>JAMPIV010005236.1:0-457500 GCA_024509875.1 Oreohelix idahoensis | reverse complement strand
AGCTTAAAACTGAAAGCTGTTAACTAATTCAGAGCCCATGAGAAACTTACCCAGCAATTTTATTTAAACGGCACAGTGATCACTTCAAATCTAGATCAGAGAAGAATTAAAGATACCATCGAACAAAAAACTGTGGCGTCGCCGTCTCGGTGCAACATACTTTATGATAGAGGAACCACACTGCCAAGAATGTCAGGAAGAAAATGACATAAACCACTACCTGATCCACTGTAAAAAGTACGAACAACTAAGGCTTGAATTAAAAACTTACTATAGAAATCACAATATAGACATGACAGGTGATAAGGTTTTAAGTACCTATAGATGCCCCAGGAGGTGTCCGCCCAATCAATACTTAAAAGATTTATACATAAAACAAAGGAAAACATATAAGGTTAGTACTTCAGAAAAGACATTCAACCAAATACAAATTAAGCAGCAAGAACTAACAAATCAATTTTAAAAAAAAACAGAAAAAAAAACTTACTTACTACTCATAGGACAAGGAAAGACAACAAGGTTTAAAAAAAACAACTCATAAAGAACAAATACTAATACAAATTAAAACCAAGTGTAAAGGATAATAGTTATCTATAAACAATAAAAAAGAGAAAATAAAATGACAAATACTAATATAAATTAAAATCAGCAACTGCAAAAGACAATAGTTATTTAAATTGAATACAAAATTAGTAAATAAAATTACACTAAATATCCCAATTATAACCAATTTTCAGGTTGAACGGGGTAGACCAAGATGGAACGAGAAGAGACAATAACGGTCAGCTGTTAAGTGCCCGCTCTCCACCCATCACCTCTTCAAATCAACAACAATGAAAGCTAGTTTCACTAATTATGAGCAAAGGGGTAAAAACCATGTAAAAATTATCGAGGCTAAAAATACTATAATTCCTTCCCATTCAAATCCTGGGGAGAAAAAAGGAAAAGTGAGAGGGGGGGGGGGGGGCCATTTTAAATATGCATCCACATGAGTCGCTAGTATTTTTTTCCAGGTATTCGCCATGTATTATCCCATGTCGTTTCAAGGAGTCTCTGAGGACTGCAGGAGACATATTTTTTTTTTCTTTTTAGTATCTCCTTCAACCCTTAATGGGTTATAATTAGGACATATGGTGTACTAATTCAAGAAAATAAAGTCAGATTTCCAATACCAAAATACTGTACCTTCTTTCCCCTCCACTCAGTAAAAATAGAGTACTTCAAAACCAAATTTGTGCGCATGTTTTTGTGAAAAAAAAAAAAAAAAAAACAAACAAACAAAACCAAAATGAAGTCTCTCACAGCTGCCCTGTTGTTAAAAAGGTGAAAATGTGTGAGAAAGCCCTGGGGTGTCCGAGATTGCATCAAATCCACCAATTATCTGACATCCGCCATACAAGCACCCCCAAACAACTATCCCTTTCCCTCCCACCATCATTGATCCTTATATATTAACTGAAGTAAAAGCCGGTCATATAACGGGAATTAAATTCAAAAGCGCCTATACGTAACTGCAATTTTACTTATTCAAATAATAATAATAATAATAAATTCTTTAAGCACCAAACACGGCGCATAAGGCAGAAACCAGTGCTCTCCAGGTTGTTCGTTGTGACGCCACTCCTCTTAGCTCTTGCACATTGTTTAATCCCAACGTTCTTCCTTCTCTTATTATTGTTCTTCTGAGTGTTTCTTTTGGTCTTCCTTTTTTCCTCTTACCCTCAGGAACCCAAGTGAGCGCCTGTAGTGGTATTCTGTTGTTTAGCATTCGTAGGACATGACCGATATATGACCATCGTCTTTTCCTTATATAGTTGGAGACATATTTCTGCCTAGAGTCTTCTCTTATTTGTCGATTAGTCTTGAATTCTTTCCAACTGATGTTCATGAGTTTTCTAAGACATTTGTTCTCGAATGTATTCAGCTTGTTCTCCAATGATTTTGTTATTTTCCAACTCTCACAGCCGTATGTTAACACTGAGATAACATTTGAATTAAACAGACGAAGCTTGGTATGTATATTCAATGATCATAATTTCCAAATGTTAGATAATCTATTGAAGGCGCTAGCTGCCAAAGCAATTCTAGTATGGATTTCTCTTGTTGTGTCACCATCCTGAGTCATTTTACTGCCTAAATAATTGAAACTTTCAACTTTCTGTAGTTTTTCCCCGTTCAAGATGATATCAAAGGTCTCGTTAGAAAAGTTCATAACTTTAGTTTTAGCGGCATTTATTCAAATACTTGTGGAAAAATAATGTTAGGTGTGAATATCCGATTGTCTATCAGAAAAGTACGGTACCTACATTTTCTGCTGTTTTAATTTCTACTTTTACATTTTTGTGACTTCTTGATCGAGACAATGCGACGTACAACTAACTGCCCGTGAGAACAATTGGCTCTTTCAAGAAAATATTGTTAACTCTAAGTGATTATTAAACCTGTTTATCTATAACTTTACAGCTATAGTTAGATTAGTAACTATTGAGTGAATTGTATGTCTGCGTCCATATTTCGTTAAGTAACCCTGCACCCGTATGACTCATAGTGTGTTAAGTAACCCAAACATTTCTAGCAATTTTCTGAGGGAGACTGAGCATCTTTGAGTTTGCCCTGAGTGCAGTGAGGTGGATTCTGATTAACAATAACAACATATCGAACACGGCTGTTTGCCCACTATAAAAGTCGCTACGTAGTTAGTTCGAAGCCTGTTCGGTTGACCGTATTTCTCGCCAGCGAGGTAACAGCTTTTTTCTACTGCGGGAAGTACCTTATATACTTACTTAATCGTTCCTCTTCTATCGTGAGGTGTAGAGATTTGGAAGAGAGACACCATACTATCATATCGGCTGTCTTCCTCCTGGCCTAGTTCCATTCAAGATATTGTCTAATGTTGTCCTCCCAGCGGACTCTGTGTCGTGCTGGATGTCTGGATCCTTGGCTGTCAGTTTTCCATACTTGTCGTAGTAGCCAACCTTCGATCGTTAGCGAAATACCAATTGTTTTTATTCTAACAAAAGCGTTAAACTTAAATTTTCGTACGCGCATTCCTGTTATCCAATACCATAATTCCCGACGTAAGGTACTTCGGTCGGTCGGTTTGTCACACTTTGCACACCGTCATTTGCGCACTTTTTCTGTTTTCGAGAGAGTGCATTAACTTTCGAGCACAGCTAAGGGAGTGCAACTGTGGTTGAAAGTTAGACAGTAATTGTATTGTTTCCCCTTATATGTACTCTCGTGAAAATAGCAAAGTGTGACGGTGTGCATTAAATCAACAGACAATCAAGATACTCTTCTGTCCAGTTTCATTCGGGAAACGGATTTAACTCATCATTTTTCTTAAAAATAATCTTAAAATGTAAGTATATGATTGTTTCTTCAAGACAAAATTTTAATTTAAAGTATTGCAGACTTATTATTATGGATTAAAATGATAAGATGGCTAAAAGGAAGAGACGATCGCGTCATTCACAGCGAGCAAGCAGTTTGATTATGGAAAGAAGCCAACAACTTGAACTGGAGGCAGGAAGGTGCGGAGATGCAGATTAAATCAACAGACAATCAAGATACTCTGTGTAATTAATACAGATAAAATACGTCTGAAGAGATATTATGAGCCAGGCAATCATTGAGGGGGGAGATCACAGATGTCTGTATAATAGCGACGGAAGTAAATATGCCATTTTGAGAAATAGGTCATGTGTTTAAATTTTAAAATATTTTTAAACCCGCTTGGGGGGGGGGGGGGGGGGGGGGGGAGAGAATTAAATTAAACATCTCAGCCCATTTAGTCGCTTAGAATTGGCCCAAGTCGAGAGCAGAAAATATACAACAGCTTTGATTGGCGGAAAACACCATATGGAAACTTGGAGGAAGAAATGAGAATATAATCTAACAATTCGGAGACAAAATCCAGACTGCATTGCCACGCCAATCTAACAATTCCCAGAGCCACAGGGAAGGATCGGAAAAAGAATTCCAAAATTATAAGTGATAGATCGAAGTATTTGGGCGTCTTTATAACTTAAAAGAGAACCTGTAATTTTAAATACAAAGACTGGAAACTTAAGGAATCTGAATCAAGTCATAAGAGAGATTCTAAAAAAAACCCAGTATTTGAAGCATCGCATCAACGTTGCTGTGTCCATACATCTGGTCCAGGAGATTGTGTTCCCAAAAAGTATAATTTTGGGGTGAGTGTAAACATTTATTTTACAATGTGAATTTGACATGTGTCTTTCTGTTTGCTAAGTGGTTATATATAAGGCTGGCAACCTCAACAAATGAAAATAGTATATTGATAAACCACTACAGCAAGCGCTGGTGATTGCTTCATGCTAGTTCATACAGAAAACCGAAAGCAGAAGTAAACACCGGACTCCAAATGGAACAGTGATGAGTGATGATTACATCCCATGTGCATCAAGTGTATCATTTCATTTTGTGAGATATGTAACTTGATAATTTTAGTTCAGGCACGAATCATTGTTCTCGCGCTGTCCAAGCACATATTTTCCCATTAGAGTACACAGAAGAATAGCGGTGATTTCTAATCATATTCCCTGAGTTACGCTGTGTATACTCAAAAGATCTAATTATTCAAAGAGGCTAACATTGGTGGGTAGCAGCGAGACAATGCGCCTGTTAATCCTCCAACCCAGTGTACTTAGCAGAGGCATTTGTTCTTTTTGTTTTGTCTAAAGTTCGTGGTACGAAGCTGCAAGACTAAAGTTTCCACGCTGAATTAAACCAGCTCGGGGGCTTGAAAGGGCTAAAACCATTGCTTAATTCTTTACAAAAGGCGACGGATAAGCTATAAGTTAATAGTGCTTGGCCCTATGCAGCATTGTTCTTGACTTCTGAAAATATCTTGTGAAACTACCTTGAGATAGAAGCATCATTATCCTTCTATCTACAACTCTGCCAAGAGTAATTTGTGCGAAGGTGGACACCTTTGAAGACCCATATTAGATACTCTTGAGTGTTGGCCACTGGTGGACCACTACTGCAGAGCTAAGGGGAGGCATTCCGTGACAGATGTATAGACGATATTGGCGAAATCCTAAAGACACGGTACGATGCCAGCAGAAGAAACACACCATCCACTAAAATGGAAATTGCATCTCAACTCATCGGTGAGGCACAAGTGGAAGGAAAACAGAAAAGTATGCTGTTTAGAAGATTGAGTTAATAGTGCATTAATGGCGAAAAAAAACAAGCAAATAAACAAACAATTTACCCCTCCTCCACTGATTCCACCAATGCCTTCAAATGCACGACCGTACCCTGGAGTATCGTCAAAGACAATTTCATCGCCATGTGACAACGTGATCAACAGGGATCCCACGACGATTGAAGCCACTGCCGAAAAACAACACTTTCCCATTATGTTCCTCAGAGAGATGATCAGCATACTTAGATAACGGCAAAACTGCGTATCTGTGACTGTGCTAGGCAGAACAGATATGCTTATGAGACGAACCCATTTTCAGCTCTACATTTTATAAGCTGCAGTGGGTACAATCTTTGAATTTAAGATTTAAAAAAACAAAACAAAAACTTGTGTTTGGTTTTGATCATACGATTGTCTACACATATTATATTTTTAATAGCCTATGTGGCGCCAGATTTTGCGTAAAAACTTTGGTCTAGTGTGCTCAACGCTAAATAGACAGACCACTACGATAACACAGCAGAACATGACAAAAGACTGATAAATAGACAAGATAGACGTGCTAAAAACCGATTAAACGTAGGGATGTCAGAACAGAGGTCAACAGTTTTAACAAACTAACAAAAATAACAAGTGAGAGACAGTTGCATGGGAAAAATCTCAAAAGAAGCCATACATATAAGCTGTTCAAAGCTCCAACAAGAACACGTCAAATATCTAGAATTAAAATGTCCATGCTATAAGAAATTTCCCCAGGCTGCAACTGAGAACGGAGTAGCCTGGCACCAAAGAATTCATGTGCTCTTGAAGTGGTGGTTTCTGTAGCAATTCATTTTACATGATGAGGTTGGCAGCCCCATGCTGAACATCATATTAGTTGCCTCTTACGACACGCCAGAGGGAACATTTTTTAAACCCCCTGAGAGACCTTCAGAGAGAACATCAGTCATCATTTCATAAACCCCCTCAGAGACCTTCGGGGACTAATCAGAAATGTAGAAAAATAACCGTAATAAGATGCAAGACCAAAATGAAAATATTTGATGAGAGGTCATAGTGAGTGGGTCTGGAAATACACAGGGAAAAGACAAAGTTAATGAGAATAGATGCAGGAAACGATAACAAGACTGCACTTGAAGAAACATCAAGAAATACATAAAATCATACGTATCAACACCATTTAGCGCCCCCTGCTAACCTTTCCCAAAGAGTTTAGGCCTTCAAAATACATACACACGTAACGTCCTCCTGTCGCGTGGTATCAGCTCAAGTTTTTTTTTCCATGCCTTCCTCATAATTTTCATTTTTCTTCCAGTTCTCTTCTCCATGTGTGTGTGTTGTCTTTTTCTGCCTCTCTTGGCATAGAGGTTCCAGAACAGGACTGCCTTATAATGCTATCAACAAGTTTCCTCAATGTGTGTCCTATCCATCTCCAGCGTCTTCTTCTCATCTCTTATTCCACTGGCGTTTGTCTGGTTCTTGTCATCTCTTATTCCATTGGCGTTTGTCTGGTTCTTGTCATCAGTTCTACATTAGTGATCTTCTCATCTTTTATTCCACTGGCGTTTGTCTCGTTCTTGTCATCTCTTATTCCACTGGCGTTTGTCTGGTTCTTCTCATCTCTTATTCCACTGGCGTTTGTCTGGTTCTTGTCATCAGTTCCACACTGGTGCTCTTGTCGCACCATTTCAATCATATTCTATTCAAGCAAACATTTATGAAAGCGTGTAGCTTATTAGTTGTTGTTGTTTTGTCTTTTTGTTCTCAATATTTCAGTGCCATTCAGTATGGCTGACTTGACATACGAGTTGAAGATTATTATTTTAATGTTGGACTTGTATTTATCTTGATCTCCACGTATTTCCTTCCCAATGCAGCGAAAGCTCCTCTAACCTTTTCTGTTTTTGTTTTGATAACACTGTCTGACCCTCCAATGTTGTCTATTTTGCTGTCGAAATGTATGTATGTTTCTACATCTTGCAGGAGTGTTTCTTTAAGTTCATTCCTGTTATAATTTCCTGCATTTACTCTTGTTGTCTTTTCCCTGTGTATTTTCAGACCCACTTGCTGTGACCTCTCATTGAGTATTTTCAGTATGTCTTGAATCTGATTACTGTTAGGGGACAGAAGATCCAAGTCGTTGACAAAATCTAGATCATCAAAATGTTGTCAAATTCCACTGAATTCCATTTGCGCTGGGTGAAGTCGATGTTTTCATAAGCCAATCTACAGCCATTAAGAAGAGGAAATGGAGACACGATGCATCCCTTTTGCACTCCAGTTCTTACCCCATTATCGATGTTAGAAACGATATCTCGATGTAGTGAAAGGATTTTGACATTATGAAACTATGCATGTGGTCCACGGGGTCGTCCACTTATGATGTCACGCAGAGGTGCCATAATTTTGTGACGATAGGAAGAGGGGATTGAAGAATTTGAGATGTCACACAAAAAATACGAATGAGGATTGCTTCTTTCATAAATGATGCCTGAACAAAATAGATTTTATTACCTCCATCCTCAGTCTACTTTTGTCCGTAATAGTTAACACCTCCTTCGAGGACGACTTATATTAATATTATAATGTCAGTTGAAATATCGGATATCTGTTATAACCTTTAACTGGTTTCAATGGTGTGTTTTTTTTTAAATTATATATTTCTTTTTTAAATATAATCTAATACACACTTTAAAAAACAAAATGCAGACTAAATAAACTGCATTGGAAATTAAAATTAGAGGAACAAGTTATCAACATCACGAAAACAGCCCAGTGAGATCAAAAACAAAACACTATTTTACTTAAAAGACCGTTACTTCGTCTGCAAGAGTTACATAAGAGAGAAGTTTGGGTTTTTGAGACGAAATGTGGCCCCCCGCCCCCCGTGTTAAAAAATGGCAAAAATTGCGTAACATCTTATGCGGACGACTCCCGTGTATATGTTGACACGATCAAGAGAAGAACATCCATTATTTAAAAAAAAAAAAAAAAAAAAAATTTGACGGAAAAAATTGGGGGGGGGGGGGGGGGGGGGGGGGGGAGTGAGAGAAGAGGAGAGCAGTAGTGCCCTAGAGCAGCGATGACCAGTGTTGCCACAGCTGGGTATTTTTTTTTACTAGATCTGGGTTTTTTGGCTTCCGTCTAAGCATATTTTTCTTCAAATCTGCATTATTCTGGGTATATTTGACAATTGACATTTACAATGTATGTATATTCTGTGCACTGAGCATTATACATTATATTTATATTATAATTAAATGTAACAAATTATCACCCGTGTGTTACCGGGGCCCGAAAGGGGAGCAAAGAATAGTAACACTGCACCCTACCACGCATGTCGTAAAAAGCGACTAAGGAGGGTATGGGCATGGGGCTGTTTACCCCATCCCGTAAAAACTTCGCACAGTGGGCTGATCACCTGCTTGCCAACCAATCTGATTACGGAAACAATGATAGATTGTTTGGTCTGTTTTTGTTCCACAAAGACGCCACTAGGTGTGGTGGAAACAGCGATAGATCGATCAATTTGTTGTTGCCCTAAGACGCCACTAGGCGTACTGGCCACATACTGCTTTGCCGGTTGATGGCTAAGGATGGAAGAAGAAGTAACAAATTATGTGCTATATATTTTTATACCACTTAAATTTAATTCTTGTTTTTAACCACATCAATGACGTTGTTTTTTTTACTCATTTACATCAACTATCTACTTCCTGTTATTCTGTTAATGGCTGTCATCTACAATACTCCATCATTTTTGCGATGTGTTTTAAAGTATTCTTTTTTACATTTCAGACTTAAGCAGATAAACAGCATATTTTTATTTTGTTTGTTATTATAAGATTATAAAATGAGCGATGATGAAGGTACGCTAGGTAGTTGTAGCAGCATGACGACACACACGCCACCTCACTCCTCGGCATGCATCGAAACAGTTTCCAATCGAATACTAGCCAAGCAAGCAGTTGCTTCTTCTTCTTCTTCTTGCGATCGCATCTTTGATGATTACACCGTCAGACGAGTTCTCATGATGAAGAATTCGACTGTTGTTTGAAGTTCCTCTTTAACTCCATATAGCTTTGAGTTTAGTGTTGAGTCATTCGGCCAGTATATCTTTCTTAACTGGTCATACAGAGGACAGTCCTGTAGAACATGCTCAGCAGTTTGTTCGTTTAATCCACATGTGCACAGTGGTGAAGCAGACAATCGTAGCTTGTGCATGTGTTTATTCAGTTTGTTATGCCCTGTCCTGAGTCGAAAAATAGTTATCTGTCCCTGCCGGTCGAGAGTGTGATAGTCGTCTTTGGGTTGGTTCTGTTCTCTTCTGATAGTCTGGATAGCTCTCTTTTTCTCAAAGTATGTGACTTCATTATCTTCTTGTTCACATTCTCCTCCCTTTTTTGCAAGTTTATCTGCCTTTTCATTTCCGGGTACACCACAATGAGATGGTACCCACTGAAGTATGGTTCTCTTTTTGGCAGCTACCTTGTTTAGTTCATTTCTCAGATGCGGGAGATTACCACCCTTGAGAGCTTGCAGGACAGACAGTGCATCTGTGAGGATGACTACCTGGTGGCAGTCAGAGTTGGTGTTATAAATCATATTTGCAGCTTGCTCTAGAGCTTGAACCTCAGCTGTATAGTTGGAACAGAATTTACCAGTGGGAATGTGCCTAGTCTCATAGTGGTTGTCAGGATATGAGATAAAGATACCGGCACCTCCATTCCTAACAGCATTAGTTGCTGATCCATCTGTATAGGCATGTATCTATGATTGATCGGGATAGCTTTCTTGGATCATACTCAATGTAGCAGTTCGTTTTTGCAGATCATTATACTCACATCCACTTGTGAGACCACTGACTGATGTATTAATTTGGAGGGCACTGCTGGCCTGCTCCCATGGTACAGGGTATAGGGTGGGCTTCAGTGGTGTTGTCTTCATGGATAGGTCTTCTTGATGCTGTCTTATAAGTCTTTTCCCCCGATGCACAAAGCTGCTACTACGCTTTAGACGTCCCAATGCCAGATCATCTAGTCTTGCCTTCATTGGGTGCATTGGCATACTGTTGTACTTTTCCATCTGGATCATGGTTTTTGTGTCTCTTCTATGGGACAATGTCTGTAATCCAGCA
Source organism: Oreohelix idahoensis (assembly GCA_024509875.1). Classification (NCBI taxonomy): domain Eukaryota; kingdom Metazoa; phylum Mollusca; class Gastropoda; order Stylommatophora; family Oreohelicidae; genus Oreohelix; species Oreohelix idahoensis. Next base: position 447,187 of record JAMPIV010005236.1, on the reverse strand, counting down.
ACCTTCTGCATCTCTGTTATTGGTGTAGTTTTCATGGCTCCTGTAATGAGCCTGAGAGCTTGATTTTGCACCTTGTCCAAAGACTGCAGATGTGAGTTAGCAGCTGATGACCATGCTGCTGAGCTAAACTCTAAGTGTGGTCTTATTACTTCATTATAAATCTTCTTTAGATTTCGTTCATTTGCTCCCCAGTTGGTACCTGCTAATTTTCTGAGTATGCCTAGTCGTCTTCGGGCCTTTCCTTCTGCGTTTTCAATATGCTTATTCCATGTAAGCCTTTGGTCAAATGTCACCCCAAGATAGGTGGGGTAGCTTTCTTCCTTGATCACGGTTGTCCCTAGGTGTATGTTAGCTGATTTGTCCTTGGGGGCGAGGGAGAACAGTGTTGTGGAGGTTTTGTCTGTGTTTATTGTGATAAGCCATTTCTCTGCCCATGACACTAGCATGTCTGCTGCCCGCTGCATTCTATAATTTGCTGTGGTGACATTTTCATCAGCGCACCAGAGTACTAGGTCATCTGCATATAAGGCAGCTTTAACTCCTGCAGGGAGATCTTTCACCAGGTCATTGACGTAAACAAGGAAGAGTGTTGGGGAAATTACTCCTCCTTGAGGTACCCCCTGATGGAGCAACACTTTTCTGCTCTGCAGACCGTCAAGAGTGACTCTAGTTCTCCTGTTATGCAAGTATGACTGGATCCATTTCATCATGTTGCCGTGGATTCCACTTCTCCTAAGTTTTGCAATGAGGCCATCTTTCCACACCTTGTCAAAGGCCTGCTTGAAGTCGACCCAGATCGTTAGGACCTTTTTCTTCTCCTGGAAGGCATCTTCTATTGCTTGAGACAAGTAAGTAACTTGGTCTTCTATACTGTAGCATTCTCTAAATCCAGCTTGTTCCGGCACCAGGATCTGCTCAGACTCTAAATACCATTTCAATCTGTGGTTGACTATTCGCTCCATAGTCTTCCCAACACAGCTTGCGAGACTGATTGGCCGGTAACTTGCAGCCTCGGTCTTACATTTCCCTTTCTTTAGTATGGGTATTGTGATGGCTTCTCTCCATACTTGGGGTACCGTTCCTTTCAACCAGCTGTGGTTGAATATCTCAAGCAGTTTTGTCTTTGCTGCTGAGCTCAGATTTACTAGCATTTCGTTGCTGATTTTGTCTGGGCCGGGTGACTTTTGAAACTTAAGCTTGGAAATAGCCTTCTGTAGTTCTCCTAGTGTGATGGGTTCCCTCATTGGGGCAGGAGTATCTGTCTGTCCCATGGTTGCCAGTATTTCTTTTCTTATCTCTCTCTGATGATCTATGTTAATGGGTAAGTTGCTTTCTGAACTGTATCTTCTAGCAAACAAGTCTGCAGCTTGTTTTCCTCTGAAAAGTTTGCCACCTTCATCCAATGTGATAGTCTGCCTAGGTGAGGAACGCTCTTCATTTAGAGACTTGACTAATCTCCAAAGTTTCCTGCCGTCTTTCTCAAGGTTCAGCGATGCCGTTTTAGTTCTCCAGCTTTTCCGTTTTTCTTCTAGCTTTGTTCTCTGAAACTCTGCTACAGCCTTTTTCCATTTGTTGTGTGTTTCAAGTGAAGGCTGAGACTCTGCGTCCTTTCTAGCCCTGTCCATGGCTTCCTGACGTTCTTGGAGTGTGCTGGACCAGTATGGTATGTAGTTACGCCGGCATCCTTTGGGAATGGTTTCTTTTGCAGCTTGTAGTATGCATCTGTTGAAGTCTTTTACCACTTCATTAATGTCTCTGTTCTGTACCTTGAGGGTAGACAGCAGCGTGTTCACCTGATGCCTGAATAAACCCCAGTTGGCTTTTTTGTAGTTCCATCTTGTAATGGCTGGGCCTGTACTGAGAGTTGCACTCTGGACAGTAAGAAAGATTGGGCGATGGTCGCTTCCCCCTAGTTGGTCTCCTACTTCTCTACTAATAGATCCAGCTATATCTGGTGTGGAGAAGGCAAGATCTGGTGTTGAAGTTGTGTGCCATCCTCTGGAGTAGAAGGTAGGAGTATCTGTGGCATTATTGACTAGGATTAGGGAGTGATCATCTTGCCAAGTTTCAACCTCTTCACCTCTGTGATCCAGATGGTTATAGCCCCAGCTCTGGGAGTGGCTATTAAAGTCTCCAACTGCTATAAAGTTGGTGGCTGGTACCTGTATAGAGCTGAGACTCAGGGGTTTGTTGTTCGGACAGTAATAGTTCAGGAGTTCTATTTCCATCTTGTCTACCTTTATCTGCAACAGCTGATATTCTGCTCCATCCATGAAGGTTTTCCTTTCGTGTGCAGGAATGTTATTCCTTACAAGAGTAAGTACTCCTCCTTTTCGTCTATCTTTTCTGTCGGATCTGAAGCATTGATATCCCCTTATTTTAAAGGTTTGATCTGCTTTCAAGTGAGTCTCTTGGATACAGCAACACTGACTTGCTTCTCATACAAGATGTTTTCCAGCTCTGTCTTTTTGCTGTATCCAGCCTGCTTGCTGTTCACTCCCTCTGCATTCCAGTGCATCATGACAAGTGGCACTCTGGGTTTCTCTTTTTCTGTTTTGTTTTGGTCAGTAGTTCTCCTCCGCCGTCTGCTGACTCCACAAGACGGTCTAGAGGGTCCTCCAGTAGCTGAGGGTGGGCTCTGTCGAGGCTCAGAGCCCGGCACTGCACCTGCCTGGTGGAGCTCCACAGGGCGAGCACCAGTACGAGATTTATTTGACGGTGTACTCTCCATAGAAAAAAAAAAGCGAGTTGCGTGATACTGTGGTTTCCGGTGCGCCTTCTGGCCCAGTATCTATGACTTTAGCACCTGTTCAACGGGAGAGTGGGCTCATCCCTAATCTGTTTATGTTCCCAGTAGTAGACTATTCGCAAGCAGCCTGGGGGTGTCACTGCTCTGCGCGGACCTTGTTTACCGAGGCGGCGTCCGAGCTCGTATGGTGAAAATATGGTTGCATTATCTTCAAAATAGCCCTGTCTTTCCTGCCATCCTGCAACTTTGAGTTAGGGAGTTCTGAGCTCCAGTCTCTTTCCCAGGCATTTTATCCTGGCCTGGCACGCATACAGAGGACCCCACTTCTGGTTCTAAGTTAGCAGTTGGGGACAGGTGGGGTAGCACACTGTGCATTCCCCGTCATCCAGGGGGCTCTCCAACTATGCAGAGCTTGCACAATGCTGTGCTCTGGTTCTGGGCTCACCCAAGGAATCCTCACGTCCTGCACAGAGCCACTTCCAGATACCCACCACCTGCCAACCCCCCATTGTAGAAATCTCCTGCATGCGGCCATCCAGTCAAGAGCCAGTATTAAGTCTCGTGCCCAAGTGATTCCCCCCAAGCTCAGTGTGCAATTCTGGGTTCTCATCATGCTGCAACACAGGGGGGATTGTGATGCTCAGCCATCTCTCTCAACTCTGCACCGATAACGGAGGTTTGGAGAGTGGCCTTCTCTAAGCAGTTGCAAAAGATGGAGTTTGTCATAAGTTTAATCCTAGTATAAGCGTGGTAGAAGACGTGCGTGAAGGACGTTGTCGGCAGAGATATGCAAAGATTTTGGAACTCCACAATTAAGATTCCACATTTCAGTTCATGCATATGATCTTGCTGCCATCAATGGTACCTATACCTTGTAGCGGTATGGCAGCTTGTGTACCCTGACAATCCCCAGAGCTATGCCAGTGGGAGATTTACTCCTGGTAGGTTCAACCAAGCTGGACTGGTCTGTGTGGGTAGGGGTCAGACAAAAGCTGGTACTCTGGTCCTCCAGGTTGGGGGTTTTAGCACAGGGCCGACACCCCTATGTAAAAAATCGCACATGTTACAGAAACAACAATAAATAGAAAAACTTTGCTGCGGGGCGGACATCCGGAGTCTCAGGCTCGTATAACTGACAGTGGTGAAAGCCGAAAGGAAGCCACTGGAATGAAAACGGATGCCCCGACCGCAAAACACGAAACCAGAATTGGTTTTTGGAACGTTAGAACTATGAATGAGGCAGGAAAGCTGAGATAAATCACAGCAGAGATGAGGAACTACAAAATACATATCCTGGGAACAAGCGAGAGCAGATGGACAGGTAAGGGGAGAATAAAAACAGCTACAGGAGAAACAGTACTTTCTTCTGGCAGAGAGGATGGTCAGCACAACGAAGGTGTAGCCATTATCCTGAAGAAAGGAATGGAAAGGTCTTTACTGGAATGGAAACCCATCAACAACAGAAAGATAAGAGCAAGACTGAGAGAGAGAGGTTCACCAACACCACAATTATACAATGCTATGCGCCAACAAACGACAGCGATGAAGAGATCAAGGACGAGTTCTATCAACAGGTACAAAAAGAAATGGAAACTACACCCAGGTACGATTTCATTATAGTAATGGGAGAACTAAATGCGAAAGTGGGAACACACAATAATTATAACGAAAGAGTAATGGGGAAATGCGGCAGTGGAACAGCAAATGAGAATGGGGACAAATTAATAAGCTTCTGCAGTATTAACAACCTGGTCATTGAAGGAACACTTTTTCCACACAAGGAAGTGCACAAGTTAACATGGGAATCACCAAACGGACGAGACAGAAACAAGATAGATCACATAATGATCAATGGCAGATGGAGACATGCACTACAAGACGTGAAAGTAAGAAGAGGCGCAGATGTGGGAAGTGATCATCACCTAGTAGTAGCAAGACTGAAAGTGAAACTCAGAGCTGCTGGACCAGTTGCAGTCAAACAGAAAAGATACAACATCACGAAACTGAAGGATCCCCTCACCAGAAAAGCTGTCGTGGTAGACGTAAAGAGAAGATATGAGATTATCAAAAGCCAGGAAAGAATAGAGACTGATGATATTGACCAGAGATTCAACACCATCTCAACAATATACAAGGAAAGCAGCAAGTCATGCTTGGGATTCCAGGAAAGAAAGAGCCAAGACTGGATAACACCAGAAACGCTAAACACTATAGCGAAGAGAAAGGAAATGAAAAGAAAGAAAACAGAAGCTAAGTCTCCCAGGTAAAAGGCAGTATATAATGAACAGTCCAGTCAGCTGGACAAGGAAGTTAAACGTCAAACCCGTGCTAACAAAAGGACATTTCTGGATGACCTTGCAAGACAGGCAGAAGAGGCAGCACTGAGAAATGAACAAAGCACGGTATACAAAATAACTAAAATCATCAGGAATGGAACCACCAGAAACACAATTGAATGTTCCTGAGGCTGAAAATGATCTAGGTGTTAATTCAGACATCCCACGAAAAGAAGAAATCATCACAGCAATCAAAGGGTTAAAGAATGGAAAAGCTCCTGGTCATGATAACTTAAATGCAGAGCTATTTAAGACAGACCCAGAGCTAGCAGCAGAACTATTAGAACCACTATTTGCACAAGTCTGGAAAACAGGGACAACACCAACAGAGTGGAGAAAAGGAATAATTGTCAAATTGCCCAAGAAGGGAGATCTTGCAGACTTCAATAATTGGAGAGGAATAACTCTTCTCTCAGTTCCCAGCAAAATACTAGGCAGGATAATTATACAGAGAATCTCAAAAGCAGAAGACCACAAACTGAGGAAAGAACACGCAGGATTTAGAAAGAACAGAAGATGTGTAGATCATATATTTACCCTCAGGAACATTATAGAGCAGTGCTCAGAATGGCAAAGACAGCTGTACATTAATTTCGTTGATTTTGAAAAGGCTTTTGACAGTATACATAGGGACAGTTTATGGAAAATACTGAGGGCTTATGGAATTCCAAGCTGCATAGTGTCAATCATAAAAAGCCTTTATGCCAACTTTACGTGTAGCACTGGGCAGAGCAACCTAACCTTTGAAGTGAAAAGAGGAGTACGACAGGGATGCCCGTATCAACCACTCTATTTTTAACAGTCATAGACTGGGTGATGCGCCAGACAACAGAGGGCAATCCAAGAGGAATAAGATGGACTACATTTTCTACATTGGAAGATCTGGAATATGCAGATGACACTGCACTGCTAGCACATTCACATCAACACATCCAGGAAAAAACGGAAAGACTTAATAAGTATAGCCAGCAGGTGGGCTTGAACATCATCCTAAAGAAGACAGAGGTCATTACGCTCAATGTGAGCAGCCCTGAGCCCATATCAGTAAGGAATCAGCAACTGGAACAGACAGATGCCTTCACATACTTATGATGCATAGTAACACCAGACGGCGGAGCAAGTAAAGACATCAACAACAGAATGAACAAAGCAAGAACAGCCTTTTTCAGTCTAAACAACATCTGGAAGTCCTCTCAGTACAGCACAAGCACAAAATTAGGATTATATCAGAGCTGTGTGCTTTCTGTGCTTCTCTATGGCGTGGAGAGCTGGAGAGACACAGAGAAGGAAATGTCGAAATTGTCCTCTTTTCACACATGCCTAAGAAAAATTCTCTGAATCTTTTGGCCGAATACCATCACCAACCAAGATCTGCTTACTCGGAGCAAGCAAGAGGACATGTACACCATCATAGCTGGCAGATGATGTAGCTGGGTTGGCCATGTCCTCAGAAGAGACCCCGATGCCATCACAAGAACAGCTATGCTATGGACCCCTGAAGGAAAACGAAAGAGAGGCCTACCAAAAACAACCTGGCGGAGGACTGTGGAGGCTGAGATGCAAAGAATGAACCAGAGTTGGGGCACTGTACGAAGGATGGCCGCCGACCGAGCAAAGTGGAATCAATTTGTTGTTGCCCTACAAGACGCAACCAGGCGTAATGGCCACTGACTGCTTTGACGGTTGGCGGCTAAGGATCAAAGAAGAAGAAGATATGATCTTGACGAAGGAGAAGTTGTCGACATGTATGTCGAGTCGCTGACAAGTGACAATTTTCAACAGTAACAAGTTACAACTAACATTTTATATTTGATTAGAGGAACATTTTGTTAAATCAACTGCTCTAAGTATGTCGCTATTAAAATATCTCATTTTCAAGAGTTCATATATTCTTCTTCTTCTTCCGTCCTTAGCCACCGACCGTCAAAGCAGTCAGTGGCCATTACGCCTAGTGGCGTCTTAGGGCAACAGCAGATAGGTTTTCTTTGCCATTGTTTCCCATCACGCCTATTGGCGTCTTTAGGGCAACGGCAAATCAATCCATCTGCTGTTGTTTCCGTAATCGAAGTGACTGGCAAACGGGTGATCAGCCCGTTGGTAGTTCATATATTGGGGTGTTAATAAAATCATTTTTATGTAATTGTGAATTTTTTGTAATAAAAAATAAAATAAAAATAAAGAAATAAATAAAAATTGGTAGCACACAGCTTATTTGTGCTAAAGTTGCACTAAAAGATTGTGAAAGCATCGTCTATCCCGTGTATTCGAGGCATAAAATAAACTGGGTATTTCTGTGGTTTTTTTTTAAGAAGAAAATCTGGGTTTATTTTTTTTTTAAATTAATTAGGAAAAATATCCCGTTCAACCTCTGATGGGTTATAATTAGGATATATATTGTTTTCAATTCCAAATAATATGAACAACTGCTGATATGAGAAAGTGGCATCACATTTGTCAAATCATTGTAAATAGGGACAATCACAATTTTGCTTATACGTTAAATAAATAAACAAAAAAACAAAACAAAAAAACACACAAAAAAACAAACATAATCAAGAAGAAACTCTGAACAAGAATAATATTAAAGTGGAGGGGTGTAAAGGCCTGGTGGTCCCAGTTGTCGTAATTTTTTCTGAGAAAGTTCTGATGGATATTGGTCCCTTTAGAGTGTAGAATGATAGTGAAGGCTCTGTGGGAATAAGGATTTAGGAAAGTCAGGTAGTAGATTCACAAGTGCTGGGAAGAGTAAGGACAGTCTCGGTTTACGACAATAATTGACTCTCAAAACTACTCCTACCACTCTTCTGAGCAAACAATTGTTTGTCAGTTCCAGTCACTTAGGCGCACTCACCAATTTGGTGATTCTGACGCACAACGTACATGAATACGGACTACAATAATAAATATGGGAAATGTTGGATTTTGGCCAGCCGACACAACATGCTAAGTAAAGTTTTAATACTTTTATTATCATAAAATCAAGTCACAAATAATTATCAATTTACAGTCAGAAATCAAAGGTTACAGAATACAAATATGACAAGGGGGAGGGAGGTTTTTGAGGAGAAGTATCCCATACACCTTTTCCCGCTTGTATTTACTAACAGAAAAGACCCAGTCCCAAAGACAAGGAGGGGGGGAGTGATGATGATGATGATCAGAGATAGGCAATTTAACCCAATGGTAAATTTATTACTCTGAGGCAAGGGTTACAGTGATAAGGGGGTAGAGGAAAAGCTAGGGTTCTCAAATGTTTTCCTTTATCCAACAAATTTTACGGGAGGGGGAAAGGAACACAGTTAAACAATCCCGCTAGGAGAACTCCCGTACAATGAATACAGTACACCTTAATACTAGGTCGAACTAATTATAAGGGTAAAAAAAGATTAAATCTCCTTTCATTCAAAAACACGCTTGGCTGGCCAGCACACAGGCACACACACAGACTTACCAAATGGTGAATTCTGGTACTTCCTAGGAATTTTACAACAGCAGATAATACCGTAGAACAATGGAAATTGTCTTTTTATTTGTTCTGTGTCAGGCCCCAGATTTATCGAGGTGGGCTGGTAGCTAATAGTCTCAAAAAATCGCCAGACGGTGAAGCGTAAAGGCTACTTTTTTGTTTTGTTTTTTTTTTATAAAGAAGTTCCTAATGAATGGCACAGGCACTTGGCTAAGAGTGAGGTATGGTGTGGTTTGTAAGATTGGCACAGCTGTTGGAGATAACTTTCTTTTGCCGTAATGTCACAACTACAAAACACTGAGATAGGTTCTTCTTCGGGGGGGGGGGGGGGGGGGGTTAAAATCCACTGAATATACTTGACAGACAGTGTTCAGGTAAATCTGTGTTCTTCTTCACAAAAAGAGAGCATGAGTAGAATATTGCTACTGGCGACTGTTCTGCTTCCAGTTTTAACGACTTTATGAATTAGTATTTTTAAAGTGTTTCTTGGGTGGCTTTGTTCTCAGTTAAATTCAGAGGAGCGAGACCCGCAACAGGTCGCCACAAGTTTAGCTTTAAAAAAGTTTATATGTCACTGGAGTAATCGAACTGGGTCGGCAAGGCTCTATATATATATATATATATATTCTATTGCTGCGTAATGGCTGCTTAAATGCTGCCTAATTGCTGGGATGCGAGGTTCGAAAGATCACTCTGGATAAAAATAGAAAAAATATGAAATGCAATGAAATCATATTAAAATCTAACGCGCGATACGTTTACAGTTAGACTCTTTTCTGCGCTCGCGTCTTTAATTAATAAATCAAGAAGAAAAAAACTCTCCGCGAGGTTAATAATTTTAAAAGCACATCTATCTATACAGATCTAAACTTGTATTAAAGTCACAATTCCCTTAACAGTTGCAAAATTAATTTACGCGGCTATTGTATTAGGAAATTAACCTAAAGATGTAACATTTAGTTTGCACTGGAACTTTGAAAATGGGTTTATTTAATAAGTTTAAATTTACACCACAATCCAGTGAAATAAAAATGAAATAACTAGACCACTGATCACTCGAAGCTAAAGTATAAATTACCGTCTGCACAGAAAAGAATTCACTCCAATAGCCAACAATTTAGATGAAATCTAGCAGGAATTTAACTATATGCTAGTGAATCTTAGAATGCTGTCAGAACGAATGATAAAGTTGCCCTTTTCAGATTCTGTATATATCTAACGGGAATGTAAGTTAAATGGGTCGTGTGAAAATTTCGCGCCTCTTCAGATCCCAGGGAAAGTCGAAGTTATTTAGCCGCCATGCTAACCGCGATGGCCCGACTGGCTTCCGATCTTCGTTCGTCTCAGGCTGCTCGCGCGAGGATGTGAAATTTCTGCGAGACTAGCCTCGTTCGCGGTGAGTTTCCTGATTCCTCAGATCGTATCCGCTACGCTCCGTCTCTCCCGTTCCATAGTCTTTCGGGCAAGCCTGCCGGTTGCCACAGAGGTGCGAAGTCTGCAAGAAGCTTTCTTCTGACCGCTCGTGTCCATCTTGCGAACGGTTCAGTGTTCGCACGGAGATGCTAAATTTCTGCTTCTCTGTTCTGGGGATCGTCTTTGACTGCTTTGATCATAGCCGCTACTCTTCGTTGATGAAAAGTTACAACAATACTGATGTTCAGGGGTTCTAATGTTATGAAAAGCTAAAGTCCCTTTAATCATCCATCAAATCAGGGAAAATTCACTTGTCAAACTAGACGTTCGTCACAATCGTCCCCACTTTTAGACATGAAACCATTTTTCATGTTTCCTTCTTGACAATGGAGGTGACCTGATTGGTGACTTTAGGATGAGTGGTATCTTCAGTTTGCTCTTCTTCCTCTGTAGACCTGTTTCTACTCAAGAAGTCAGCTCCGACATTCTGTTTTCCTGGAATATATTCCACTTTGAAGGAATAAACGCTCAATAATAATGCCCAGCGCATAATCCTTGCGTTGAATTCCTTATTGGCACCAAGGAAAGCTAATGGAGCATGGTCGGTTTGAACTGTGAAAGAAGTACCATACAGGAACTCATGATGGCGTCTGATGCCATGAATCAGAGCGAGACATTCTCTTTCAACGACACTGTAGTTGCGTTCAGCCTTGTTCAGTTTCCGACTGCCGTAAGCTACTGGGAATAGCATATTCGGGTCACTGTCCTCGGCTTGCAACAATGTTGACCCGATGCCCTGACCTGACGCGTCCACTCTCAGACGAAAGGTTTCTTAAGGTCAGGTAACCTTAGAATGGGGTATGCCGACAACTGTCCTTTCAAAGTGCTGTATGCATGTTCGCACTTTTGATCCCACATGACCTTATCAGGACAACCTTTCTTGGTGAGGTCAGTCAGCACTGCCGTGAGTCCGTTGAAGTTCTGGATGTATTTCTGATAGTAGGCACATAGTGATAGAAATGACCTAATGTCTTTCTTTGTTCGGGGTCTTTTTGCTGCAACTATTTTCTCCACGTTTTTCTTAACAGGCCAACTACAGCCGTGAGAAATAGTATGCCCCAGGAAGTCAAGCTTTTCAAACCCTATGAGACATTTGCTAGGTCTGGCTGTGAGACCAGTTTCCTGTAGTCTCCTGAGGAGCATAGCAACCGTAGCAATATGTTCTTCATAGGTTTCCGATGCAATTAAAACGTCATCCATGAAATTATGGATATGGGACTTTGCAAAGGTTCTAACAGCTTTTTTAACTTCCTCCTTGACTAGTATTTGATAATAGCCTTTACTGAGGTCTATCTTGGAGAAAATTGTTGCCTTGCTGAGCTTGGTGAACAACTCAGAAACAGTTTGGAGCGGTTCGGGCTGGAATTCCGTTACAGCGTTTAGCAGCCGGTAATCAATACACAGCCGAACTTCCTTATTGGGCTTCTGCAACAGCACTACACTCGAACTGTAAGGAGATGTAGACTCGCTGATAATTCCTGCCTGGCGCAGCTTGTCTATTTCTCCACGAAGTGCATCAGCTTTGGCGTACGGAATGGGGTACACTCTGGTTCGAACAGGGGTCTCGTTTGTTAATTTCATGTCAAATTCGATGAGATTTGTTCGACCAGGTACATCCGTCAAGACTGCACTGTACTGCTTCAGTAGCACCCTGGTTTCTGTTTGTTGTTCCGGTGAGAGATTGTCGCCGAACTTGACATCTTTAAAGGATTCTGTGGATTACAATGGGAACTCCATGCAACCATCATCATCTTCCTCGTCTTCCGTTGCTATGGCGACAGCCAGGAGATGCTCGGATGATGGCACCGGTCTTTCCAAATATTTCTTAAGCAGATTTATGTGGAAGACCTTCTCCTTTCCTTTGATGGAGATCTTGTAATTGGTACGTGAGATGTTTTTAAGGACGGTAAACGGCCCTTGCCATCCGATGCGAAGTTTATTGCTTCCGGTTGGAAGTAGCAACAAAACTTTTTCCCCTGGTTGGAGTTCTCTCTCTTTTGCAGCTTTATTGTATCTTTTAGCATGTTTAGCGCGAGCTTTCTTAAGGTTGGTGTTGGCTAGATCCCATCCTAGCTTTAACCTTTCCTTGAGCTCAGATACATACTTGCTTGCAGAGACGACTGTCTCGTCAGCCTTTTGGTCTGTCAGGGACAGCAATAAGGCTTCAAGTGGCCCCTTAATAGGTCTGCCAAATAAAAGTGTAGAAGGCGGGAATCCCGTAGACGCTTGGGGAACCTCTCGGTAGGCGAATAAGGCAGCCGATATATATAGGTCCCAGTCTTACGGTTTCTCCTGACCCAACCTACGTAACATCATGGTGAGGCTGCCATTAAAACGGTCCACGAGCCCATTTCCGGCCAGATGGTAGGGACTTTTGTGGATATGTTTGGCCCTCAAGATCTTAAAGATCTCCTCCATTAACAGGCTACGGAATTGGGATCCATTGACCGTCAAAACTTGTTGAGGGAATCCCAACCGTGTAAAAATTTGCACGAGGGCTTCGGCGACCTGCTTGGAATCTATGCATGTTAGCGGTACAGCTTCGGCCCACATTGTGCAAGTGTCGACTAAGGTCAGGATGAACCTGTTCCTTCTTTTGGTCCTTTCCATGGGTCCAATGATGTCGACAGCAACCCGTTCAAATGGAGTCCCTACTATTGGCATTTGCCGCATGGGTACTGGGGGTGTCAAGTGCTTGGGTGCTACCCGTTGGCACTGGGCGCAGGATTTCACATACCTGATAATGTCAGAGTTCATTCCTGGCCACCAATAGTGGGTTTTTATTCGCTGAATAGTGGCGTTTTGTCCCATATGTCCGCTAAAGGGAAGAGAGTGCCCCATTTCTAAGATCTGGCTTCTGAACTGCGTCGGTACTAGGAGCTGGTTATTCCCCGTGTCCAGGTTGCCCGTTCTACGATACAATACGCCATCCTTAGAAAAGATGACTCCGTTGTGTCTGGTGTCCTTAGCCATGGGCAGTTTTTTAAAGCAGGGCTCCAGAGTAGGGTTCTTTTGTTGCGCCTCCTTCAGTTCATTCGGCAACAAATTTGGTGCAGGCTCCCTCTCCTTCTTGGCTTGCCCTCTTGTGGTTACCGCTGCCACAATCGGCTCCTTTGGTCTCTGATAAGGTCTGATTTTCGGTCACCACATTGATAAGTGCTATTTTGTGATATTGCTCGTCCAGTCACTTCTTCTTCTTCTTCGATCCTTAACCACCGACCGTCAAAGCAGTTAGTGGCCATCACGCCTAGTGGCGTCTTGTAGGGCAACAACAAATTGATTCCACTTTGCACGGTCGGTGGCCATCCTTCGTACAGTGCCCCAACTCTGGTTCATTCTTTGCATCTCAGCCTCCACAGTCCTCCGCCAGGTTGTTTTTGGTCGGCCTCTCTTTCGCTTTCCTTCAGGGGTCCAAAGCATAGCTGTTCTTGTGATGGCATCGGGGTCTCTTCTGAGGACATGACCAACCCAGCTCCAGCGTCTGCCAGCTATGATGGTGTGCATGTCCTCTTGCTTGCTACGAGTAAGCAGATCTTGGTTGGTGATGGTATTCGGCCAAAAGATGCGGTGAATTTTTCTTAGGCATGTTGTGTGAAAAGAGGACAATTTTGACATTTCCTTCTCTGTGACTCTCCAGCATTCCGCACCATAGAGAAGCACAGAAAGCACGCAACTCTGGTATAATCTTAATTTTGTACTTGTTCTGTATTGGGAGGACTTCCAGATGTTATTTAGGCTAAAGAAGGCTGTTCTTGCCTTATTCATTCTGATGTTGATGTCTTTGCCTGCCCCACCGTCTGGCGTTACTATGCTTCCTAGGTATGTGAAGGTATCTGTCTGTACCAATTGCTGATTCCTTACTGATATGGGCTCAGGGTTGCTCACATTGAGCGTCATGACCTCAGACTTTTTTAAATTGATGTTCAAGCCCACCTGCTGGCTAAATTTATTAAGTCTATCCGTTTTTTCCTGGATGTGTTGATGTGAATGTGCCAGCAGTGCAATGTCATCTGCATATTCCAGATCTTCCAATGTAGAAAATGTAGTCCATCTTATTCCTCTTGGACTGCCCTCTGTTGTCTGGCGCATCACCCAGTCTATGACTGTTAAAAAGAGTGGTTGATAAGGGGCATCCCTGTCGTACTCCTGTCTTCACCTCGAAGGTTAGGTTGCTCTGCCCAACACTACACGTAAAGTTGGCATAGAGGCTTTTTATGATTGCCACTATGCAGCTTGGAATTCCATAAGCCCTCAGTATTTTCCATAAACTGTCCCTATGTATGCTGTCAAAAGCCTTTTCAAAATCAACAAAATTTATGAAAAGCTGTCTTTGCCATTCTGAGCACTGCTCTATAATGTTCCTGAGAGTGAATATATGGTCTACACATCTTCTGTTCTTTCTAAATCCTGCTTGTTCTTTCCTCAGTTTGTAGTCTACTGCCTTTGAAATTCTCTGTATAATTATCCTGCCTAGTATTTTGCTGGGAACTGAGAGAAGAGTGATTCCTCTCCAATTATTGCAGTCTGCGAGATCTCCCTTTTTGGGCAATTTGACAATTATTCCTTTGTTCCACTCTGATGGTGTTGTCCCCGTTTTCCACACTTGTGCAAATAGTGGTTCTAATAGTTCTGCTGCTAGCTCAGGGTCTGTCTTAAATAGCTCTGCATTTAAGTTATCATGGCCCGGAGCTTTACCGTTCTTTAACCCTTTGATTGCTATGATGATTTCTTCTTTTCGTGGAATGTCTGTATTTACATCTAGATCGTTTTCAGCCTCAGGAACATTCAATTGTGTCTCTGGTATTTCCTTGTTCAGAGTTTCTCTGAAGTGCTCTGCCCATCTTGTTTCCTGTCCCTCTGCTGTCTTGATGAGATTTCCTTGCTTATCTCTTACTAATGTAATATTGTTTGCACCTTGTTTTCCGCTGATGAATTTAGTTATTTTGTATACTGTGCTTTGTTCATTTCTCAGTGCTGCCTCTTCTACCTGTTTTGCAAGATCGTCTAGGAAATTCCTTTTGTTGGCTCGGGTTTGGCGTTTAACTTTCCTGTCCAGCTGGCTGTACTGTTCGCTATATAGTTGCTTTAACCTGGGGGACTTCGCTTCTGTTTTCTTTCTTTTCATTTCCTTTCTCATCTTTATGGTGTTTAGTGTTTCGGGTGTTATCCAGTCTTGCTTCTTCCTTTCCTGGAATCCTAAGCATGATTTGCTACTTTCCTTATATACTGTTGAAATGGTGTTGAAATTCTGGTCTATATCATCAGTCAATGTCTTTTCCTGGCTTTTGGCAAATTGATATCGTTTCTTAATGTCGGCCACAAAAGCTTTTCTGGTAAGGGGGTCCTTCAATTTGCTGATGTCAAACCTTTTCTGTGTAGTTACAGTTGGTCCAGCCCTTCTTAGTTTCACTTTCAGTTTTGCTACTACTAAATGGTGATCACTTCCCACATCTGCACCTCTTCTTACCTTCACATCTTGTAATGCATGTCTCCATCTACCGTTAACCATGATGTGGTCTATCTGGTTTCTGTCCCGACCATTTGGTGATTCCCATGTTAACTTGTGAATTTCCTTATGTGGGAAAAGTGTTCCTCCAATGACCAGGTTGTTAATGCTACAGAAAGAAACTTATTAGCTTATCCCCATTTTCGTTTGCTGTTCCGCTGCCGCATTTCCCCATTGTTCTTTCATTATATGTATTGTGTGTACCAACTTTCGCATTGAGGTCTCCCATTACTATAACAAGATCATATCTAGGTGTGTCTTCCATTTCTTTCTGCAGTTGTTGATAGAATTCATCCTTGACCTCCTCATCGCTAT
The DNA here is from genome assembly GCA_024509875.1 of Oreohelix idahoensis. Taxonomy (NCBI): domain Eukaryota; kingdom Metazoa; phylum Mollusca; class Gastropoda; order Stylommatophora; family Oreohelicidae; genus Oreohelix; species Oreohelix idahoensis. The sequence goes on along the minus strand of JAMPIV010005236.1, from coordinate 431,342 downwards.
CATTCGTTGGTGCGTAGCATTGTATTATTGTAGTGTTGGTGAATCTCCCTCTCAACCTCAATCGTATCAGTCTGTTGTTGATGGGTTTCCATTCCAGTAATGTCCTTTCTATCCCTTTCTGTAGAATAATGGCTACGCCTTCACTGTGCTGTCCATCCTCTCTTCCAGAGTAAAGTACTGTTTCTCCTGTTGCTGTTTTAACTTTTCCTGCCCCTGTCCATCTGCTCTCACTTATCCCCAGGATGTGTAACCTATAGTTTCTCATTTCTGCCGTGACCTGTCTTAGTTTACCTGTCTCGTACATTGTCCTGACATTCCAAAATCCTATTCTTGTATCCTGTTTTGCGGTCAGGACATCCGTTTTCATGTCAGTGGCTTCCTTTCGGCTTTCACCACTGACAGTCATACGAGCCACAGACTCCGAATGTCCATCCCGCAGCAAAGTTTGTTCATTTGATGTTGTTTCCGTACCTTCATTATTTTTTTTACATAGACAGGGGTGTCAGCCCTATGCTAAAACCCCCAACCTGGAGGACCAGGGTACCAGCTTTTGTCTGACCCCTACCCACACAGACCAGTCCAGTTTGGTTGAACCTACCAGGAGTAAAACTCCCACTGGCATAGCTCTGGGGATTGTCAGGGTATGCAAGCTGCCATACCGCTACAAGGTATAGGTACCATTGATGGCAGTCGTCCAGTCACAATGTTCTTTAAATGGGTCAGGTTACCGACTGTTGGGGCCCTGACAAGGTGTACTGTTAGATGCGTATTTCTGATGGAATGAGTGAGTGTAAACATCAATAATTAAGACGCGAATGGATGACAGTTCTACAGGTACACAGGACACTCACTCCAATCACATGTAGAAGTCAAGGATGGCTGGAACTATAGTGGTCGTTTCATACTGTTTAATTGGACGCACACACTTGGACAGTACGGGTATAGTTACAGGAAAACAGGTCGACATATATCATCATACTGTTGATCAATGGTCTACAATCTTAAGTTGGCATTCATGTTGAAGAACATTACAATGGAACGTCCGTAGACAAGCACTTAGATTTCCACTGTTTATAAATATAATCATCAGGCCTTACTGACCGATCATGTCAGTTAATAAATAATGTTCAAGCATGACTCCTAGACAGAACCTCTTTTCTAGCGAAGATTCCTTTAGGTAAAGTTCAGCAAATATTTCTGAAGACAATGTTAACCCACCAGTATTGGGTTTTCTTTATAACTGTGATCTCTTAATCATCATCTGATAATAAGGGGCATCCCTGTTCTCTGATCGATGATCGACAAAAAATAGGATCCAAAATGGCTTCTGGTTCCAGTGAGCATTACTCACTATACAGATGCATAGTAAAGCTTCAATAAAGGCTTTGTTCATGAACACAAATGTTTCTACAAGAATCAGCATATTCTTTCATCATAACTGCTGCATACAATCATATTCAGTGCTGCTAGGTAACATGTCATCCCGACATATTGATATAGATAATCATCATGTAGACGTCTGCCCATCTAAGCCTAGCAAGGAAAAGTTCAGTAAAAAGTTCTTTTACCTGGGCATGGGAAATACACTAGCAGAACACATACGCCCTCTCCTGGCGTTACAGAATAAACACTGGGGAACTCATAGATTTAATAATCATATCAGAAACTATCTTCTTCCCCATAATAGACCACAGCGATCAACAAACTTCGGACTGGTCTCCGACATGGCATTCATCAGGCTCCATTATCACGGAAGACCATTTTTCCTCTTCGCATGCGCAGAAACTGCCTGACCCCAAAGTTCAGTACAAGGAAAAATAGTCCCACTTAGACATACAAAGATATCACGATATAAGACCGAATCGTCTGAAATAGACACAGAGTAAACATAGACTTGAACCATAAACATTCCTGCATAAACCTAAGCAAGAACAATCTGTTTCTGGCCCAACAAGGAACAGACCAACAAAATCTAGATTCATACGCCAAATTCGATATCCAGGGGAGATAACCCATATAACAAAAGTATCAATCAATCATGGGTGATATATCTTTGACCAGGAAAGCATTTTGATTCTAAAAACAAATACTTTCCCTCAGACAAATAAATATTATAATAACTACATACATTGCCACCAGTAATCTGTTGGTAACAGACTCCCAATAAACACATATCTACATCCCAGGATTACTGGGTAGATAGGATCATCCATAATGGCCGCTTTAATAACACCTCTAACAAAATCAGAGTGTATTTCTACCAGTGCGATAGGAAGCGTTCTGGGTGCATCACTCTTGAAAACTCCACCTAGTTTGACGGTTTCCTCTGTCTCCTGACCGGATTTGACTAGGTGTCTGGCGACAATACAATCAAAACTTAATCCTGTGTCAAAAAGACAAGTAGTAGAGGTACCGTTCAAAATTACCGTTCCTCGCGTTGAGGGTCGGTCCCCCTCAGGTTGAGAATCACTGACATTGACTACCTTTCGAGGCTGTATGCAAACATCCGATGCGGTTTGGACCGGTTTGTTTGCCCTGATCAGACGTTCCTGGTGTAGGGGTCTTCCCTTTACCTTGACCTTGGTGGCCGCGCTGCCACGTAGGCTTGGTGGGTTGATCAGAATTGTTGTTTGGGGGGTATCGGGTTTTGTAGAATTTCGATTTTTCCTGGGGAGGTTTCTGGGTATTATTATCTCTTTGGTTATAATGTTGAGAGGAATTGGAAGAATAGGATGACTGCTCTAGATTTTGTTTTCGAGATGGCTCATCTGTGGGTTTACGTTTTGTGCTGGGAAGTTCGGCCATTGCATTGCTATAGCGTTCGGCCTTATTGAGGATGTCCTCAAGCCTGACTGCCCCCTGTTCAGCGAAAAATCTACGGGTTTCGTTTGACAAAGTTGACTTTATCTGTTCCACAAGAACAAGTTCAAGTAGTCCCTCATATGTAAGAGGTAGGTCAGATATCTCTATGCACTTTGTCAGATAACCCGTGAGACGTGAAGAGAACTGGGGAAATGTTGCCGTGCTCTCTTTTCGGCTGTTTGTGAACAACTGCTGAAACTTACGGGCAGTCCTCTCAAACCGCTCTAGCAAGGCCTTCTTCAGCATGTCGTAATCATGTTGGTTCGGTCCCAGCTTCACGTATACGTCAAAAGCATTGCCTTTCAGTGACGTTGAGAGTTTAAGTGCCCAGCGGGAACTCTCTAACCCATACAGAGTCGCGAGTCTCTCGAATTTTTCTAGGTAGCTGTCAATTTTTTCGTTGGGGCTAGGAAAAGACTCTAAAGCAAAAGACATCGCGGTTAATTTGGCAGATTGAGTACTGGAGAGGTCCACTGATTGAGACTGGGGTGAAGATGGCTCTCCATTATTAGAAGTAGAGGCACCCCGACTCTCTAAAGCCTTGAGCGCCAATTTGTGCTGTCTTTCCCTTTCTCTCTCTTTCTTTGCGGGTTTCAATCTCTGCCTCAATTTTCTTCTGCTCCAATTGACGATCGTCCGCTTCTTTCTTCCTAGCTTCTGCCCTCTCTTCCGCTTCTTTCTTCTCTTTTTCCTCTCTCTGTTGCTCCGCGTCATACCTTTCAAGTTCTCTGTTGACAAACAGGTTCGCGGCTTCTCCTTCTAACCCTGAGTCCTTCGCCTCCTGTCTCAGAATGGATCTTATCCTAATTCTCTCTGCCATGATAAAGAACTGGATGCTTCTAAGACTAGAGACTTAGTAAGAAGAAACAAGAAGGGGGAAAAAACTCAAAGCCGCTACGTGAAAAAAACACAAAGTATAAATTTACTTGTGTTAACCCCTACTCTGAAATGTGCAAACTTATCGCTGCTATTATTGTCACTTAAGACTCTTAACGCAAGCGACTTATGCCACTTAAAATGGTAAGTTACACTGGAAAAAAATTACTTTTACTAAAAGTAGAGAAAAATTTGTGAAAAACAATTTAAAGGAAAAAATTTTTTTTCCTAAATTTTAATTCTCCACTAACAAACTCCGCCCTCTGAAGTCAATTAAAGAGTAGAGACGATGTTAACTAGATTTTTAAAAAATTTAGAACAAGCGTCTTTAGCTTTGCTCAGCTCTTCTAACTTCCAAAAACCTTTTGTGACTGAAGACAGTCACGCAATCCCGGCAATTATATAACAAAATTTCAATTTTCTCTACCAGAGAATACAAAGGTGACAAATATTTTATTATCACTACTTGCTGCTCCTGTGGAAAGAAACAAACCTGTAATAAGTATTGTGTGGTCGGCCCAAAATACTAAAAGGCTTGGTCTAGGGGAAGTAATTACTTTTTTAAAGATTATACCCTACTTCACAAAGACAATCAACCACACTCTATTTTAACTAGGCTCAGAATTTCGGACGAGCTAACCATATATTGTCGTAATTTTTTTTCTGAGAGAGTTCTGATGGATATTGGTCCCTTTAGAGTGTAGAATGATAGTGAAGGCTCTGTGGGATTAAGGATTTAGGAAAGTCAGGTAGTAGATTCACAAGTGCTGGGAAGAGTAAGAACAGTCTCGGTTTACGACAATAATTGACTCTCAAAATTACTCCTACCACTCTTCTGAGCAAACAATTGTTTGTCAGTTCCAGTCACTCAGGCGCACTCACCGATTTGGTGATTCTGACGCACAACGTACATGAATACGGACTACAATAACAAATATGGGAAATGTTGGATTTTGGCCAGCCGACACAACATGCTAAGTAAAGTTTTAATACTTTTGTTATCATAAAATCAAGTCACAAATAATTATCAATTTCCAGTCAGAAATCAAAGGTTACAGAATACAAATATGACAAGGGGGAGGGGGGTTTTTGAAGAGAAGTATCCCATACACCTTTTCCCGCTTGTATTTACTAACAGAAAAGACCCAGTCCCAAAGACAAGGAGAGGGGTGGGGGGAGTGATGATGATGATGATCAGAGATAGGCAATTTAACCCAATGATAAATTTATTACTCTGAGGCAAGGGGTTACAGTGATAAGGGGGTAGAGGAAAAGCTAGGGTTCTCAAATGTTTTCCTTTATCCAACAAATTTTACGGGAGGGGGAAATGAACACAGTTAAACAATCCCGCTAGGAGAAATCCCGTACAATGAATACAGTACACCTTAATACTAGGTCGAACTAATTATAAGGGTAAAAAAAGATTAAATCTCCTTTCATTCAAAAACACGCTTGGCTGGCCAGCACACAGGCACACACACAGACTTACCAAATGGTGAATTCTGGCACTTCCTAGGAATTTTACAACAGCAGATAATACCGTAGAACAATGGAAATTGTCTTTTTATTTCTTCTGTGTCAGGCCCCAGATTTATCGAGGTGGGCTGGTAGCTAATAGTCTCAAAAAATCGCCAGACGGTGAAGCGTAAAGGCTACTGTTTTTTTTTTTTTTTTTTTTAAAGAAGTTCCTAATGAATGGCACAGGCACTTGGCTAAGTGTGAGGTATGGTGTGGTTTCTAAGATGGGCACAGCTGGTGGAGATAACTTTCTTTTGCCGTAATGTCACAACTACAAAACACTGAGATAGGTTCTTCTTCGGGGAGGGGGGAGGGAGGGGGGGGGGGGGGGGGGAAAATCCACTGAATATACTTGACAGACAGTGTTCAGGTAAATCTATGTTCTTCTTCACAAAAAGAGAGCATGAGTAGAATATTGCTACTGGCGACTGTTCTGCTTCCAGTTTTAACGACTTTATGAATTAGTATTTTTAAAGTGTTTCTTGGGTGGCTTTGTTCTCAGTTAAATTCAGAGGAGCGAGACCCGCAACAGGTCGCCACAAGTTTAGCTTTAAAAAAGTTTATATGTCACTGGAGTAATCGAACTGGGTCGGCAAGGCTCTATATATATTCTATTGCTGCGTAATGGCTGCTTAAATGCTGCCTAATTGCTGGGATGCGAGGTTCGAAAGATCACTCTGGATACAAATAGAAAAAACATGAAATGCAATGAAATCATATTAAAATCTAACGCGCGATACATTTACAGTTAGACTATTTTCTGCGCTCGCGTCTTTAATTAATAAATCAAGAAAAAAAAAACTCTCCGTGAGGTTAATAATTTTAAAAGCACATCTATCTATACAGAACTAAACTGTATTAAAGTCACAATTCCCTTAACAGTTGCAAAATTAATTTACGCGGCTATTGTATTAGGAAATTAACCTATAGATGTAACATTTAGTTTGCACTGGAACTTTGAAAATGGGTTTATTTAATAAGTTTAAATTTACACCACAATCCAGTGAAATAAAAATGAAATAACTAGACCACTGATCACTCGAAGCTAAAGTATAAATTACCGTCTGCACAGAAAAGAATTCACTCCAATAGCCAACAATTTAGATGAAATCTAGCAGGAATTTAACTATATGCTAGTGAATCTTAGAATGCTGTCAGAACGAATGATAAAGTTGCCCTTTTCAGATTCTGTATATATCTAACGGGAATGTAAGTTAAATGGGTCGTGTGAAAATTTCGCGCCTCTTCAGATCCCAGGGAAAGTCGAAGTTATTTAGCCGCCATGCTAACCGCGATGGCCCGACTGGCTTCCGATCTTCGTTCGTCTCAGGCTGCTCGCGCGAGGATGTGAAATTTCTGCGAGACTAGCCTCGTTCGCGGTGAGTTTCCTGATTCCTCAGATCGTATCCGCTACGCTGAGCGCTCCGTCTCTCCCGTTCCATAGTCTTTCGGGCAAGCCTGCCGGTTGCCACAGAGGTGCGAAGTCTGCAAGAAGCTTTCTTCTGACCGCTCGTGTCCATCTTGCGAACGGTTCAGTGTTCGCACGGAGATGCTAAATTTCTGCTTCTCTGTTTCTGGGGATCGTCTTTGACTGCTTTGATCATAGCCGCTACTCTTCGTTGATGAAAAGTTACAACAATACTGATGTTCAGGGGTTCTAAATTTATGAAAAGCTAAAGTCCCTTTAATCATCCATCAAATCAGGGAAAATTCACATGCTTTTAATATTGCCACCATCTCTGCAGTGAAAATGGATGTATTTTATGTGATGTTATATTCTTTTGCCATTTTCCATATTGGAATATATATTCCTATCCCCAATTTGCCATCCTCTCCCTTGGATCTATCTGTGTACACAGTAATGCTGTCTTTTGATATTTGTTGTATATATTTATTGGCTGTGTTTTTAATATTTTCTATATTATTTGTTTTCTTAAGTATTTATGCTAAGTGGTAGTCCGTGTCTGGTTTCTTGATCTCCCAGGGTGGAATCACTGGCTTGTATTCACAACTGTTATTAATTGATGTAATTAATGTACCCAGATGGACAATTTCCTCCATACACTTCCATCCTGTAGGGTATCTAGTGGTATTCATTGAATTGGCCTGAGTTGTTAGTTGGCATCTGGTAAAAGCTGTATGTACTGGGTGAGACTTATCTAACATAACTCTGCTCAGGTAATTTAGTCTTAACTCCTTTCTCCGTAATTCTAAGGGTAGAGTTCCTAACACCACCTCTAAAGCTCCCATTGATGTTGATCTGATTGCACCTGCTATTGTACATAAAGCCTGATGCTGAATTCTGTCTAATTTAATCTTGTTACTGCGTGCAGCAGAGTCATATATTATACTTCCATAATCTATTTTTTCTCTAATAAAAGATTTATAAAAAGTGAGCATTGCCTTAGTGCTTGCACCCCATCCATTACCTTTCAAATATCTTAATAAGTTAGGCAATCCTCTGCAAGACTCCACTAGTTTATCTATGTGTTTATTCCAGTTCAGCTGTTGGTCCAATATCATTCCTAGATATCGAGTGGTTTGCACTGTATTAATGTTTTGCCCTTGGATATTTATGTCTATAATTTTATTTTTTACAACCCTACCTTTACTGAAGATCATTCCCAATGTTTTATTTGTATTCAGCTGAAAACCCCATTGTGTCATCCATTTACATACTTTATTTATTTGCTTCTGTAGATCCTTATATAATTTTAGCAGAGGTCTCCCAGTCCTCCATATAGCAACATCATCTGCAAACTGTGACAATTTATTTGTTATATCATTAAATTCCTCACCTAAATCATTTACCATTATTGTAAAAATTGAAGGAGACATTACTGATCCTTGGGGTATTCCATTTTGTTGTTCTGATCTATCATTGTTTACCTGAACAGGGAAATATTTATCTTGCAGAAAATTATCTAAATAATTATATATTTTACCGGTTACTACTTCATTTTAAAGAGAGCACCCTCTCTCCAGCATTCATCATAAGCCCTAGCTGTATCTAAAAATACAACCAGTTTTTTCTTTCTTTTGAAATCCTGATTTTACTTCATGTTCCAATTTCTTCTTCTTCTTCCTCGTTCGTCCTGAAAAGGACGGTGGTTGCGTTGTGTCTGTTTACGCCTAAGCTGTAATATCTGCACCTTTCGGTCGACACATCCGACTTCTGCATGGCATTTTTTGGGACCGGGTTTGCCTTCCCTCTTCAATCCGTGCTCGCTCAGCCAGACTGCACTGCTGCAGACTGTTTCCAGGACCACCATGTGGAGGTGGAGCACGGTCTTGACCAGCTCTGGTTCGCTGATCCTGATGCAAGCAGTCAAGCTATGGGTGGCTGAATATGTTCCAATTTAATTATCTGATCCATAGTGCAGCTGTTCTTCCTAAATCCTGACTGAGTTTGATTATATAAATTATTCTTTTCCAAATAAAACTTTAATCTTTTATTTACTATGGTTTGTAATATTTTACCTAGATGGGAAGTTAAAGAAATTGGTCTGTATGAACTGGCATCATGGGCATCTTTTTCTGGTTTTAGTATTGGAATAATTACTGCTGTTTTCCTTTCCATGTTTTGGGAATTTTTCCTGTATCCCAAATTTTGTTAAAAAGGGATGTTATAATTTTTATGGTACTTTTTGTTATGTGTTTCAAGATTTCATAGCTCAAGATGTCATGCCCTGCTGATGTATTTGTTTTGTCCTTTATTGTATTTTCAACTTCTCATTGTAATATCTGCATTTAAATATGATAAATTTTCAGTATTATAAGGTACTTCTTTACCGAGTTTTTTCAGAAGTGTTGCTCTTCTGTTGACTTCAGCCTGTCCTAGATTTTCCTTAGTACTAACTCTATGGTAGTTTCTGGCCAGCACCTCTGCTTTCTGCCAGTCAGTCTCTGCCCTTTCAGGTCTTTTTATATGAGGTATTATCATATGTTTAGTTCTGCCTTTAATGGCTTTTAACTTATTCCACACATCTGTTGTAGAGTTAGTTGTAGGGTTCAGTGTTTGGCAGAAATTTCTCCAATGATTTTCTTTTGCTTTAAGTATTATGCTGTTTGATTCATTTCTTATGTTCTTATAAATATCTAAATTATCTTTAGATCTATGCTTTCTATATTCTTGTAGAGCTTGTTTTCTTTGTTTTTGAATTTCTGTACATCTAACTGTCCACCATGGTACTGGGTTTTTGTTCCAATGTATCTGGGTTTATCTTTAGAACTTAAGTGGTAACCTTGGCGATGACACTGTGCCCGGAAGCAAGTTAGTTTCTAGCCTCTTCAGGCTTCGACAAGTAGGCCTACCATGATGATGGTGAAGCCGCAGAAAAGTGGAATTCAAAGACCAGCTGACATGCAGTTTTCTTGTTCTTCGTTCACTACATGTAGTCTGAATACATAGATGCAATGTGTTTCAATGATGAACTGTTTTGTGTCTTTTTTAAATAGACTACAAACACCATTTCATGTATCTAGGGTTTAACAAAACTTACAGGTAGTTTAAGTAGGCCTATATTTCCTAATGTGGCACACGCTCACTTATCACACTGAAAAGTTGATTGTTCGTGAAAATTTACCACCAGGATATAGACCCATTTGTAGCCATTGTGTTCCAGCTGTGTCATCATTGCACAGACCTTGTTAATGTGTCGAAGCTGTGGACTGCATCATCACATATTGTGAGATAGATCAGTGTCGAAGCAGTGGACTTTATCATCAAATGTGAGATAGATCATCGAGTAGTTTGTTACCATCCACAAGTCAATAGTCAGTGAGAAGGAGACAATAGGACACTAAGGAAACCGTGTTGCACTTGTGAGCAATCATAGTGATGACTGGAATTCAGGTTCCACTTAGGAGTTCTACATGTTGCATATGACTCTGGAACTAGTTACTCACACTTTACTGGAAAGTACTGAATATGGTGAGTGGCAAGGTGTTCAGAGCACTTAGTTCTTGTAGTGGATTTGATGGTACTGTATGGTTGTGGTATTACCTAGTGTGATGCATGAGGTCAGCTGTGAAGGCTCCTGAGATAAATGTAGCTGTGAATTTACAGAAGGCCCTTCTTGCTACCACTTACGACCTCACACATATCTTTTTTTTACTAATGAATGTGGCTACGTTAAAAATCTAGGGTACTGAAATGTAAGGTGTTGTATTAGTATATACAAACACACACACAGATATTTAATAAGTCTAATAATATTAATAAAATTTATAACACACTGAACTAACTCAAGCTGTTTAAAATTTTGATATTAAATTTTCTTTAAGTTTATTTGTTCAACGATTAATGGATGTGCTGTTGGGGTGGCTTCATCACTCCCAGTCTATGACTACCAAACATTGTCCATTTTCTGATGGGAAAATTACAAGTTTATTTCCCAACATGGTATGTTCTAGTTGATGGGAATATAGTTGGTGTTAGTTATTAAATAAGTTGGTGAATGTCCAGCAGGCCAGACGCTCACGTATCTTTGACTGAGTAGTTCTGGTGCTGGAATCTGGTGGCCCCACCTCTCCGTGCTTGGGGGCAATCTCAGGCTGCTCTGCCAAAATATTAGACTGCACGGGTCCTCACTTGTATTTTACAACACAGCATTTGACACCACTTTGGTGCCAAATAAAAAACTCACAGTTCTGAAATAAAAGTATTGGGTCATGTGTCAGAACTCTACCTCCTGAGCCACTTCTACACTCAACACTACACAACAACACCACATAGACGGGGTCAGATCTCTCTGACCATACAGCACATCTTACCAAGTTGGTTTCACATAGTATAAGTTCCCCAAGACTACATATTCTGAAATATGTTCATTAGCTTCCTGCCATTGAATAGGATAGGTGATATGTTCCACTGATCTCAACACTTGATCCGCCCTTCATAATCCTTGCTGGCGTTTATGTATTTTGTTTGTCTCTAGACCCTGAACTGGGGCTGGGGATCTAGAGCGAATCCTTACTTGTTGTAAGGGATAGATTATGATATGGCAGTATCAAATCACTCGAAACATTAAACAATATTAAAATATACAAAGAAATACTTTCAGTCTTACCAGAATTATGAATAGAGAACACAGTTATATGCTAGCAAAACTCAGCTGAGCTGCTGGCTCTAGTATGGCGTCCCTCTAAATATTGCAATTAGCTTCTGGGAATCACACCACTGAAGAATTACTGTGTCTACTACTGGACAACTTATGATGAATGGCAAAATTGTGCGTCTGAGCGCCGATAATATGTTTATCTGTGGCCAATCACCGCCTTTTTTCCTTTTCAAATTTCAAACCTCCTACCAAAAGTCAATTCAGTCATACCTCAGTCAAGTATGTATTATTGTCTGTTGGTCCGTCTGTCTCTACTTGCGTTTTTTACAAAAACACACTGGTTTATACATGCATTTCCTACACGAATCTGCCTCTAGAGTTATTTTTAGCCACAACTTTCCACTAATTCGCCCTCTCCTTCATTCATCTAGATTTTAGCACTTGAGTCTCAAGGCCGCAATTTTTTGAAAATTAGTGACATGTTTTTGTTTCAATGCAGTCGCTCGCTGATATGAACAACAGTCTTTTGTCAATATCTTCATTATTATCTATCCGTCTGTATAAATGAAAGCATATTATTTCTCTGCTCAAGATGGGCCATCAGGCCAGCTAGGTTTTATATTCCTAACATTATTATTAAGAAAAAGTTACTTTTCAAGGTTAGTTGTTTTTTTTTGAAATATGTTCGAGCATCTTCTGTAATGCGTTTGCCGCTGAATTCAAATAAAAGGACTAAGTATCGCAAAAGCGTCCAAGAAATGACTGTTGCGTATAATAGCTAAGGTCCCTTTTGTCCATTTCTTTACCTTGTGTCAACTTGGGGACGTGAATTTTTTTCCTTTCCCCACCAATTGCGTCTTTTTAGCCTTGCTAGTTTCAAGCACGTGTTCAGTCATATTTTTCTTTTTGATCTCCGTTCTCATCCCGTCTACAAGGGTAAACGTTTTGCCTTCACGTCTAACAAGTTAATTTCCATGGCGGGTAGTGACCCGCGGCATGGGCGATCATGTCTTCTATTAGCTTACGCATTATTTTTATCCCTACATTTTATCTTTGAAGATATTTTAACGTTGTATCACGGTTAATTTTATCACAGTTCTCAAGGAAAGTTTTCAGGTTTGAAACCTGGTAACTTCATGATCTAGTCTGCCCAGATGTAACTGGGTACCTGACGTTGCTTTTGAGTTAGGGAAGACAAAGGCAGCAAGGAACAGAACTGGTCATCCCACCTCATAAAGCAGAGGCCTAGCATCTGTAAAGCTTGAGAATGTCATTCCCCAGCAGCAGTATCTACTGTAGGTTTGCCTGTACCTTTAACTGTATATAGCAGTATAAGTGGGAATACCGAGATGTAAAACCAGCTTTACAGTAAGATTCATTGTACTTTGTATCTGATAAGTATTCAGTTCTCGATTTGTCCATAAAACTGTCAGATTAACAACTCTAGATTTGATTTTTGTTTTAATCTCTTAAAATGAATGGCATTACTCGTACATTTTAAAAAATCTCACATGGTCAGTGGTGTAGATAACACACTCAATCAAAGATCAAACAGTATTATATCAGATGTAATGTGGCTTGATGGTCAAATATTATATGCATAATTAAATTATCTGTACTCAAGTATAACAAACTGATTTGTGGTTTCCATAGTACTAGTTTTAAATATTTCATTATTTGGATGTGCCACATGTTAAGTCTTGTACAAGATGAAATGTTTGTGATTTAATTAAAACTGAGTAATTACTTTATTAGGACGTTTTATTTCACTAACTATACATTTTCATTTCTAAACTGTTATTAAAAAATTACAGTGCAGAAGCATGGGTATAAACGGGAAAAAAATAATGAATGCAGTGGAAGAAAGATGGCAAAAACAGTTGCTTGCTTAGGGCAGCAAGAAAACTTAGTCTAGCTCTAAAGTCCACTTTCATGCTCTCTATCATCCTTGGATGCCCCTTAATTTATTATATACATGACTTACTGAATTTGCACTCTTCTCTGTTAGCCATTTTTATTTGGCATGACCCAGCAACCTCTGTTCATTCCCACAATGCTTAATAAAGATCAGGATCTGTTTAGCAGGTGTATTTCACATACGATAATCATCAGAACAAGGTATGTACAAACCGAGCACAACATATACACACCGAGCAACACCAACTGTAGCACATACACAAGATGACAAAAATCAACTGTCTCAGCACATAATTCAAATCTACAAAGATTTATTTGTGAAAAGACCATCAATGGTATTTATGTCTACATCACTGATGGTACAAACATCTCCAATCCCATGACAATAAATGAAAACATCCATATCATTATCATACTTGTATAAAAAATAAAAACACGCTCATTCCCAGCATGCTACATGTTCACAACAAATTATGTTCTCGTTATGTGATGAAAGTTTATGGAGTTGAGCATATAATTAAGTAGTTCAAAATGTTTACTACATTTATATGTGCTGCCAACAATATTTAAACCTGTATCATTTCAGAATAATACCTGGTCATCAGCATTTCTTGGCACTATAAATAAAAATCAAAACAAATAAACAATATTACACTATACTGTTTTATAACACACCCCTCCCCCACCTCCAAATGTTATATAGGTAAAGGATCCTGTTACACGCCTATTGTAGGCATATTGGGAATATGGTGTTAAGCCCACTTTTTATTGACCATTGGCACACAGGGGTGATGTGGTCAGTATCACGCCAGCTGCCTTAACCTTCCCAGAGTTGCTCTGGTATTCAATTCATGAGGCTGGGTCGACCTTGGAGCTGTTTGCGGTCTAAAAAAATCCCACCTCAACTGGGGATCGAACCATGGACCACCGAGCTAGGAAGCAAGTGCACTAACCACTGCGCTACTGTGGCTCCTCCAAATGTTATATACTTACTTACTTAGTCGTTCCCCTTCTACCGTGAGGTGTAGAAGTTTGGAAGAGAGAGCGCCAGACTATCCTATCGGCCGTCACCAAATGTTATAGACTGTAACTTAATCCAGTGCAGATGGTCATGGTTCATGCTTTAAGCTACCAGTGAGAAAATATTTTTAGCACAGAATACAGAACTGACAAGAGACAGCCTGATTCACAGTTACATCATTAAAATACAAAACTTTTATTTTAATACAAATTGTCAAAATACAAAATAATTTATCAGGATTTTAATGCAACAAAAAATGTTCACCAAGAACACATGGCCTACACAAAGCAGAAAATAAACTTTTAATATTCTTTTAGTTTTCATTTATGACATGAGACATGTGAACTATACAAATAAGAGAATGTACACAAACTGTCAAAACAAAGACCTCGAACTTGATTTGCTTAATTGACACTGTACACTTTGTCAGTGACCCCAGGTACAGATGGTTGATCACTGACAAAACAATTTTCACTATAATCAAAATTAATAAACCCACAGTAGGTGTAAAGATGCCACAAATGTAAGAGCCTCAGACGCTAATTAGCCCGTATCATGTCTGAAGATCTTTACATTCAATATCTTTCAGCCCCATATAGAAAATAAGCCTTCAACAAATTTCATGCCAAGCCTTCTGTCTTCCGTCATCCGTTAAAGGTCTTTCCGTGTCTTCCTTATCCATCTTTATTTATCCATCTTTATGTATCCATCTTTATGTAAAAAGACTCAAATTGCACATAACTTGGTAAGAAATGATACACTGCATGATTTCATTTATAAAAAGTTCACATAATCTGACAATTCACATGATTAATTCTGCTCCTAGATAAAGTAAAGCCAAGCCTTCCTCTGTCAAGTGCCATCCATTCAAGATCTTTCCGTGTCTTCTTTATCTAAAAACTACTCAAACTGCACATCACTTGGTAAAATAAAAAGTCATTGCTTGATTTCATTAATGAAAAGTTCACAAAATATAACAATTCACATTGTTAATTCTGCTCCTTGATAAAGTAAAGTGGCTGGGGCAAAGGATCACGAAAGTATTTTATCATTCTAGCAGTTCCCTCTTCGGCTGAAGCAATATACAGATTGTCAAAATCAGCAAGCTTATAACTGTCTGTTCCTATTCCAGCAAATCCAGTTGCTGGGGAGTCAGGAATAACAGCACTGAAAAGGCCCTTTCCATCATAAGCTCCGTAAGCCTTTGATCCCTGAATGTATGTGTAAATAGAATAAAATAAACATTTTAAAAATGAGTTTTTGAAGAACAGATCAGAATGCCATCTGTGCATTACAATAGTCTTAATCTTCACCATTTCTCTTTTCGCTCCTTTTGGAGTATGGAGTCACCACTGCAGCCAGTTCCCTCCCTGACAGAACGCCCACACTAAAACGTATGTGTTCTTGCAGAAATGGTTTCTGTAGCAATTTATTTTACATGAGGTTGCCAGCCTCATGCACAACCTCATAGTAGTCATCTCTTATCACTTGTCAGAGGGAGCAGTAATCTTATTCTCTTTTTGTCTCCTCAGAGACCCCAGCAACTATTTGGGGCTTATTTAAAGCTTCTGTATCTGCTGTCTCTTGCTATGATGGTACATACTACTACATGTATTGAATTTTTTTTTTTTTTTTTCCCTTAACCAGCAGCACTTGGTTCAGCCCTTCGACCCAATGACATGTCATTGCGAGGCTGGGGAACCTGAGGACTTTCCTTCCAACCCGGTCAGGAGCTTCGCTCCTTCCCATCCACAGAGGGTTTATCACAGGAGCCGTTCAGGTTATTCAGTCAAATTTCCGGTCGTAAACATTCCTTCAAAAGCTGACACCCGGGTTTGAACCATGAACACCTGGTCGCCAGTACAACGCCGAAGCCATTACACCAGCGCGGCTCCCCAACATGTATTGAATAAGTATAGCTAGTCGGGCAGGAGTATAAGAAATGCCACCTCACTCCTGGCAGGGGGGGGGGGGGGGGGGGGGGGGGGGGATACCCAAGTAAAATGAAGCCCACAGTTTTCTTAATTTAACGGTGCACATTCAGAATGAATCGTTTCCAAGTATACCTGTGTATTTGAACATATACAACCATTTTTAACTGCCAAAGTCTGCTTCCTCAGCAAAGTAACTGCTTTAGCTAATACTGAGCCATTTCTAGGCTTTGCAGTAAATTTCTTCAACAATTTTCCAAGGTTATTTTGAAAGATTTTCAAGGATGAAGCTTTTGATTTTCAAGGATATGACAAATGGGTCAGGCCTTTACACTTGATCTACGGCATAATATTATAATAAAACAATGTACACTAAACATCTAATACAATTAGAGATTTATACTTAAACTTACTAATCAAAATTCTCCACCAAGAATGTACGCTGAACATTTAATACACCAAAACAATTATGGTGAAACTTACTAAACAAAACACTCAACCTTACTGGATTAAAGGAAGGAGCAGCATTATGATATACAGAATCACAATCAGAGGTTTCCTGACTCCATATTTTCTTAGTCTTCCCCTCTTTTGTTCCCTTTTCTGTTCCCCATCAGCAGCGGTAAACTAAGAAATTTAATTTTAAAAATACTATTCTAGATCTGACCAGGTTTAAAAACAAAACTGAAGTACTCACAACATTTTGAATTACAGCAGCATGAGGGGGCCTATCTATAAGCTCCTGAACCTTTGTTTAACGTGTTTTATAAATGAGATAAATGCAAGTGAGGACCACCTCGCATCAACAAGCTGGAAGTATAACCAAAGATACTATAAAAGCTATTCAGTTAATTAAGCTATCTCTTTCTTATGTGTACTAAGCTTTTGAAAAACTCAGTAATGTCAATTTCTCTCTTGCCCTGGTCAAACTGAAAGGAACGACAAACTGTGGACCCTGATAGTATATTAACGAACTCCTAAATAAAGCTTGGAAATACATTTAGCCAAAAAGGAAATAAACAGACAATTCACTTCCTCCCCCCCCCCCCCTCCCCCCCAAATATCAGCACTGAAAAGGCTATTTCCATCATAAGCTCCGTAAGCCTTTGATCCCTGAATGTATGTGTAAATAGAATAAAATAAACATTTTAAAAATAAATAGACAATTCACTTCTTTCCCCCCCATTCCCCCCAGCTTTTCAAGGCTGCTACAAACCTTGAATTTATCATTCGTAATTATACTTATAAAATTGATAAAGACTGAAAATTGCATGCACTTAAGTGTTACCTGAACAAGGAGAGACAGCCTGTGCCAACCCCCACCAGCAGGTAAGGTACCAGTACTTATTACACGATACCTACCTGTGGAAAGCCATAATGAAACAATACAGTGTAATGTCAATCTGTTTGACATATGCAATTATTAATAAAGTGTCATGCTGGATGCACTAAATAGTGCAGAAACATGGGCACTAACAATATAAAATTGACAAACGGGCAACTCCAAATAAATTGTAAAGCAAGAGCAAACATAATGGAAATGTAAAAGTTAGCAAAACTTAAAAGTGTCACGTGTTGATGTGTGCGATATATTTTGGAGATTTCTTTTCAACTAACTTTTTTTTTTCTTTGTGACTGACAGACATGTCTAATGTCTGATTTTTATTAAGTTATCTTTGGTGTCTTCATATGTGTATTCTGATTTATTGTGTCGGTGTCAAGCTGAGTATTATTTTGTGATATCTTCTTCTTCTTCGATCCTTAACCACCGACCGTCAAAGCAGTCAGTGGCCATCATGCCTAGTGGCGTCTTGTAGGGCAACAACAAATTGATTCCACTTTGCACGGTCGATGGCCATCCTTCGTACAGTGCCCCAACTCTGGTTCATTCTTTGCATCTCAGCCTCCACAGTCCTCCGCCAAGTAATTTTTGGTCGGCCTCTCTTTCGCTATTTTGTGATATGTTTTACATTTATTACTTGATATGTTTTACAAAAACATTTTAAGAAATACTGCCAGTAACACAACTAAAAGTTTTAAAGCTGAGTATTTTGCAGGGATTTATATAAATATACTGTCAAGTGAGGAAGATTGTGGGCCAGAACAGTAGATAATTGATATCATATGAGCAAAAAATAAATAAATAAAAGAAATAAAAATATGCAATGTTCTATGAAGATTTGGGGAGGGGGAAAAAAAGAACCTTTACCTATTTTTATTATTTAAAAAATAAATATGGTTAGGGCAATGTATTGATGAACGTATTTACCAGGATCACTAGCAAGAATATATGTGTTGCCGGCAGTTGTGAAGAGGAAGATACCAGAAGATGTGACAGTATCACAACCGCCTTGATTAATTCGCGCTGCAATAAATACACCACTTGTGGCATTCACACTGGGATACTCAAAGTCAATTTCAATAAATAAGTCATCCCTGTAAAATAAAAGAAAAAGTAGAAAGATTAAAATATTTTTTTGGGGGTCAGAGGTCAGAAGTATGCTTCAAATTTCAATTTCAGACACATAAAAATATATGCCAAACATGTGACTCAAAAAAATTGAAACATACAAAAATAAATACATACTATACAGTGATGATATTTCAACATTTCATGTAAATAAAAATATATGCCTATTAATATTTTTAAAACTGTTTATTTGTTGGTAATTTTATTAATCTATACTGATAGAAATAATTAAAGAAATGTAATAATATTGGCAAAATTGAATGACAAAGACAAGATACTGTGGTATGGGGAAAAAGTCAACAACTGAATTGATAAAAATAACATGGGATAGGATGCTGTGAAGATACGATCACCTCATCACCTAGTAAGATATATGAAGATAAGGTACTTGTTTAGTTTTAAGTCTCTGTTTTCATTGTATATGCTTGTACATGTGTGTACATTTAGTTTTTTTTTTTTTAAATAAAATTCTGCCTCGTTTTAACCTAGTTGGTTTTATTACTCTTCGGTTATATTAGGGCACATGTCCAAATATAAAAGACCTTTAGGTGTGATGAAAGTTTAGTATTTAACTCAGACATTAAGTTCATTTTACGTTAAAAATATATTTGATTAAAGTGCAATTACAAGAATTTTCAGTCTCTCCCCATTTTTTCCCAATGAATATAACAAAATAAATACTGAAATTTTACATGAAATATAAATTATACAGAAACTAACAGAAATATTACTTAAAACACTAAAGGTGTTTCACAGAAGAATGTAAACTCCATGGACAGGCAGGATGACTACTGAAAACTATTTGGCCAATGAAGACAAATATTAGAAGCTTTAATGGTCCGACAACTTTCGCTGCATGGAAAGCATCCGAAAATATAGGAGAATATAATGGCATGATACCTAGTGAAACGGTAGACAATATATAGACATTTTGATAGCGTGGCACTGAAAGGAGTAAGTTAAACTTTCTGCAAACAAAAATCATGATATAAGGAAAGATCACATACACCACTTGACCTGGAAGTTGATGAAGGTGTACAAAGTGGTCACTGGCTAAATCAAGAAATGGTACAAGTGAAGTCATTGTAACCAATAAAAATGTAAGAATTCGTAAAATATAATTATTAGTTCCAAATCAATATATGAAATATGAAGCAAAACAAATAAGTATGGTATTAGAAAATATAAAATATTTAGTTTAAAAATCGTCAAATAAAAGGAAACAAACAAGTATGGGGTAAAAGAACATAAGTTCCAAAGCCATATAAGAGTCACAACTTTTGTAAACATTAGTCATGTGCACCATGATGATGGTGCTCAATTATGTATACAGCTGCTGAATATTATTTACTACAAGCTTCAAATGGTTTTAAATTAGTAGTTTTCTCAACAGGCTAGAAGAAAATAAACTTTCTCAGTATCCTTTCTTAATTTTGGTTCTAGATCTTTAAAATTATAGATTATGTTTAGATGTGGTATATAATATTAATCACTAATTTTAATAATAGAACAATCACATATTTTAATACTGCATTATCATCCATTTCATAATGTAGCAGAAATCACCACATTTAGTAATAATTTTTCTACAATAATGAAAATCCCAGTGTAAAAGTAAGCTGACTGTCCTGACCTTCCATACATGTAGCATTTGTTGTAATAGCCAAATAACTGTACAAAAA
Source organism: Oreohelix idahoensis (assembly GCA_024509875.1). Taxonomy (NCBI): domain Eukaryota; kingdom Metazoa; phylum Mollusca; class Gastropoda; order Stylommatophora; family Oreohelicidae; genus Oreohelix; species Oreohelix idahoensis. The sequence goes on along the minus strand of JAMPIV010005236.1, from coordinate 411,003 downwards.
TAGAGGTCTGATATGGAAAAACTACTTGTTATGTTGATGGAATTATCTTGTTTATTTGTCAGTTTTTAAGAGTCGGCATTTGCTATCAATTTATTAGACTGCCATTTATTACAAGTAAGCCTACATATTTTTCACCAAAGTATTTAACACTTTGCTTGCCTCGAGGAAGAAGAAGAAGAAGAAGCTTGCTTTTATGCAGAATAGGACTTTCACTGGTTTGACAGCATCATCAATGTGGAGGCAAAAGGAGGAATGCAGATGAACAGTGGAACTAGAGGGTAGTTTCCTACCTCAGTGTGTGAGGAATGCATTAGCAGGCTTTATTCTGAAAACCAGTTAGTAAAGGGGAAACATTCACATTCAACAGATTAGTTAAAAAAACCAAAAAACTCCAGCCATGAAAACAAGCTAAAGCAACATGCAGGATAAACTGACTGAAGTTAGTAGCTCTGTCATCTTACCACTTAACATCACCAATAATATTGACAGCTTTGTTGAGATTCTCTGCCTGACACCAAGCAATTGGTGAATCCAGAACCATCTGTCTGAGGAACTGGTTGCTTCCATTTCTCAGGACCTCAAAAGATCCAGTTTGCTGGGCCAGGTTATAGGGCTCATCATATATATTGTAACCTAAAGCAAAATTGGAGCATGCACATATGTAATACCAAAATAAATCATGCAGTATTCCCCGCATTAATCACCTCCTGGTCTACCTACTTACTGATCATTCACTTAACCATATGGGGACAAGATGTTAAAACACTGAAGTTTGCGAATTTTATGTGAACCATAGCTTCTTATTCAGTATACGTAATTAAAACATGTCCTGTGACTATAGTCAGATGTACTGTTCAACTACACTTAACTCTTTAAGTCCCAATCAACTTTATAAAGGCTCAGGGGTTAGACGCGCTTGGCCCAATCGACTTTAAAAAGCCTTTAGTATATGTGCCTCTGTTTGAGACTGTTTCTAATTATAACTACCCACAAAGTCATTTCCGACTGCAAGTACATTCTTTTAAATACCGCACGTGTTTAAGAGTGAACGTGTTTCTGTTTTGTGATATTTATTTTAGATTTTTAAAGCGATTTTTTTAAGCGCATATCCTCCATTTTACCTTGAATAACTAATCATTTTTTTTAAGCGCATATCCTCCATTTTACCTTGAATAACTAATCATTTTTCAATGAAAGCTTTTATACTTGTAGCACAAGAGTAAAGTACATCCAATTACCTTCAGTTTCATATACAACAACAAAGTTATTTATGCATATGAACATTTTAAAAAATTATTTCCAAACAACAACAATAAAAACGCACTGGGGTGGTCATTTTTGCTTGGGCCAAACCCACTTTTTTGCTTGGGACTGAAAGAGTTAAACAGTGAGTAAAGCATTTTAGTGGTTTAAAGATATAAACTACTACTGTTATGTTGATTAATCAGGGCTGCTGATTTTGCTTTTTCACAGCCAGTTTCAAGTAGAAATATTTTTTTACTACTTGTACTATTTTCATCAAAGCTTTCATTTTCATCCATAAATATCAGTTATGTGTGTATTGTTCCAAGGTGAAGGCTAGAGTTATAATATAACAGGTACCTTGTCATGACCACTTTTTTTTTTACTGCTGCCTTAGAAGCATGGAACCCCTCACTCCAGTTTACTTCCTCGTTAGTAGTGTGCACCAAAGCACTTCAGATACTCTTCCTTCTCACATGACAAGAGAGCAGGAGGGCTATTCTTTCATCTATCAGAGACCTCCAGAAACCAAAACTGAGCATGTTTTATTTATGATAATTTGAAATTGTCCCTTACAGGAGTTTAAAAAAAAAATCTTACTAGAGCAAAAACTTTATTATTGATTTAGTCATCTTTCACAAGCAAGATCTTTACTATTTATTTAGCAAATCTATCACATACAAAACCTACTCATGCAAATCTTTTTATTCATGCACAGGGTGGTGCAAAAGTAGGTATACAGTTTCTTTACATTTAATTATTCGTTTTTACAATTTAATTATATTACAGAATAAGTACATACAGTGCAGTCTGGATAAGTAGAAGTCATTGGGACCACGTAAAATACATTTATTTATTAGAAATTTGGCTTATCAGAATTATTTATATATATTTTTATATATCTTATCTCTAATTGCAAAGGCCTCTAGAAGGCTGAACCTTATAAAGCGATTGGCGAGCACTGACTGGGGAGCCAACCAGTGCACCCTACGACAACTGCACTTGGGATGTGAGCAGTTAGTTATGGATTACTCTCTATCCCTGCAAGCCACTGCTAGCCCAACACTTAGACTGAAACTAGATCACATACAAAACCAGGCACTCAGATTCATATGCGGAGGCTTGCGAACTACCCTGACCAGCACATGTGAGATTTCCGTCAATGTGAAACCCCTAGAACTAAGGAGAGAAAAATTAGTTATAATGGAAAAAAGGTTCTTGGGAGCTGACAAGGATGACCCCTGTAAAAATGTTATCAGCGACCACAACTCCAGGTACCAAATTAAAAAGACCTTCGCTAGAAGGTACCAAGAGCTTTCAGGGAAGCACTACATACCACAGACTAGAATGCCTACTCAAGCTGTACCTGACTTACCACCTCAAACAGAACTAAAAAGACCAGTAATACATACTAACCTTCTGCAACCTGCAAATAAAAGCCTCATACCTATCCTGCTGAAAACACTTGCCATGGAAACCATCTGCCAGTATGAAGAAGATATTATCCATGCTTACACAGATGGATCAGCTTTTAAAGCAGCCATAAATGCTGGATATGGGGCCATAATCATCTCACCCAATACAGAAGAACCCATCAAAACTGCAGGCCCCCGTGACACCTGGTGAACAAACTTCGAAGCCAAAGTTGTGCCATTCAGAAAACCCTAACTAGAATCTTTGAATCAAATTAAATAGAATCAAATGATGATGTAGTATTCTCAGACTCGCAGGCTGCCCTCTTGGTAATAGAAAACTGGAAAACCAACTCAATCAGTACTATCCAGAAGGTTCAAGAGGCATGCCACAAAATTATGAACTTGTATGGAACAGAAATCTACATGCAATGGATACCTGGCCACATAAACATCACACTGAATGAAGTAGCTGATAGACTGGCAAAGAATGGAGCACAAATACCACAAATTGACCAACCATTGCATAAGTTAACAATAAAACAAATAATCAGAAACAACTGTAAAGAAGATTGGCTGAACACGTGGGCACAGGCTAAAACAGGAAGAAGACTCTTCATACACCTAACAGCCTCAAATAAAGAAGATGCTATCAACCTTATCAAACGAAGATATCAAACCAACATTTTCAGATTGAGAACAGGTCAGTCTACACTAAATGGCCACAGAAACAGAATGTATTCACAAAATATAGCAAAATGTAGACACTGCCCAAACCCAATGTAGAAAGTAGAACATCTACTACAGTGCCCTGCACTCCAGGGAATGAGACAACTCTTACCACACAACCCATCCATAGACAATACACTGTATGGCAGCCCAAAACAGCTTATACGAACTGCGCAGTACCACATAATGACATCAAGGTCCCCAAGAACTGACGCTCAATGACAGTGGATCAAAGTCAAGTCAAGTCATACATATTATAGTAGCTCAAAGATGTACCTTTACAGTTAGAATAAGAAGTAAAGCATGAAGCAATTATTTTAATAATTGCCTAAATAATGTGCAAGAGCTAAGAGGAGTGGCGTCACAACGAACAACCTGGAGAGCACTGGTTTCTGCCTTATGCGCCGTGTTTGGCGCTTAAAGAATTTATTATTATTATTATTATTATTAATTATTTTAACTTTTCAGATACAAGTATTTCCATTTTAAATTGCTTCTAGTTAAGTGGAAATCAACTTAAGCGAGTTAGTGAGTTCGGCTTAGGTGGACTGCTCTGTATATCGAGAAAAAAAAAAAGGATGAAATACGGGTTAATAAAATATAAATCTATATGCGTACAATAAAATAATAAATAAAATAAAAATGATAAATTAATGTTATTTATGTGAAAACCTACATTTGCACGACCCTGTACATTTTTTAATTTAATTTTTTAAAGAATTATTCCAGATATGCTCTCTAATGTACTGCAGCCAGGAAAATTAACAGAACACACTTCCTCCATAACAATTTAACAAACAAGAGAAAAGCCTCTGCACAGAGAAGGAAAAATAATCTGGTTTCTAAAGTGTCACCAGAAAAGACAAAAGATGTGTGCTGTGAAGTATTAAAATGGATGGTCTTGCATTTTACATGAGCTATTCTCCATTACTTAAGCCCAACAAATTTCAAGGTGCAATCAATAGGATGAAATAAAGAAATGTTCATGCTCCCTTAATAAATCACCTTAAAAAAGGTCAAATAAAAAGATTAATGTCGTCCACACAAATCATACAATCGCCTTTTGATCTGGCAGTATAAAAATCAAATAATGCTAAACCAAACATTTTTATTTAGTTATTCTTTTGGAATAAGATTTTACCTTCAAAGTTATCCCTGTAAGGTAGAGGAAATGGGCTGGAAGGAGGTGGTGGGGGATAATACCCTTTTATTCCCACAGGCAACGTGGTTAGTGTAATTAATTCATCCAGTCCTAAACTGAGCTGTACTGAACCGTTGACAATCTGAAATGAAGTTTAATGTGTAATAAAAGGCTAGAAGTCTGTTCTACTTCATGCTACACTAACTGTACAACCTGTGCTAAAAACAAATGTGATTTCCTGTGTCTGTATGGTAATATATGCATATCACATAATATCTGTTTCAGTACAATGTATAGAAACTGACCAATACATCAGAAAGGATCTTTGGCACAACAATATGTGTTGCAATCTTGCAAAGTCAGTAACCTGTTGACCAATCTGATTTTAAGAAAAAATACAAAAAAGAAAATCTTGAACCTTGTTAAAAATAACAGATGTTTACATTTGATAAAACTGCAGACTCTTCTATCTGCTATAGGTTATACTTGTAAAAATTGATCTTACATACATTTAATTTGCACTGGCCCATTCAGAAAAAACAACAAAAAAAAAAACAAATTTTCTCTTAATTTGCTATCTCGGGCACACTTCTAATCCACACAGTATTTAATTAAATTTCAATTGTAGTATTTCCTCACCATTACTAATGTCTTTGGGATATGTTTCTTGTGACATGACCTTCTCATAATGCAGACATGTTACTGATTTTGTGAGATTTCATCACATACAAGAAACAAGACCTGGTATGAAGCAACTTAGGTGCCCCTACCAAATAACCACTGATGTGCAGCTTGAAAACTTTTATCATTTTCAGATAAGGGAATGCCTTTCATAACTCCTGATTATTTGGTTTTTCTTTTCCCCTGACTGTCTAATTTCTACTATTTCATTATGTTTGTAGCACAGTGTTGTTATATGTAAAAGTGATATACATCTAATTTTGTCTTTTATACTTTTCCTTTGTCAAATAGAGTAAAAGTACACATTAAAAACAAAGTAACATCCAGTTTTATCTACTTCTTAAGATGCACACAAATAAGCTAATTCTTGTTGATCATTCAATCTAACTGGCCATGCACAGATAAAAGCCCCCTGTGCAGCCAAAAATAATTAGTGCCTGAATTGCAAGAGAACTGTTTTGTACATGAAAGAAAGATATACCTTTACAGGGCCTCGACTAATAAACATGTTGCTCAGACTTCCATCAAACCTCAGTTGGCTGTACCACACATAGAGCTGGGAAATGCTGGCCTGAAATAAAATATGAATCATTATTCATTTACAACTGTTAATTTTAAAATATTCAGCCATGACATTATTTAGCCACCCTGAACAAATTATGAACATAACTTCTTTAAGATGGCTTTGGGCAAATTATGTATTTAACATCTTAAGATGACCATGTTTAAGAGACAAAACACCACCAACGTTCCAGTCTTGACATATGGATGCGCGTTATGGGCAATGACTACAACCCACAAAAGCCAGCTCCAAACCTCAGAAATGCAGTATCTGAGGAAGGTGGTTGAAGCACCAAGAAAAGATTTGGTCCGCAACCAGATGATATGGCAAGGCCTCAAAACCCAGCCCCTGCAGACCCAAGTAGAATAGTCCCAACTACGATGGCTTGGCCATACATGCAGAATGGAAGAACATCAGGTACCATGAAAAATAGGGGAGAATCAAGAGCCAGGGATCCAGACCTCTAGACGACACAGAGTTTGCTGGAAGGACAACATTAGTCAATCCCCGAAGAACCTGGGACTAGAATGGAACAAGGCCAGGAGGAAGACTGCCGATAAGACAGTATGGCATTCTCGCTGGCAAACCTCTACATCCCAGGGTAGAAGAGGAATGACTAAGTAGTAGAAGATGACCTTGGGAAAATTTTGAATATACATTTCTTAAGATGACCTTGCAAAAATTATGAACATATTTCTTTTCAGTTGAAATTAAGCAATCTTAGAAAAACTATGTAGAGCTTTATATGCCCTCAAAAATATGCCATACAACAAAGATGTCCTCTATAGTTAAGGTCCTATTTAGTATTTATTCAACAGCCCACAAAAGGTGGGTTAACAGAATAGCATATTTATATTCATGTACCAAATCAAAGTATGAGGCATAGTTGACATGAAACCTAGCACTAAAACATTTAGGGGGACATTTGTAAACCAGTTTTGCAGTATCTTTATTAAAAAACGGATGTTTCTCAGAGATGAAATACTAACGCCAAATAGGCTTCAAGCAATTCCTTGTGAACAAAGTACTTACAAAACGACCTTTAAGAGTAATGGTTATATTCTGTGGTGTCACAGTGTAATCAGGCAAAGAAGGCCTGATGCAGACTGAATGGTCATGAGTCTGGAGAAAAAAAACGAAAAGGTACATTTTAAGAACTTTTTTTATTTTTTGGTGGAAAAATTATTTTTTAAACAAATATATCCTTTTATATTTTCTTGAAATTTGTATGGTTCAAAAGTGACCAAAGATTAAAAAAGCAAACTAATTTAGTTTAAAATTTCATAATAGCAACATAATGTCATAAAATTACAAGCAAATATTTTAATCCACTTTTAACTTTTGGACAAGTCATTCTAAACTGAACTCTCACCATGGTCTCCAAAACAATTGTGAGATCAGCACCACTTGGGCTGACAAGACCAACATAGGAGCCACCAGATGGCAACTTTCCAACTCCACTGCTATGGTTCAGATATTTCCAGCCAATGGAAGCGAACTGGGTTGTGTGTGCTGAGTAAAAGAGGGGGAAAAAAAAGATTTCCAGAATTGCTTATAATACAAAACTGCTTTTTCATACAAATTTTACAAGCCTGTTTATTATCATCATCCTCCGCTTAGCTCCTTATGGAGCATGGAACAACCACTGCAGCTGGTCCTTCTTACAGGAAGTCTGCATCATGCATTTACATGTTTGTGCAGCTGTGGTTTCAATAGCAATTTGTTTTTCATGATGAGGATGCCAGTCTCATGCACAATTTCATATTAGTCACTTTGTATGATCTGCATGAGGCAGCAGTAGGCTCTTTCTTTGTCTCATTAGAGACCCCCACGAACTACAAGGGGGACCTTTTTATCACCTTACAACTCATTTAAAATCTTCTTCTTCTTCTTCTTGCGATCGCATCTTTGATGATTACACCGTCAGACGAGTTCTCATGATGAATTCGACTCTTGTTTGAAGTTCCTCTTTAACTCCATATAGCTTTGAGTTTAGTGTTGAGTCATTGGGCCAGTATATCTTTCATAACTGGTCATACAGAGGACAGTCCTGTAGAACATGCTCAGCAGTTTGTTCGTTTAATCCACATGTGCACAGTGGTGAAGCAGACAATCGTAGCTTGTGCATGTGTTTATTCAGTTTGTTATGCCCTGTCCTGAGTCGAAAAATAGTTATCTGTCCCTGCCGGTCGAGAGTGTGATAGTCGTCTTTGGGTTGGTTCTGTGCTCTTCTGATAGTCTGGATAGCTCTCTTTTTCTCAAAGTATGTGACTTCATTATCTTCTTGTTCACATTCTCCTCCCTTTTTTGCAAGTTTATCTGCCTTTTCATTTCCGGGTACACCACAATGAGATGGTACCCACTGAAGTATGGTTCTCTTTTTGGCAGCTACCTTGTTTAGTTCATTTCTCAGATGCGGGAGTTTACCACCCTTGAGAGCTTGCAGGACAGACAGTGCATCTGTGAGGATGACTACCTGGTGGCAGTCAGAGTTGGTGTTATAAATCATATTTGAAGCTTGCTCTAGAGCTTGAACCTCAGCTGTATAGTTGGAACAGAATTTACCAGTTGGAATGTGCCTAGTCTCATAGTGGTTGTCAGGATATGAGATAAAGATACCGGCACCTCCATTCCTAACAGCATTAGTTGCTGATCCATCTGTATAGGCATGTATCCATGATTGATCGGGATAGCTTTCTTGGATCATACTCAATGTAGCAGTTCGTTTTTGCAGATCATTATACTCACATCCACTTGTGAGACCACTGACTGATGTATTAATTTGGAGGGCACTGCTGGCCTGCTCCCATGGTACAGGGTATAGGGTGGGCTTCAGTGGTGTTGTCTTCATGGATAGGTCTTCTTGATGCTGTCTTATAAGTCTTTTCCCCCAATGCACAAAGCTGCTACGCTTTAGACGTCCCAATGCCAGATCATCTAGTCTTGCCTTCATTGGGTGCATTGGTATACTGTTGTACTTTTCCATCTGGATCATGGTTTTTGTGTCTCTTCTATGGGACAATGTCTGTAATCCAGCAACCTTCTGCATCTCTGTTATTGGTGTAGTTTTCATGGCTCCTGTAATGAGCCTGAGAGCTTGATTTTGCACCTTGTCCAAAGACTGCAGATGTGAGTTAGCAGCTGATGACCATGCTGCTGAGCTAAACTCTAAGTGTGGTCTTATTACTCCATTATAAATCTTCTTTAGATTTCGTTCATTTGCTCCCCAGTTGGTACCTGCTAATTTTCTGATTATGCCTAGTCGTCTTCGGGCCTTTCCTTCTGCATTTTCAATATGCTTATTCCATGTAAGCCTTTGGTCAAATGTCACCCCAAGATAGGTGGGGTAGCTTTCTTCCTTGATCACGGTTGTCCCTAGGTGTATGTTAGCTGATTTGTCCTTGGGGGCGAGGGAGAACAGTGTTGTGGAGGTTTTGTCTGTGTTTATTGTGATAAGCCATTTCTCTGTCCATGACACTAGCATGTCTGCTGCCCGCTGCATTCTATAATTTGCTGTGGTGACATTTTCATCAGCGTGCCAGAGTACTAGGTCATCTGCATATAAGGCAGCTTTAACTCCTGCAGGGAGATCTTTCACCAGGTCATTGATGTAAACAAGGAAGAGTGTTGGGGAAATTACTCCTCCTTGAGGTACCCCCTGATGGAGCAACACTTTTCTGCTCTGCAGACCGTCAAGAGTGACTCTAGTTCTCCTGTTATGCAAGTATGACTGGATCCATTTCATCATGTTGCCTTGGATTCCACTTCTCCTAAGTTTTGCAATGAGGCCATCTTTCCACACCTTGTCAAAGGCCTGCTTGAAGTCGACCCAGATCGTTAGGACCTTTTTCTTCTCCTGGAAGGCATCTTCTATTGCTTGAGACAAGTAAGTAACTTGGTCTTCTATACTGTAGCATTCTCTAAATCCAGCTTGTTCCGGCACCAGGATCTGCTCAGACTCTAAATACCATTTCAATCTGTGGTTGACTATTCGCTCCATAGTCTTCCCAACACAGCTTGTGAGACTGATTGGCCGGTAACATGCAGCCTCGGTCTTACATTTCCCTTTCTTTAGTATGGGTATTGTGATGGCTTCTCTCCATACTTGGGGTACCGTTCCTTTCAACCAGCTGTGGTTGAATATCTCAAGCAGTTTTGTCTTTGCTGCTTAGCTCAGATTTACTAGCATTTCGTTGCTGATTTTGTCTGGGCCGGGTGACTTTTGAAACTTAAGCTTGGAAATAGCCTTCTGTAGTTCTCCTAGTGTGATGGGTTCCCTCATTGGGGCAGGAGTATCTGTCTGTCCCATGGTTGCCAGTATTTCTTTTCTTATCTCTCTCTGATGATCTATGTTAATGGGTAAGTTGCTTTCTGAACTGTATCTTCTAGCAAACAAGTCTGCAGCTTGTTTTCCTCTGAAAAGTTTGCCACCTTCATCCAATGTGATAGTCTGCCTAGGTGAGGAACGCTCTTCATTTAGAGACTTGACTAATCTCCAAAGTTTCCTGCCGTCTTTCTCAAGGTTCAGCGATGCCGTTTTAGTTCTCCAGCTTTTCCGTTTTTCTTCTAGCTTTGTTCTCTGAAACTCTGCTACAGCCTTTTTCCATTTGTTGTGAGTTTCAAGTGAAGGCTGAGACTCTGCGTCCTTTCTAGCCCTGTCCATAGCTTCCTACGTTCTTGGAGTGTGCTGGACCAGTATGGTATGTAGTTACGCCGGCATCCTTTGGGAATGGTTTCTTTTGCAGCTTGTAGTATGCATCTGTTGAAGTCTTTTACCACTTCATTAATGTCTCTGTTCTGTACCTTGAGGGTAGACAGCAGCGTGTTCACCTGATGCCTGAATAAACCCCAGTTGGCTTTTTTGTAGTTCCATCTTGTAATGGCTGGGCCTGTACTGAGAGTTGCACTCTGGACAGTAAGAAAGATTGGGCGATGGTCGCTTCCCCCTAGTTGGTCTCCTACTTCTCTACTAATAGATCCAGCTATATCTGGTGTGGAGAAGGCAAGATCTGGTGTTGAAGTTGTGTGCCATCCTCTGGAGTAGAAGGTAGGAGTATCTGTGGCATTATTGACTAGGATTAGGGAGTGATCATCTTGCCAAGTTTCAACCTCTTCACCTCTGTGATCCAGATGGTTATAGCCCCAGCTCTGGGAGTGGCTATTAAAGTCTCCAACTGCTATAAAGTTGGTGGCTGGTACCTGTATAGAGCTGAGACTCAGGGGTTTGTTGTTCGGACAGTAATAGTTCAGGAGTTCTATTTCCATCTTGTCTACCTTTATCTGCAACAGCTGATATTCTGCTCCATCCATGAAGGTTTTCCTTTCGTGTGCAGGAATGTTATTCCTTACAAGAGTAAGTACTCCTCCTTTTCGTCTATCTTTTCTGTCGGATCTGAAGCATTGATATCCCCTTATTTTAAAGGTTTGATCTGCTTTCAAGTGAGTCTCTTGGATACAGCAAACACTGACTTGCTTCTCATACAAGATGTTTTCCAGCTCTGTCTTTTTGCTGTATCCAGCCTGCTTGCTGTTCACTCCCTCTGCATTCCAGTGCATCATGACAAGTGGCACTCTGGGTTTCTCTTTTTCTGTTTTGTTTTGGTCAGTAGTTCTCCTCCGCCGTCTGCTGACTCCACAAGACGGTCTAGAGGGTCCTCCAGTAGCTGAGGGTGGGCTCTGTCGAGGCTCAGAGCCCGGCACTGCACCTGCCTGGTGGAGCTCCACAGGGCGAGCACCAGTACGAGATTTATTTGACGGTGTACTCTCCATAGAAAAAAAAAAGCGAGTTGCGTGATACTGTGGTTTCCGGTGCGCCTTCTGGCCCAGTATCTACGACTTTAGCACCTGTTCAACGGGAGAGTGGGCTCATCCCTAATCTGTTTATGTTCCCAGTAGTAGACTATTCGCAAGCAGCCTGGGGGTGTCACTGCTCTGCGCGGACCTTGTTTACCGAGGCGGCGTCCGAGCTCGTATGGTGAAAATATGGTTGCGTTATCTTCAAAATAGCCCTGTCTTTCCCATGGCTTTTCTGCCATCCTGCAACTTTGAGTTAGGGAGTTCTGAGCTCCAGTCTCTTTCCCAGGCATTTTATCCTGGCCTGGCACGCATACAGAGGACCCCACTTCTGGTTCTAAGTTAGCAGTTGGGGATAGGTGGGGTAGCACACTGTGCATTCCCCGTCATCCAGGGGGCTCTCCAACTATGCAGAGCTTGCTCAATGCTGTGCTCTGGTTCAGGGCTCTCCCAAGGAATCCTCACGTCCTGCACAGAGCCACTTCCAGATACCCACCACCTGCCAACCCTCCATTGTAGAAATCTCCTGCATGCGGCCATCCAGTCAAGAGCCAGTATTAAGTCTGGTGCCCAAGTGATCCCCCCAAGCTCAGTGTGCAATGCTGGGTTCTCATCATGCTGCAACACAGGGGGATTGTGATGCTCAGCCATCTCTCTCAACTCTGCACCGATAAGTGACATCGGGGACTTAACTGTGCCTCAGTACTGGGAGGCCCCGTTTCCGGGTACACCACACACAGCAAATTGAGGCAACGGTCGCCGTGGGCGTGTCTTCAGTGGGGAAGTTGTGGAGTCTTCCTGTCCATGTTCTTGCACATCCTAACACTGCCCGCAAGACATCGGAGGTTTGGAGAGTGGCCTTCTCTGCTTTTTTGAGCCGGGGTGGGCTCCCCGGGCAAGTCTCGATGGGGATCGGGACGTGTCCACGCGCCAGTGGGCCCAGCATCGGCCGCATCTGATGGAGGACTTGCTCTGCCAGGTTTGAGTTAGTAAATTCCAACTTTGTCATCTTCATGGCATTGTGATGCTGGGGTGCCTGTGGATTTCCTACCGCCCCGGGTAGAAGCCAGAAGTGTACTGTGCCAGCTCTGGGGGAGATAAAGGGGGTGTTTCTGCGTCTCCTTGTGATACGTAGCCAAGGTAGGGCTCACAGTGCTCTTTCCCCGCCACCAAATTGCCTGCTGGTTACGCCGAGTTCTCCGAGGCTCTAGGCATGTGACCAAGAGTTGAAGGCAATAGGATCGTCATGTCCTGAGTCTCTGTGTCTGTACGATAGGTTCCGATCTTCAGGGAGCAGTCCACACTCGTTCCCACTCCCAAGACTTGTTCAGTATCCATCTGGCTCCTTCCCACCCACAGAGGGCGTATACGGTGTAGTGCACCGGTTTTATTATCGAGGTTTGCTCTTCTAGATCCGTTGTGTTTAGCCTGAGGATTCGCACCCTCATTTACCAGGACTACCTCGAGGAGGGTGTGGCTCTTCACCATGCACAACGATCTTGGGGTATGAGAGGTTTTGCTCCTTTCATGAACAAGAATTCACTAGGCCTAGGGTGAAGCAAGGGGGGAAACCCACTACCCACAACACCAGCACATCATACCCCCTGTCTGTAAAAGACTTTGCCCCTATTTAAAATCAAAAGCCATTATTATAAGTGTCCTAGTCTATGACTTTAAAACTGATAAAAATAAATACATCCTGCTTAGTCCTGTATGACTGGAATATACAGGCTTATGACATCTACTTGATCAGAACATATAGGCTTATGATAACATCTACATGATCAGATCATATAGGCTTATGATACCATCTACATGATCAGATCATATAGGCTTATGATACCATCTATATGATCAGAACATAACTAGCTAATGACTTCTATATGATCAGAACATAGAGGCTTATGACTCTAGCATGACTAGAACGTACTAGATTTCTAAGGTAAAAAAAAGGTAAAGGAACCCGTTACACACCCATTGAGGCATATTGGGAATATGGTGTTAGGCCCATATTATCTTGACCGTCGGCACACTAGGGGTGATGTGGTCGGCATCACGCCGGCCGCCTTAACCTTCCCAGAGTTTCTCTGGTACCCATTTGGGGCTGGGTCGACCCAGGAGCCGTTTGTGGCCTAAAAATATTCCCACCTCATCTGGGGATCGAACCATAGACCACTGCGCTAGGAAGCCAGTGCACTAACCACTATGCTACCGCGGCTCCTAAGATTTCTAAGATTAGCAACAATTTTCTAAACTTCATGCATATCCACACATCTGTTTCTCAGTGTCACATTTAAAGAAAAAGTGTGTGTACCTGTGACCCAAATAGGACTGTTTACAACATAATTGCCACTCCATGGTTCAAAAGCTGACATCAAACCATCTCTAAAGTAGGGAAGACCTCTGTAGTAGCTGGCTATCAAGTTCCATGAAATGGTCCTGGAACACAAAAGGCACTCTTTCAAGTTTCTTAAAAAATTAGAACCTAAACAATCATCATCTTAGTAGGCCTTTATGCCCCCAAATAATAGCAATGTAACCACGGACAGTCCATAGCATGTGTACAATTTGACATTCAAAAAGTATTCATTCAGGCATTATACTTGCATAACACTAAACTGATTTTTGGATGCAACTTGTTCCCAATGATTTTCTAGACACAAAAATGACCAAATTATGAACGTTAATTTTGCATAAAACCATTAAAATCTGTGAAATCCCAAAAATCTTCATCCAACAACTATCATAAATCTGACAGGCTGATTTTTTTAATGACAAAAAGTTAACTGTATTAATTTTAACTTAGGTAATTTGATCCAATGGACTGATTTATTAAAAATATGATTTATATTTTAAAAAAACTCAAACCTTAAAATTATTTTTAAGAACTTGTACAGGAATTAAACTCCTTTCAAACACAAATCTTTTAGGAGTGAAACCCACCACAATGTGTTAACATTATCCTTTTGAGAATACATCTGGGAATATGTAAGAACATGTTAAGTCTATATGTTCATTGTCAGACACTTCTTCAGAAATATTGTCTAAATGTCAAATACTGTCTACATATCAGACGACTTGTCCTGAGATTTTAACTATGTTACAAAATGTAAGGGTGTTATTCACTACTTACGATGTCATATAACCATTCACATAGTTCTGATTTAGAATCTGCAAGGAAATAAGAAAATCTGAAATAATTTTGTGAACTAAAACAAGAGTATAAGAACCAGACATTTACATTTATAATTTCTAAGAAAAGGATTTTTTTTTTACATTTGTACGTTTAACAAATCAATTTAGTGTTTATTTCCTGAAGCAGGTGAAGAGCAGGTGATAAAGGCAAGAAACATGATGCTGATAGAAGTGGAGGATAGAGGATACACCCAGACAAAACTGGAGTAGTAAGAAACAGACTGATGACATGAATGGAAGTATATCATTTTTGACTTAGGCATCCATTAGTGTCAAGTGGCATGATAATTTAATTTTTTTTTTAAAGTAACCCATGGAAGGCAAAGGAAACCTACGGTAGTGCAGTCATGGATCAAAATAACTAAGGAATAGGGAATGAAGTTAATAGGGGATCTAAAGGAACTCCCTCATTTGGTAGGAAGCATGTGCTTCAAATGTTACAAGAAAATACACAAAGCAACTGTAATCAAAATTAAAATTATAGCCATGGAACATGTCAAACAGGATACTCCTCAGCAGATTAACAGAAGCCACAGAAATAACTGAGGTGCACAGTCAGATTTTTGACAAACAGATTCTGTAAAGATTAGATAGTTACAATGTGAATTATAGTAGAACAAAGCTTATAAATGAATTCATCCCTTTACATGTAATTTGTGGAATAGGAAAAAGCCTTCAACAGTTTAGATAGAGAATCACTTTGGAAACTGATAAGACACTACCGGATTACCCATAAATTTATTAACCAGATAAGGAATACATGAAGGCATGACATTAGCTCTTCATGAAAGATAACTTATGGAACCGTGTGAGTTAAGAACTAGAGTGTGATGGGGATACCACTTCTCACCATTTCTATCTTCACTGGCTATAGACTGGATTACGAAATCAATAGCATCAACAACAGAAATGGAATGTCAAAAGACAAAACAGCCTGACGAACTAGATTTTGGTGATGATCTAGATTTTCCTTATGACCTTACACTCCTATCCTTTACCTGAAATCAGATGCAAAACAAAATGACAATACTGAATGAGAGGTCATAGCAACCGGGTTTAAAAATTCACAGAATAAAAAATCTTGTAAAAAGAAAGATGCAGAAGAAAACCAGAAATTGTTCTATAAGACCCTAAAGAACATGAGGAAGGAAAAACAATGCCCTCTCAAATTTATAAAGAGGACAAGCAAGGCAAATTGCTTACTGCTCCAAAGGAAGTAATGGAAAGATGGAAAGAATATTTCTCAGAACTCCTTGATGGTGAGCAAGGTCAAGCATCAGAAATGATAACCACTAGCACAGAAGAGGAAACAAATGGTGATGAAGATGACATAAAGATGGAAGAACTGAAGGCAGCACTGGAGAAAATCAAGATGGGCAAAGCAGCAGTGAATGATGGTATAACACCAGAAATGGTTAAGTACATGGGAGCAGCAGGCGACCTATTACTCTTAAGGGTCCTACAGGCAGCGTAGTGCAACAAGATCATACCAAAGGACTGGGAGATTGCCATCATAACACCAGTTTTCAAAAAGGGTGACAATCGACAATGTGGAAACCATAGAGGCATATCCCTTCTCAGTGTCCCTGGTAAAATCTACTCTAGAATCCTAGAGCAGAGACTCCGACGCCTAGCTGAGCCACAATTGGATGAGGTCCAGTGCGGATTCCGAGCAAACCGAAGTACTCAAGATCTAATCTTCACACTCAGACAGCTGAGTGAAAAGGCCCTTGAGTATAAGAGTGAGATCCATCTTTGTTTCATAGATCTAGAAAAGGCATTTGACAGGGTCCCCTGGAGCAAACTTTGGGACTGTTTGGCAAGGAAGAACATTCCAGCACCTCTGATTCATGCTATAGAGCTTCTACAAGTCTTGCAGAAATTATGTGAGGAATGGACGATGTTATCAAGTCATGTAAGGCGAGAACAAGAAAGTATTCAGTGGGGTACTGGAAGATGAGACAGGTCTGTATCTGAGAGCTGGCATTTGCTGATGATGTTGCCCTGATTGCTAAATCAGAGGCACATCTCCAATCCAACCTGCAAGTCTGGAAGGAAGAGCTGGAGAAGAGAGGGATGGTCATAAGCAGCTCTAAAACAAAATCCATGGTGATATCACGAGAAGAAAGAAGACATCAGATTAAGCTGGAAGAACAGGTTGTGGAGCAGGTCGACCACTTTAAATATCTCGGAGCTATTATAGACCGAAAGGGAGGCATCAAAGAAGAGTTGGCCACTCGAAAAGCAGCAGCTGGGAGACTTTTTCAGGCCATAAATCGAGGATTCCTCAGCAAGAGAGAGGTTGGTAAGAAAACGAAGATGGCTGTATACCGCTCCACCTATGTCCCAGTCTTGACATATGGATGCAAGTCATGGGCAATGACTAGAACCCATAAAAGCCAGATCCAAACCTCAGAAATGAGGTATCTGAGGAAGGTGGTTGAAGTAACAAGAAGAGACATGGTCCGCAACCAGACGATATGCCAAGGCCTAAAATCCCACTCCCTGCAGACCCAAGTAGAACAGTCCCAACTAAGATGGTTTGGCCATGTCTGCAGAATGGGAGAAGATCGGCTACCATGACAAGCATGGGAAACAAAGAGCCAGGGATCCAGACCCCCAGCACAACCCAGAATCTGCTGGGAGGACAACATTAGACAATCTTGAAGGACCGAGGACTAGAATGGAACCAGGCCAGGAGGAAGACAGCTGATAGGATAGTCTGGCACTCTCTCTTCCAAACCTCTACACCTCACGGTAGAAGGGGAACGACTAAGTGAAGTGTAAAAAGAAATGAAGCCCCGAGTAGTTCCCGGGGGGGGGGGGGGGGGGCTCTAAAGAGACAAAGAAAGAATAAGACAACTGCACTCTGTGGCGACTAATATGAGGTTGTCTATGGGGTTGGCAACCTCCTCATGTAAAACAAATAGCCACATAAACCATCACTGTAACAGCATGTGAATGCTTGGTGCAGGCTTCCTGCAAGGGGATCAGATACATTGGTGGTACCATGCTCCATTAGGAGCGCAAAAATGGTGAAAATAAAAAGTAAAGAATGAAAGTCAGACTGCACCTGCAGAAACATGCCTACAAAACTCATACATATATCTTGGCAGTAAGAAAGAAACGATGATGGCGATAAGACACACATTGAGGAAACCTGTTGATGGCATTCCAAGGCAGTCCTTGTTCTGGAACCCCCAGAGCAAGAGAGGCAGAGGTAGACCAAGAAGCACATGGAGAAGAGAGCTAGAAACAGAGGTGAAAATGATGTGAACATGGAAGGAGCTCGAGATGATGGCACTTGACAGGAGGACTTGGCATGTGTTTGTTGAGGGCCTATGCTCCTTGGGGAGTGGAAGGTTATGAACGAATAAAAAACTAAAGAAATTTTAAGGAAAGAACATTGACATTAAAACAAGAATACAGATGGCAAGAGGGGCTTTCACTGCACAGAGCAATATCGGGAAAAGAAATCAAGTTCAACACAAAGATAAGAATTTTTGACTTAAATGTTAAGTCGGGTTTTACCTATGGTTCTCAAACAAGCAGAACTAAACAGAAGCAAGAATTTACAGACTTGTCATAAACAAGATGCTAACGCAGAATAAGTTTAAAATGGTATAACAAGATCATTAATGTTTATCTACCTCGGGCTTCCCTTCTTTATTCATTAATGTTAAACAACTACTACGGCTTCAGTTGGTCTCACAAAGTTGTCATCATCATGTGACGTATTCTTTCCAAAACGTTGTCTCCATTACAGCTGCTCTGAACGCATCACGATTCTGGGCAAGTCGACCTGCATCAGCCAAAGACAAGTTCAGACTCTCTGTGATGTCCTGGGTCCACCGTCGTCTAGGTCGACCCCTTCCCCTTTTTCCAGGGACCATGCCTTCCATCACCATTTTTTCCAGACTATTATGTCTTTTTATATGACCGAAAAATTTCAGCTTCCTTATTGCGATGGTATTTAGAAGCCAATGTTCCTGTACATTTAGTGAGTGCAGTACTTCTCTGCTGGTCTTTTTTTCTGTCCAGGGTATTCTCAACATCCTTCTGTAGCATTTCATTTCGAATGATGTAATCTTTTTTGCAACTGTTTTATTGAGTGTCCAAGTCTCGCAGCCGTATGTTGCTACTGGGAATATACATGCTCTGATCAGTTGTAACTTTGTTTCTTTGCTTGTGCCTTGCCATAGGTTTTCATCTGTATTAGTTTATGTGAAGCAATTGCAAGTCTTCTTTTAATTTCTACTGCACAGTCACCAGAGCTGTTGATGATTGATCCTAAGTATTCGAATTCATTAACACTTTCCAGTTCTTCGTGATCAATTTAAATTTCTGGTTTGGTCTTTACTTTGTCTGTTGTCAATACTTTGGTCTTCTTGGTGTTTAGGTATAGATTCTGGGCCTCGCTGTGTTTTTTGGTGGACAGAATTAATTGTTCAAGTCCTTCTGGGTTGGTCGAAGTTGACAGTCTGTATTAGAATTCTTTCATCAGCATACAGCTCTTCCCTCAAAATGTGTTGGTAAAGTCCATGCTGTTAATCTGCTCCTTTCATGGGGCCAACATTCATGGACCCCATTGTTCTACTGCTTATTTACCTTCCCATCTATGTAGATCTAATGGGAAGTACAAGGCAAACACTAGTGGAACAAGTGGTGACAAAACGACATTTGCAATTTAAAGGACGCACTATGAGGTAACCAGCTGATAGCATCACAAGGCAGTTCTTGTTTTGAAAGTCCCAAGATAAAAGGAATAAAGGAACCACGTAGAAAGGAGACCAATATGAGAGAAGGATCAAATGGAAGTGCTGATTAACTGATAAGTAAAGTCTTGTATTATTATCTGCATTTACATCATCATCTCATCTCAGCCCGTAACCCGTCAATAAAATTAAGTTTTAGAATATGCCATACATAACTATGCTGAAGTGAATTAAAATTGGTAGTAGGACAGTATACCGAGAAAAAGGATTAAAAAAAGAATGGCACACATATATAAGTATTTGTAAGAATGGTCAATTTAATGTGGTGTCCATAAGCTGAAATATATTTTCCTTCTTTTATGTCTCCTAAGAAGCATAGTTTCACCACTACAGTTAGTCTCCTTGAAGAAAGCCTCTGCCTAAGAATTTCCTGTCAACTTTCAACAGTAGTTTCTATTGCAATTTGTTTAACATGATGCAATTACTATCTCTAAGCAAAACCATGATAGTCATCTCTTACAATATGCATGGGGGAGGAGATCATTCCTTGTCACCTCAAGACCCCTGAAAGCCACATAAGGCTATAAGAACATAACAGTTTGAGAATCCTTGATTTAAAGGATGTAAATACATGTTTGGATTGCACCCTTATAATTTAGTGACATAGTAACACAATAAGAACCCGGTAGCATCATGCTCCAGTCTACCCAGCTGTACATGGGAACCTTACTCTGCTAGAGTCAGGGAAGGCA
This sequence comes from Oreohelix idahoensis, assembly GCA_024509875.1. NCBI lineage: Eukaryota > Metazoa > Mollusca > Gastropoda > Stylommatophora > Oreohelicidae > Oreohelix > Oreohelix idahoensis. The sequence goes on along the minus strand of JAMPIV010005236.1, from coordinate 390,781 downwards.
AAGGCAACAAGGAAGGGAACTGGTTACCCCACTTCATTAAAAAAAAAGCTGTACCTAGCATAGTGAAGTCTCTAGGCACAGAAGTTGTTGCCATGGCACTACCTTTAACTTGTTATAGTAACACAAACCATGAAATAAGCTTCAGGGACGTTGTTATGAATTAAAATAGTGACTGTAGTGAAATGGATCTGTGTACCCCACGCTCAAATAATTTCCTGCTTCATAACTTAGTTAACGCATTTTTACAGTCTATAAATAACTACTGTATTTGAAATTTGTCTGGGGCAAAGTCAAATTTACCGCTAAAAATTTAACTAGAGAATTTGAATTTTTCTACTACCACAGGTTAAAAGTTACTACCCCCATACACACACACACCCACCCTAATATTTGTCAAAGGACGTAGTCAAAATTAACAACCAATCAAATTGTTACCTCGTTTTTGGTAGAGACCAAAAATCTTGGTTGTAGTGACAAAACTGCCGATTCTGTGTTTCTGACAAAAATTAAATAATTTATTTTTCAATAACTACAGGGAATTAGAATGAAAGGGGTGTCTTGAATTATAGCGCTGATATTGATTAATATATTAAACTAAAGATTCCCACTTAATAAAATTATCTTGACTTAGAAAAATTTAATTTACTAATATTTTAGATCAGGTTAGAACTACCATTAATTACAAAAAAATTACCCAGATGAAACTGTTAAGGAGTAGACAAAGGAAAAGTAAATATACTACTCGTCAAAAGTCAAGGGCCACCCTATTATTTTCAATACACTTTTATATAAGCGCATAGAATGATTAAATGAAGAAAGTTTTTAGTAAAAATGGGTACAATATCTTCCTCTGACAGTCCTCTATGCACGTTAAGCATAAAAACAACTTACCGACAACCATGGTGATCATGTGCAATTTGGTTTGCTGACCATAAATTCACATTTTAATCTGTTTTTTCAAACTTCCGTACAACCAAACAGGTGAAGTAATCGTGCTGATTGACATTCCACGTGCAATGGCGACTTTTCGTGAACAGGATTCACTCTTAATTTGTTTTACAATCAGCAGACTTAGGGTAGTTTTATCACTTGCAAAAACCCTGCCACCAAGAAGAAGTCTTGACACCTTACAAAGAATGAGGGCTATAGCGTGGGTTGAAAGTGGTTTATCTGTCCGTGAGGTTGCTAGATGGCTTGCAATGTCACACTCTACTATCCAAAGAATTTTGGAGAGATTTCAGGCCACAGGAAGTGTGGAGGATCGCCACCGTCCAGGTCACCCTAGATGCACCAATAGACATGATGACCAGTACCTCTTGTTGTCAGCCCTGCGCTATCGAACAGTGACTTGTTCCACTCTAAGAAGTCAGCTGAGACAAACTGTAAACGTTAATGTCAGTCAAAGCACCATTCGCAGACGTTTACTAGAATTTGGACTGGCTGCTCGACGCCCTGCAGTCAGAATCCCTCTTACTCCTGCTCATCACAGAGCCCGTGTTGCTTGGTGTCGCGAGCACATCTGATGGACAAGGCAACAAAGGAGTCAAGTTCTCTTCACTGATGAATCTTGCTTCACTGTGTCATTCAAAGATGGCAGGATTCGAGTTTGGAGATGACCAGGAGAGCGATTTACTGATGACACAATTCAAGAGGTGGATCGTTATGGTAGGGGTTCTGTCATGGCCTGGGGAGGCTTCTACAGACACGGCAAGACCCCACTCTACATCATCCAAGGCAACTTGACCGGCCCAAGATACCAGAACGAAATCTTGAGACCAATTGTTCAGCCTGCTCTGGAGGCCATAGGTGGTAATGCCATCCTCCAAGATGATAACGCTCGACCCCATCGAGCTTGTGTGGTGAATGAGTTTATTCAGCAACATGGGATCATCAGGATGGCGTGGCCAGCTCATTCACCTGACCTTTCTCCAATTGAGCACCTCTGGGATGTCCTTGGTCGAAGATTGTCAACAAATCACCCCCTGCCAATGGATGTTGCACAGCTGACTGCATTTCTGCTTCAGGAATGGCAAGTTGTTCCTCAGGATACTCTTCGAACCCTTGTGGACTCGATGCATCTACGCTGTCTTGAATGCCTTGCTGCAAACGGTGGTCATACCCGATTTTGAAATGTCTATTTGTCCAATATCTATTGTGTGACTTTTGAAAAGGTGGGTGACACACTTCACAGCTTCATTGCATTTGAATGTGTGTTTCCATTTCTTTACGTGACATGTCAATTTGGTATTCAATAAATGCCGTTTTGACCGATACCAATTACGTTTATATCAGATTAGTTTTATGGTTTCAACCAAGATTTTTCTAAGTGGCCCTTGACTTTTGATGAGTAGTATATAACGATAGAGGTCAGTTGACCGTGTAATTATCACTTTTAATATTGGAAATCGGTCCATAAATAACTGAGATATAAAATAAACACAGATAATCAGACAAATGAACACACTTACGATTGCTCAAAGTTTATAGTCCAAAAATAGTTAAAATTTTGAGTCGTCTTCTGATTGGTTAAGGGTAGGGTAATAACATTTACAACTACTTGAAAAATCAGGCCATTTGAAAAATTATCGTTCACTGCCAAGTTGAGATCAGTGGGAGAAGCCTTGTGACCATGCTTTTGCCTTCTGGACAATAAAGCAGTTAGAGAACCCATTTACTGCTAGTCAACTTTGTGCATGTGTTATTAATTCTTTACTTGAGGTAAGATGATGACTTTATTTGTATATTTCCTTAGCAAGTATCAGGCTCTATGTGTATGCCAATACATTTTATTTCGATACTGCTAATTGGGAGAGGTTACGATGACCTAGATAGGAATGCAGTCTTTTTTGGAGTGAAATGTGTAAAAAATGTTTTGCTATTGGCCTTACAAATGTTGTGCCATAGTGCCGTGGTAATAAAATTGATATTGCCATTGGGAGGTGAAAATAAATGTGTTTGTAAGTTTGCCATAAGATTTTGCGACTGTAAGTCCAGGAGAAAATAAATTGGTAGTGGTTCTTGGAGTGACACAATGTTCAAATAACATGTGACACTATACATAGAATGGCTGAAAGAAGTCATTAATGAGTCACAAGATATATCTGTACACCCCTGCTGATTATGTGGAAGACAAGCAATGCTAAAGGAGTAGTGGCTTTAATGCCATATGAAAAAAAGAATGAAAACACAGGACTGAGTGTAGTCAAGAAAATATAGGGTTTGGTGCATATGGTCAGCACACATGGCTGACCCCAGGTAAGATTAACATTGATTAGTTGTGGAATGGTTATAGACAGGCTATAAAGGGGAGGAAACTTTCCTTCTCATTTCAGGGTTGTATTACCAGAAAAAAAGTGTTGCAGACAACCTGGAGAAGGCAGAAATTGTGGGCAGTGAAGGCTCACCATATCCTTTGAGCTTCAGGCCATATCTTCATCCAGAAAGCAGCACCATTTGAGTGACCATTTACTTAGTCTGGAGCCCAAAGCATCAGACAGACTTCACAGATAACTGCCGTAACACGGACACATGACAGTTCCTCTAAATTTAAACCACCACAACAGAAAGAATTTCCTGGGGAGGGATGAACGAAACAAACCCTCAAATAACTGACTATTGTTATATCAAGCATTGAGAATCAGACAGTGGGATACAAATTGTAGTGACATTCTTATTATGTTACCCTTCGTGGACAGAGTTCCATCTTATTTATTTAAAAACTGTGAACAAACATTTTATGATTTTGAGAAGTCCTGTTCCAAAAGATTGAGGTTCAGGACAATAAATTGTATATTTATTCCCATATATGTATACCAAAACGTTCCCACCAGTCTTACTTACTTACATTTGGTTGAATTACAGTTCTGTTTGAATTTATTCATTCCTCACGTTAAATACATACATACCCTAGACACCTGCCATATACATAACACTACAGATAAAAAATGTACACTGGGTGAGATCAGAAGAGGTAGCGTATAGGGACCCCTGAGAAATACATCATCATCTTTCTGATTCAGGGTACTTACATAGCTTGACCTCACCTTGTTAACCTTTAACTTTAATACCATCAAAACCTCTTATCACAGTGACAATGATCATTATGTGACTTTTGACGTAGATTAAGAAAAATACTGCAAGCTATACAACTCAGCATATTTTAACAATACATCATATACACGTAAACAATACATTCTAACACAAATCTCAATGTTGCTGCATCCAACAATAGATTTTTAAAAAATAAAAAAAACAAAACAAAACAAAAAACAATTAGATTGAATTATTACATCTGATTTGGATTTGAACAGGCATTTGCTTCTGTGTCATAATGGAACACGTACTTTTGTTTACCAAACAAATTAAAGCTCATGTTACAAAGTTTTAAGTACGCACCCTTGCCCAACAGCCAGCTCCAAATTCATCATTGTATGTACTATAATCTTCTGAGGCCCACAGTGCTTTTCCAGTGCTCAATGCTTCAGCAGATGAATCCGTGCCAGGGTAGTGAGATCTTAAGATTACAGAATACACGAAATTGCCATCAGAGAATTATCTCTGTTAGAATAATTACGATGCGATTTGCATGCCATACATTAATCTGTATATTTGTCACCTCAGGGGAACATTCCCATAGTCAGTTATGACTGAAGGGGCACATACTTGCTCCTGTTATGACCTGCCCTTGCTAATACGTTTAAGCCTGTAGTTATCTGACAGTCAAGGAAAAGTTTTATGTATTTGGAAGAAGTGATCAGAACAAAATACACATACAGTATACAACCAGACTGCACTTTAACAGTTTTACACCTTCAGATCAATATGATGTATAATCACAGAATGCATTAATGGACTATGCAATTACAGACATTTCTGATTTATTCTGGGGGGGGGGGGGGGGGGGGGAGAATTAATAACTAAGAATCAATTAACTGTGTGTAAGAATCAATTAACTGTGTGTAAGAATCAATTAACTGTGTGTAAAAAAAAAAGTAAAGGTGGTCCTAAAGCTGACACTGCCAGAGGAGACTGAAGTGTTCACAAGGTCTCAGCTTTATGAGGTTGGCGATCACTTCTCTTCCTCAGTGCCCTTGCCTTCCCTAACTCAAGTGCAGTATCAGGTACAGTTTTACAGCTGGGTAGATTGGAGCTTGACACTACTCTGGTTTCAAACCTGGCAACATTGCTTCAAGAAGAAATTGCTCTAACCATTCTGCCTATCGATGCTTAATTCTGTGTGTGCGCGTGCATATGTGTCTGCATCCATTTTTTTCAAAAATACAGTAGAGTCCCACACATATGGCAGGTTAGGTTCCAGACCTCTGCCAAAAAGTGGAACATAGCCTTGCACATGCATATAAAATCCTTATAACATGCTTACACTATGATATATTTAGAGCACAAGAGTCAGTTTAACAAATCAATTTAGTGTTAATTTCCCGAAGCAGGGGAAGAGCAGGTGGTAAAGGCAAGAAACATGATGCTGACAGAAGTGGAGGATAGAGGATACACCCAGACAAAACTGGAGTAGAAAGGACAGACTGATATGAATAAAAAATAAGACATGAAAGTAAAATAGATATACAGCATTTAAATTAAGAAGCTTACAACCCCTCTTTTTATCACAGCTACACTTATATGGCATGGTGATTAATTTTAAAAACATTATATATAATATAGAAAATTTTAAAATTTGTCAGAATACAGAGAGATGCTGAGCACACAAATGCTGTAAACAGACTGAATTACCGACAATTAAAATAGCGTCCAAAGCCATTCTCAGCATCTGAGTGTGGCATACCGAAAATGCCGAAAGAGCAAAACAAGTACAGAACATAATGAAGATGTATATTATTGAAAACCGCCGTATTAGTGGAATGCCAATAATCAGGGCCCTACCATACCTATATTGTTCTTAATAGATTTACAAGCAGTATATTACCTTAAAATTCCTGCCATGACTAAATCTGTGTTCAATTAATAGTAGGAAAAAGATAAAACAAAGTAGTGACTCAAGCTTTTAAGAAGGGTATGATACAATATCATACAGAAAATGAAGCCGTAAACAAAGCAGTGGTTCTTCTTCTTCTTCTTGCGATCGCATCTTTGATGATTACACCGTCAGACGAGTTCTCATGATGAATTCGACTGTTGTTTGAAGTTCCTCTTTAACTCCATATAGCTTTGAGTTTAGTGTTGAGTCATTGGGCCAGTATATCTTTCTTAACTGGTCATACAGAGGACAGTCCTGTAGAACATGCTCAGCAGTTTGTTCGTTTAATCCACATGTGCACAGTGGTGAAGCAGACAATCGTAGCTTGTGCATGTGTTTATTCAGTTTGTTATGCCCTGTCCTGAGTCGAAAAATAGTTATCTGTCCCTGCTGGTCGAGAGTGTGATAGTCGTCTTTGGGTTGGTTCTGTTCTCTTCTGATAGTCTGGATAGCTCTCTTTTTCTCAAAGTATGTGACTTCATTATCTTCTTGTTCACATTCTCCTCCCTTTTTTGCAAGTTTATCTGCCTTTTCATTTCCGAGCAGTGGTTCAAACTGTTTGAAGAGGAGAATACAACAAGAAACAGACCAGATTAAGCCCTCAAGAAAAGAACAAGGAAATGACTCAACCTTTAATGAGTATCATACAGTCCTCAAGAAAAAAATGGAGGAAGGGTTCAATGTTAGGAGGAAAATACACAAGATCCCATAAAGAGCAGAATAAGATAGTGGTTTAATCTTTTTTTGGACGAGAGAATACAAAAATTATAAACGACTACAAGAAGCTCTAAAAAAAAAAAGAAAACATGATTCATCTTATCATGCTTATTGTTGCAGGGAAGACAATTTAAAGTAAAAACAAATGTCTTGGTCATGTAGACTAAATAGAGGGTTAATAAAAAGTTGACACAAAACATGACATGAGACAAAATGAAGCTTCCACCGAGATAATGGATGAACCAGAATATAGCTGGACTTCCAAGATGTCAAGAAAGAACTGATAAGCATCAATAATGGAATACTCCATCAAACTCGGACAGTCTAACTAATAAAAGATCACACACATAAGAATGATAGTATGTAACAAGTCTAAATTAAGCACTTTTTCTCTAGTTATGGAGTCATTTGAGGACTTGATTTAATTAAATGCACCACTACTTAAAAAAAAAAAAAGCTCTATTTCAGTTTTCTTACCAACAAGTTCACTCAGTTGATACATAAGGTGGACAACAGATCAAAACAATAATTAGGACACTCTGCTTTAGTTTATGTGACAATGTAGGGGATGGACAGTTTGATAATTTAAAAACCTCTAGGCATAAGATCATATAAATAGCTTACATATAATCCTGGTTTAAACCAGTGGATTAAAAAAAAAAAAAAAATTACCCTGACTTTGGCCATCTCGTACTTTAAGATATGTATTAGCTTGTATATATGACAAGCTGATAGGGTAGCTCTCTGGCAAATTTCTACACCCTAGGGTAAAAGAGAAATGACTAAGTAAGTTAAAAAGTTGTAAATATGATAAATGTTGCTTACAGCTGCATTTAAAGCCAAAATAAATAAATAAATATATTAATACCCAATAACAGAGACAGCTTTGGCCAATTCTGGATCACTCATGATGTCTTTAGCAATATTATAATCTGATCCATCTGCAGCAACGATCAAAACATTCTGAAATCCTCTTTCATCAAGAAGTGCCCTTAAAGTCTGTTGAAAGAAATGAATTAACCAGGTTAAATTTATTTAACTCAAATTCAACTACCGTATTAAAAGTATTTGATGACTCCCTTTAGAGCACCTGTATGATCATAATTTCTCTTTAGCTTCCTAAGGAACATGCAGCCACCATTGCAGCTGATCATCTTGCAGGAAGCCTGCGCCAAAGCATTCACACGCTCTTGTAGCAGATGTTACTGCAGCAATTAGTTTTACATCCTGAGTCTGCAATCCCACGTATGACCACATAAGTCACCACTTATGACATACCCGAGGAACCAGCAGTCCTATTCTTTCTTTGCATCCTCAGAGACTCCGCAGAAACTACAATGACCAACAGCAATTACAGAAACATGTAAATTGTGAAAATTGAAATCAAAAGATTAATTAAGTTGGATTACATATTACTAACTCCACCTAGCCTGTCCCAAGCCCGGCTGAAAATGAAGGACAGTGGCAAGCAAGGAGGCAGCCTCTCCACCTTGAAAAGGCACTGCAGGCCAATCACCCATTTTCTTTAAAACCCGATTACAAGTAATGCAAGAGAGAAAACTGGACTGATCTTAAAGGTGATGAACTGGCAAGGTCTGTGCACTGCAACTTACGGATCATGGAATACTACTTACTTAGTCGTTCCCCTTCTACCGTGAGGTATAAATGGGAAAGAAGAAGAGCTGGTAGAGGAGACGAGGAAGGCAAAATTGGGAATCCTAGCTCTGGCGAAAACAAAGAAAAAGGGACAAGGAGTTATGGATCTCTATTGCGACAAACTGCTCTACTGTGGAGTCCCCAAAATCAAAAGAGTTAAAGGGCCGTAGGATGTACTGTCGCCAGAAACCAAAAGCATAGCATCAAGGGATGGAACTTTGTCTCGGAGAGCATTATGGTGCTAAAACTAAAAGCGGAAGAAACCATAGACAACTTTGCCATTGTGTATGGGCCAAATGAAGATGAGTGAGCAGAAGTCAAAGAAGAATTCTAAGAGCTGCTTCAAAAATCTGGACGACTGATTTCAATGCCAGAGTTGGAAAGGATCATACAAGATGGGCTGAGTCATGGAGAAGATACCCTTAATGATAATGGAAAGTGACTCCTTAGATTCTGCACTGAGTGAAAGCGACTCCTTAGATTATGCACTGAGCAAAACCTTGCCATTACGAACACAAAGATCCCCCCCTTAAGCGCAGACATGCATGCACCAGATATTAACCAAGAAAGAATGAGAAATAAATGATTGACTATGCCATTTTTAGTAAGAGCTCATTCAAGTATGTGCGGGATGCTAGAGTCTGGAGAGGGTCAGAAATTGGAAGTGATCCCTACCTGCTGACAAAAGAGCAATTGAAAGAGTTGCTCAACCTAGGCATTGCCCACTACCACGCAAGAAACCAAGTAAATGAACAGGAGAGATAAAGATTAAGACCTACAACCTAAGAGAGCCAGAAGTTAAGACCAGGTATCAGGGGCTTACTGCTACAGCAGTGAGACACATAGAAGACCAACCTGATGACCTCAAAACCCTCTGGCTTAAATTCAAGGGCATCATAAAAGCAGCTGCAGCAGAAGCATGTGGTGAAGTTCGACTTGGGAAAAGGAAAAGAGGGCTCCTTGGAGGACAGAGGAAGTTAAAGATAAAAGAACAGAAAAAAAAGGCATGAAAATAATACTTAGAAGCTAAAAACACAGCAGAAAAACCAGAGAAATATAGAGAATATGTGATACTCAGAGCAGAAGTAAAGAACATGGTGCTAGCAGCAAAACAGAAATCCAGGCAAGAATTTGGAGAAAAGCTAGAAAAAGATGCTCAAGAAAACCAGAAATTTTTCTACAAGGCCATATAGAACATGAAGATAGAAAAACAGTGCCCTCTTAAATTTATAAAGGATAAGCAAGACAACTTGCTTACTGCCCGAAAGGAAGTAATGCAAAGATGGAAAGATAGAAAGAATATTTCTCAAGAGCTCTTTAGTGGTGAGTAAGGTCATGATAAAGTCATTTCATGAAGACATGAAGGGAAGAGTCCAATATGCTGGGAGCACTTCACAACCCTTCGAATATGCAGTGGTGTTAAACAAGGCTGTGTTCTGGCTCCAACCCTCTTCAGGATCTTCTTTGCCTTACTCTTGAACCTTGCATTCAGTGATGCTACTGAAGGAATATGCCTTCACACTAGGTCAGATGGCCAAATATTTAACTTCGCAAGGCTGAAGGCAAAAACAAAAATCAGAAGGGTCACTATAAGAGACTTGTTATTTGCTGATAATGCTGCAGTTGTCACTCAAAGTCAACAGATGTTTCAGAGCTTGATGAATTGCTTATCCCAAGTATGCAAGGACTTTGGCCTCACAAAAAGTCTAAAGAAAACTAATGTGCTGAGTCAGGATGTGGATGTTGCACCAGTTATCACTATACATAACTATGAATTAGCAGTGGTGCACCACTTCACATACCTGGGGTCTACCATCAACACAAACTCTATGTACACAGAAATTGACAGCAGCATTGGCAAAGCTGCCTTTGCCTGCCTCACATTGCATGTTTTGGGAAACTCCAAACTCACAACGAAGACCAAAGCTGCGGTACATAATGCCTGTGTCACCAGCACACTTCTATATGGCCGCGAGACATGAACAACCTATGCTAAGCAAGAAATAAGGCTCAATACCTTCTATCTACGGTGTCTACGTCACATCCTTGGTATTTCATAATGTTGAGAGGTATTGTCACGTGCTGGCCTTCAAAGCATGTATACACTGCTTAGACAGCACAGACTATGCTGGCTTGGCCATGTCCTCCACAAGGAAAATGGTCGCATCCCAAAAGATATCGTCTATGGACAACTGGCAGATGGCAAAAGAACAGTTTGGAGACCACAGCTGAGATTCAAAGATGTGTGCAAGAGAGACATGAGAGCACTGGACATGAATCCGGCAACCTGGGAGGATGAAGCTGCCGATCGCACCAAGTGGCGATGCTATCTACGGCGCCACCTTAGATTGGGCGAAAAGAAGCTCACACGGCAAGCAGCAGAGAGGAGAAACCATTGAAAAGAACACCAGGAAAATAAGCAGCTGAGGGCTGTCACCTCAGGGGAACATTCCCATAGTCAGTTATGACTGAAGGAGCTATTATTATTATTATAAGATCAAGCCTCAGAAATGATAAGCACTATCACAGAATCAGAAACGATAAGCAATATCACAGAAGAGGAAACCAATGGTGGTGAAGATGGCATCAAGATGGAAGAACTGAAGGCAGCACTGGAGAAAATCAAGATGGGCAAAGCTTCTTCTAAAGCGGCAGGACATAATGGTATAATACCAGAAATGATAACGTACATGGGGGAAGCAGGTGGCCTATTACTATTGAGGGTCTTACAGGCAGCCTAGTGCCACAAGACCATACCAAGGGATTGGGACATTGCCATCATAACACCCATTTTCAAAAATGGTGAAAACTAATAATGTGGAAATCATAGAGGCATATCTCTTCTCAGTGTCCCTGGTAATAAGATCTACTCTAGAATCCTGGAGCAGAGACTCAAAATGGATGAGGTCCAATGTGGCTCCTGAGCTAACAAAGGTACTCAAGGCCTTATCTTCACATTGAGACACCTGGGTGAAAAGGCCCTTGAGTATAAAGGTGAGATGCATCTTTGTTTCTTGGATCTGAAAAACGTGTTTGACAAGGTCCCCTGGAGCAAACTTTGGGACTGCTTGGCAAAGAAAAACATTCAAACACCTCTGATTCATGCTATACAGAGCTACAAGTCTTGCATAAATTATGTGAGGACACAAACCATAAGTCACAAGAGTTCAGGACTACCACTGGTCTAAGACAAAGTGATATTCTGTCACCTTATCTTTTCATACTCCTCATGGGCGATATCATCAAAGCATGTAAGGAGAGGACAAAAAGTATTCAGTGGGGTACTGAAAGATGAGACAGGTGTGTTTTTCAGAGCTGGTATTTGCAGATGATGTTGCCCTGATTGCTAAATCAGAGGCACAACTTCAATCCAGCCTGCAAGTCTGGAAGGAAGAGCTGGAGAAGAGAGGGGTGGTCATTAGCAGCACCAAAGCAAAAACCATGGTGATATCATGAGAGGAAAGAAGGCATCAGATTAAGCTGGGTGAACAGGTCCTGGTTTTGTCAACCACTTTAAATATCTCGGAGCTGTTACAGGCTGGAAAGGAGGCATCAAAGAAGAGTTGGCCACCAGAAAAGCAGCAGCTAGGAGACTTTTCAGGTCAAATCGAGGATTCATCAGTAAAAACGAAGTTGGCTGTATACAGCTCCACCTATGTTCCGGTCTTGACTTATGGATGCCAGAAATGGGCAATAACTACAAACCACAATAGCCAGCTCCAAACCTCAGAAATGAGGAATCACCTGAGGAAAGTGGTTGAAGTAACAAGAAGAGACATGGTCTGCAACCAGACAATACTGCAAGACTTAAAAACTCAGTCACTGCAGACCCAAGTAGAACAGTCCAAACTACGATGGTTTGGCCATGTCTGGAGAATGGGAGAAGATCAGCTATCATGAAAAATGGGAAATTAAGAGCCAAGGATCTAGGATGACCCACAGTCTGCTGGGAAGACATTAGACAGTTTCTGAAGGACCAAGGACCAGACTGGAAGAAGGCCAGGAGGAAGACAGCTGATAGGAAAGTATGGTATTCTCTATGGCAAACCCCTAAACCCCAGGGTGGAAGAGGAACGACTAAGTAAGTATTACATATTACCTCCCATTTTTAAACTTTGCAGTATTCATTAAAAAAACATAGTCTGACAATTTATGCTTTATCAGAAACAGTTTATACATTTTTTTAAACTTCATGGTTACTTCTTCACTGTTTTATTTGTCTCTTGCCAATACGTGTTATAAAATTCAAAAGAAATTTCTCATTTTTTGTAGTAGTAAGCATGATAGATCTCAAATTCAGAGGAGGCAATCTTTTAAAAAACATACCTTGATGTAATCTGTGTTGTAATTTCTTTCATTCCAGATCTGAAATAAAAAATATAGTTGAAATGTGTTAAAGTTCAGTGTAACAACATAAAAAAATGTCTACCATGATAGTAATGCAAATCAAAACCAATGTAGTGTATCAGCACCAAAGATCTTTTTTCTATTGTACAGAATACTTACTTACTACTACTAATTAATTTGTGGACATAAAACAAACTTGACATATGCCGCTGACAGTCTTAATAGCAAAAAGTCTTGAAGAAAATGACTCCTCCAGAATGAACTATCGAAGTAAATGGAACAGTTTAAAACAAGTCAAAAGATTCAAAATAGGCAAGATAATATCAGATGGAAGATACATTCACAGCTGATTAGTGGAACAGCCCAGGCAAATGCAATGTTTCATAAAATGAAAAGTACTTTATGAAACAACTCAATAGAATTACGAATAACACTTATTCAGTGTTAAATAAAGCCAATTCTGCCATACAAAAGTGAGTCAAGGACAATTAATAAACCAGTAGGAAAAGCACTAGAGGCCACAGAAATGTGGTTTTACAAAAGACTGAACAGACTGGAAAAAAAAAAGAGCAATGGAGATGTCCTGAAAGAAGCATATTACTCATCAGATTAAAGCAATCTACTTTTTTGGGTATGTAATGAGAGGAAGACAGCTGAAATATATCATGACAACAGGAATTATGGAAAGAAAAAGATATACAGGATGAGAAGGAGAGAAGATATGAGACTGTTTGACTTCATGACATGATAAGAAGTCAACAACAGAACTGACAAATAGTACTGGAGACAAGAAGTTGTGGAGAGACATGATCACCTATGCCAGTTAAGTAAGCAGTAAACAAACTTGTTAAATACTACGCCTATCTGATCAATACAGTACTTAAAAGTTATTTTCTCTGCTCCTACACACATGCACATGACACACAACACATAATTACTGTGTGTGACTACAAACAGACAAAACATACCCCTATGTAATCAATGACCAAATTATGGTATGTCTTGGCACCATTAACCCATCTAACAATATAATCAGCAGTAACTGAAACATTCACGTAGGGATTGTTGGCTGGGTGTCTTCCTTGTGCAATCCAACCTGGAAAACCCCATGGTAGGCCGTACAGTTTGATATTTGGGTTTCTCTGAAATTAAGAACACATTTGATAAGAAAAAAAAGAAAGAAATGAAATCTAAAACAAAATCTTCAGCTTTCCGTCAAGAGCAGTGAACTCCCATTAAAGTAAATTATTCAGTAAGTAAACACAAAGGACTTGGAAATTGATGCATTATAAATTCATAGAATTTTGAATGCTGAAGTAATTTCACTGGCAATATCTTTTAGTTTAAAACAAGAATCTGAAGCATCTAGCATGAAATGCAGCCTTACTTTCATTAATTAACAGGTGTGAAATGTTCCATCTGTCACTAAATAGCTGTTGTGATGTTTTTCAAAAATCTGACATTATACATACATTTAAAGACTTGGCAACTAGTATTCTGCAAAAATATATCTCTATATGAAACAAAATAGTCAAATCAAACAACATACAATATGAATTCAGCAGTTAATAACATTAAATGTCTTTTTACAAGATAGATGTTGTGCTTTTTGGCAGCAATATAGACAATGGACAAAATAACAGAAGCAAACACAGAAGCACACCAAGAAGATGAAGTAAAGTGAAGAACACAATGCACTGAATGAGTTACTTTTTGCTTGACCAAAGTCTAATGTATAAAGATGAAAGCTGTCAATGAAAAACTGTTTGGAGATGTCATGAACCTTGAGTTGACTGCTCTCTTTATTAGACATTAATGTGGAAGTCTAAATGCGAAGAAGGAAGAAAGCCATTAGCAAAATCATACAAATGTACTCAATTCAACCTGTGGAAGATGCAACATGAAGATCAATGCAAAGACAAACTATGAAGATCAGAAGATCACTAGGCCCACTTAGCAACCAATGTCAACAGCATCAGGCTTAAACAGGCTCCAGAGTTCAAATAGCTGGGAAGCATTTTTACATGTTGTTGTTTAACTAGGGATGCTGAGCTTTTTGATCAAAGCACAGGAGAGGAAAACCAGATCCTGTGAAATAAGATTAAGAAAAACCATTAATGCTACCAGGAGAGACAAGAGTGAGAAATGATGACATGAGAAAAATTGTAGGACAACTATGCACAATGCTACAATATAAATACATGGAAGTGAACCTCTGTTTAAAGCTAATTACATGCTCATTGACTCTTGAAATCATCCACGCACTTTCAGGGGTTCCCCCATGGTAAAACCCAGCACTGCACACTAAGCTTGGAGAAGTCACTTGAGCCCCATGCGTAATTCTTTGGCTTTGACTTGGTTGATTGCATGCTGAAGGATGCTATGAACCCAGTGATAGGCAGGGGAAGCTGAGAAGTGGCTCTGTGCAGGACGTGACAATTCCTTGGGAGAGCCCAGAACCAGAGTACAGTATTTTAGCTCTGCATAGTTGGAGAGCCCCCTTGGATGGCAGGGAATGCTCAGTATGCCACGCACTTCTTACTCCTAGCTTGGGACCAGATGTGATGATCCTTTAAATGCAAGCCAAGCTGGAGAAACTGTTGTTCATGATTTCAACTCAGCAAGTTTCGGAATGGCAGAAAAGCCACAAGAAAAGCCTAGATCTACAGTGTAAATAATACTGAAGAGTCTTCAATTTGGCATTGGCTGCAAAAGAGCGAGAAGTCAGCACCCTAGTTAAACAAAAACAACAACATCTACAACAATGAAAAATCTGGTTTCAGGGCATGGGGAAAGACCAAGAGGCAGATGGATAGACAACATAACACAAATCCCACAACATGAGCTCACAGTAGCCAGTGCTACACACTTGGGTCATGAACACAAACTTCAGCTCCCCACAACGCTTCATAGGATTAGTGGAACGACAAGCAAAGTAAGAATTATAGACAAAGTTGGAGGAATGGGTAACAATATCAAAATAAGAATATAAAAGGCAAGTGAAACTTTCAATGCATTGGGAGATATCGAAATCAAAGGAAATGTAACCGGAAAAAAAAATAATCCTCAATTCAAATGGCAAGTCAAGTCCTATTGTATGGGTTTGAAACATGGAGAGCAACAAAAATGACAACCAGAAAGATACAAACTTTCATAAATGGCAGCCTGTGCAGAATAGATGGATTGAAATGTGGAACGGATGGGAAAACAGACAAAACAGCAGTGGAACACAAGGTGAAGAGAAGATGACACTGGCTAGGTTACACATAAACAAAACCAGCTGGTAGCATTACAGGGCAGTTCCTTTTCTGAAATCTGCAGGGTAAGAAATAGAGGGATACCAAAATAAAACATAGCAAAGAGAACTGAAGTCAAACATGACAGGGATAAAGACCATGACACAGAATAGAAGGGCTTGGCATGTTTTGGTTCAGGACCTGTGCTCTACAGGGAGATCAAAGGTACTGTTGATTCACTGACATGTGTGGCATGTTTGAAATGTTCATTAGAGCTACACCTTTTTTTTAAAAAAAGCTTGCCCCTGCATCATCATTTTCCTTTGCCCTCCTTATGGAGCATGGAGCCACCACTATAACTGGCAGACAACCTGTACCTAGCATTCACATACACTTGCAGTGGTGGTTTGTGACAATTTCTTTTACACGAGTTTGCCAGCCCCGATTACAAGACATTTAAATCAACATATACAATATTTAAGACATACTAAATACAAAATATTTCAAACAACATACAAGTATTACAAACATGATGTCTACAACATAAGGCACTTACAATAAACCTGGCCTAAACAACAAACAAGTCATTTACCACAACATACAAGACAATGATCAAAACATACATGTTTAGAGCAACAAGGCAACATAAATATTTTAAACAAACAAAACAAACTGTACAAAACAATTAAAACATGCATATAACAGCACTATACTCTAAATATCTCAATACAACTGTATAAAGTAGATGTCCCATGGCAGATACTGTCGTATGGGAGTGAAGTGTTAAAGACTTCACTATACTAGGTCCAGCATTGTAAGGTGGGATGACCAGTTCCCTTCCTTGCTGCCTTTTCCTTCCCTAACTCAAGTGAAATATCAGGTACCAATTTACAGCTGGGTAGACTAAAGTATGTCGATACCTTGGCCACTAGAGACCAGTGCTCTAATCACTCTGTCAATCAGACCTACAATTGTATATAAAACATTAATAAATCTAGATCTTTGTGTGTGTTAATATTTAAATTATATATTAATATAATATAATATCACCTCTACCTTTCATGATTAATAAAAATCTTTCTGGTTAAACAAAAAGAAATAAGATGAAAACATAACATAAATATTTAATTCGAGGGGAACTAAACAAGAACCCACAGCTACATGAAAACAAAAACATACCAGTGCTTTGAATATCTCCACCAATTTCAACTTTCAAAATCTGAAGGGCAGCTCCAAAATTTGGCTGGTTGAGAGAAATTAAAACTACAAACGTTGTGACAAGCAGGATGTCGACAAAAGACAAATCTCTTCAATTTTAAATAAAAGAAGTTCTTCAAGCATCATGCCTAGTAGTGTTGATCGTGTCTCTCCCACCTTCCTGTCTTTAGTATAATTTATCAATTCTGATTTCTTTCCATACCACGTCAAACTGTCCAGTATTTGCTCCCTTTGTCTTCTGTTTTTCCTTCAATCTTACCTGTTGTTACGATATATTCTTACATGTTGTTACGATACATTCCAGCTTTCCTCTTCTCATAACATGCCTAAAAAAGTGGATTGTTTCTTTCTAACTTGTGAAATAAGTTTCCTTTGCGCATTGGCCTCTTCCAGGACATCCTCATTACTCTTTTTGGTTGTCCATGGTATTTTTAACATTCTTCTGTAAAACCACATCTCTGTTTTAATGAAGAAAAGCAATGCATTTTTAGCCAATATGGTCGCCTCCAGCCTATTGTCCCCTACAAGGGCAGAGTAATCAAAAGCCTGTGTTGTTAACACTAATAAGCAATAAGAATTATGAGTTACAGGGAACTAGAGGAACGCAGTGATTATTTAAAAGTAGTTTAACTTAAAAACATCAAACTCTTACCAAAAACATAAAGTCCAGATGATCACCCGTTGGCTTGTCACACCGATTACGGAAACAACGGCAGATGGATCTATTTGTTGTTGCCCTAAAGACGCCGCTAGGCGTGATGGGAAACTACAACAGAGAAAATCAATTTGCTGTTGCCCTTAAGACGCCACAAGGCGTGATGGCCTCTGACTGCTTGGTCGGTCTTTGGCTAAGGACGGAAGAAGAAGAAAAGACATGAAATGGTACTGCCTTGTAATGCTAACAACTAGTTTTATCCATGCGAGTTCTATCCAACATCAGCATCTTCTCACTTTCGCTCCACTGGTACTTGTCTAGTTATTTCCGTCAGATTCACATAAGTGATCTTATCATTCCCTTTCATTAATTCTATCCTTCGCAAGCAGCCATTTATGAATGTCTGTATATTTCTCGTTACAATTAATTATAATAATTATTTATGCTAACAATATACTTTAAAAAATTATTTATAATTATATAAACTGCACATCTGGCATGCAAATATTTGCGTATCAATGAACGCACACTAAATATTTCTTCTTCTTCTTCTTCCTCGTTCGCCTTCAGACTTCCACATTTATGACTCTAATAAAGGCAGTAGTCAACCCAAGGTTCCCGACATGTCCAAACAGTTTTTCGTTGACAGAAGTGGGTTGTTGCCATATGCTACTCCGTTCATTACTGTAGGCTGGGCAATACTGCAGGAGGTGTTCAACCGTCATCGGTCTGGTACCGCAGGTGCAGAGATCTGTTGCACCAATCTTGAAACTAAATATTTCAACAATAAGCTGTAACCTTGTTCATCTAACTTCCTAGTTTATTTCCAGTTTCTGTCAAACGAACAGATGTTGTTGTTGCTGCTGCTGTTGATCTAGCGGCGCTTGGGCTCTCGCCCTTCGGCCCAATGCCATGTAGTGATATTTGCATGTTTTCGCAAGTTGTTTTGTTTCTCCGTACAAGGTGTTCCACTTATCTGGCTTCGGAGGAGGGACCATTTTCCTAACATCATCGAGTGCCGGTCAGATTTTACCTAACAGTATCTTTATCCACTCTAAATACTTCAGAAAATAAACCATGCTGCTACTGAACGCAACTTTAAAAAATGATAAGCTAAAAAAAACATTACCCCTCCTCCACTTAGTCCACCAATACCATCAAAAGCACGACCGTATCCTGTAGCATCATCAAAGAAGATAATATTATCTGCTGCGACTGGTGCCAACAACATGCCGCATTCAGCAATAAAAACTGCGGCTAATAAATATGTTAGCATCTTCTTTCTTAGTGCTCTTCGGTTTTAAGAGGTGCTTGAAGATGTCTTGGTGCCTGAGCCTTCGAGGTATCTAATGCTGTTGATTAAAGCGAACAGATTCGTACGCCTACAGACCAACTTGGCGAGACTGTTTTAAAAGTGTTCCTTTTATAAACCGGTCTCCACTGAGTATTATACATTTATCATGTGACCATTTCATCATGTGACGACAATCATGTGATTTCCTCGACAAATGACCTTGAAAACTTTCCTTGTTTTTAGTTCAGGTACTTGAGTGTAGCCAATAAACATTCAGCAAATAAACATTTACCTAGGCCTATAAAAACTTTTGATTTTATAAATAAGGTACGAGTACTTGCGGATTAACTCCGTTTCCCCTCAATAATGATAAAAGCATATTTTGTAGTATAATTATTTAATCTAGATTAGATATGCTTCGAGAATAGCAGCTATTACCGATCTGGGAGGGTAGAAAGGGGGTTAAAAGTGGGTCAATGTTATTAGCCTTTTATCCACCGTCTCCAAACCATTCTTTCTTTCCTGCACAGGCGGAACAGAAAATGTGAATGCTGTTCACCCAGAATTAATAGTGTTTGGAATATTGACACTTTAGATTAGATTTTGATTGTTTTACAGGCATGCAATTCACCAATAACTGTAGATCTTTTTAAATTTATTCTATCTGGACTGATTCATTCATTCATTTAATTCATAAGCTTCCACTCCCAAAGGAGCATACGAATTCAACAAACACATGCCCTCCTGTCACGTGCCATCATCTTAAGTTATTTCCACGTTCTCCTTATCATTTTCACCTCTGTCTCCAGCTCTCTTCTCCATGTGCTTTTTGGTCTACCTCTGCTTCTCTTGCCCTGGTGGTTCCAGAACAAGGACTGCCTTGTAATGCTATCATGGGCTTTCCTCAGTGTGTGTCCTATCCATCGCCATCGTCTTCTTCTCATCTCTTGTTCCACTGGCACTTGTCTAGTTCTTGTCATCAGTTCCACGTTGGTAACCTTGTCATACCATTTTAATCCCTCTATTCTACGTAAGCACCCATTTATGAAAGTCTGTAGCTTTTTGTTTGTTGTTCTCCATGTCTCAGAGCCATACAATAAGACTGACATTTGAGTTGAAGATTCTTATTTTCGTGCTGGATCCGATTTCTCTTGATCTCCATATATTTCCCAATGCAATGAAAGCTCCTCTTGCCTTTTGTATTCTTATTTTGATATCACTGTCTGTCCCTCCAACTTTGTCTATATTGCTGCCAAGATATGTGTGCGATTCTACATCTTGTATTGGTGTTTCTTCAAGTTCAACCCTGTTATCATTACCTGCATTTATTCTCATTATTTTTGTCTTTTCCCTGTGTATTTTCAGACCCAATTGCTGTGACCTCTCATCGAGTGTTTTCAATTTGTCCTGCATCTGATTATGGTTATGGGACAGAAGAGCCAAATCATCAGCAAAATCCAGATCATCCACCTGCTTAGTAAGAGTCCACTGGATTCCATTTCTGTTGTGTGTTGCCGATGATCTCATAACCTAGTCTATTGCTAGTAAGAAAAGAAATGGAGACAAGAGGAATCCCTGTCGCACTCCTGTTCTTATCCCAAGCGGTTCTGTAAGCTGTCCTTCGTGAAGAACTCTGCATGTCATGTCTTCATATGTTTTCTTTATTAAATTAATGATCTTCAGGGGAACTCCATAATGCCTCATCAATTTCCAAAGTGATTCTCTGTTTACACTGTCAAATGCCTTTTCGTAGTCCACAAATCCGATGTATAGTGGTGAATTCCATTCCAGACTTTGTTCAACTATTATTCTCAAAGTGGCTATCTGGTCTGTACATGATCTGTTTTGTCGAAAACCTGCTTGTTCATCTCTCAGTTTCTTGTCTATGGACTCTTTTAATCTCTTAATGATAATCCGGTTTAATACTTTTCCTAGCACTGATAGTAACATTATTCCTCTATAATTTGTGCACAAATTTCCCTTCTTAGGCAACTTGACCAGATATCCTTCCTTCCATTCTGCTGGTATCCCTTCCTTTTCCCAGACTTTACCAAGTAATTTATATAACATCTCTGTAGCCGTGTCGATATCTGCTTTGATGGCCTCTGCAGGAATGCCATCAGGTCTAGACGCTTTTCCATCTCTTAGAAGCTTTATGGCTTTCTTTATTTCTTCCTTCGTTGGTCTTTCACCGTTAATTTGTAGCTCTTCTTCTGCTGGCTGGATGTCCGAGGGGTTTTGTGGAGCTGGTCCTCAAAATATTCTGTCCACCTCTTCATTTGCTCTTGTATATTGCTGAGCAGTTTTCCATTCTTGTCTTTTATGAAGCAATTTGTTTGCTTGCATTTCCCCGTTAGCTTCTTTGTGCTGTTATACAGTTCTCTCATATTCCCTTTGGCTGCAGCATCTTCTGCCTCTCTTGCCAACTTCTCAATATACTTCCTCTTGTCTCTTTTGATACTTCTTTTTACTTCTTTGTTTGCTTCTGTGTACACTTCTTGAGCCTTGGCTTTGGAACTTCTGGTTTTGCTTGTGTTTAAATCTGCTTTCTTGTTTTTTCTGTCTTTTATCTTATTGATGGTTTCTGTTGTTATCTGTGCTTTTTGTTGTTGTTCCCTTTTCCCCAGTATTTCTTCACATGTCTTATTCCATACCGTTTTGATTTGCCGCCAATAGTCTTCTGTATTCTCTGCATCTTCCAGCTGTTGGAGCACCTAGAATTTGTTGGATATTGTGACCGCAAATTTGTCTCTTGTTTTTTTATTTCTTAGATGTCCTACATTAAATTGTTGTCTATAATTTTGCATTGCTGCATATCTCTTGAGTTTCATTTTTACTTTGGCTATCAGAAGGTGGTGGTCTGATGCCACATCTGCTCCTCTATATACCTTTACATCCTACAATGATGATCTAAACTTCTTGTTTATGCATATATGATCAATCTGATTTTCTGTTCTATGGTCTGGTGATATCCATGTTGCCTTGTGTATTCTCTTATGTGGAAACATGCTTCCTCCTATAGCCAGTTGATTTGAAGCACAGAAGTTTGAGAATAGTTCCCCATTTTCATTCATTATTCCTAGCCCTGTTTTCCCATGACTTCTTCAAAGCCGGTGTTGACTGTACCTATCTTTGCATTCATGTCAATCATCAAAATTGTGCATAGTAACACTCTCTTTTTACTTTTTCCATAATTTCCTGTAGTCTAGTATAAAATGCTTCTCTCACAGACTCTTCTTTGTCATTAGTTGGTGCATAACATTGGATGACATTTACATTTATTTTCTTTTTAGCTGTTTTAAAAGAAGCTGTTATTATTCTGGATCCAGCGGCTTCCCATTCAATGAGTGCTTTCTGTGCTTCTTTAGATAACATTAGAGCTACCCCTTCACTGTGGTGTGAACTTTCGTCTTCATGTCCTGAGGACAGCACCAATTTACCTGTGATGCGTTTCTTCCTGTCTACTCCCTTCCACTTTGTTTCACACACAGATGACATTGCACTGCTAGCACATTCACATCAACACATCCAGGAAAAAACGGATAGACTTAATAAGTATAGCCAGCAGATGGGCTTGAACATCAACCTAAAGAAGACAGAGGTCATGACGCTCAATGTGAGCAACCCTGAGCCCATATCAGTAAGAAATCAGCAACTGGAACAGACAGATGCCTTCACATACCTAGGATGCATAGTAACACCAGACGGCGGAGCAAGCAAAGACATCAACAACAGAATGAACAAAGCAAGAACAGCCTTTTTTAGTCTAAACAACATCTGGAAGTCCTCTCAGTACAGCACAAGCACAAAATTAGGATTATATCAGAGATGTGTGCTTTCTGTGCTTCTCTATGGCGCGGAGAGCTGGAGAGTTACAGAGAAGGACATGTCGAAATTGTCCTCTTTTCACACAACATGCCTAAGAAAAATTCTCCGAATCTTTTGGCCGAATACCATCACCAACCAAGATCTGCTTACTCGGAGCAAGCAAGAGGACATGCACACCATCATAGCTGGCAGACGCTGGAGCTGGGTTGGCCATGTCCTCAGAAGAGACTCCGATGCCATCACAAGAACAGCTATGCTATGGACCCCTGAAGGAAAACGAAAGAGAGGCCGACCAAAAACAACTTGGCGGAGGACTGTGGAGGCTCAGATGCAAAGAATGAACCAGAGTTGGGGCACTGTACGGAGGATGGCCGCAGACCGAGCAAAGTGGAATCAATTTGTTGTTGCCCTACAAGACGCCACCAGGCGTAGTGGTCACTGACTGCTTTGACGGTTGGCGGCTAAGGATCAAAGAAGAAGAAGAAGATACCCTAATTATAACCCATCAGAGGTTGTACGGGATATTTTTTTCTTCATTAAAAACAAATGTTTAGATTACCATCTTTTTTGCAAATTAGGTATATGGTCGTCAACATATATCGTCACACAGTTAGATGTGATACAAATTTTTTAACAATGGGGGAAGGGAGGGGGTGTTGGACACTATGACGTCATGCATACACAAATACGAATGAGGCTCGCTTCTTGAATTAATTGTGGGACCCCAAGATGCAGCAATAGTGAATGCAGTCAGCGACCCATAGCTGTACTGTCTGCGTCAGGACCAGCGAACCAGAGCTGGTCAAGACCGCACTCCACCTCCACGTGGTGGTCCTGGAAACAGTCTGCAGCAGTGCATTCTGGCTGAGCGAGTGCGGATCGAAATGGGAAGGCAAACCCGGTCCCTAAAAAATGCCGTGCTGAAGTCGGATGTGTGGACCGAAAGGTGCAATTATCACAGCTTAGGCGTAAACAGACACAACGGAACCACCGTCCTTTTCAGGGCGAACGAGGAAGAAGAAGAATTAAATGTGTCTGAACAAAAGTTAGAATTTAAAAAATAACTAGTAACAAGTTATCACGATCCCGTCATCAATCCGATGAGATCAAAGATAGCAAGCTGAACCAACTGTTGTGAACGTTTACAATGTGTGTGTGTGTATGCGTGTGTGTTTGGAAAAAAAAAGGGGGGGGGTAAATGCATTTAGCTGGGTACGGCAACGGTTGAGTTATGTCTTCTATTGCGACGAGACGATTGAAAGACAAGACTTGGGAAAATCTGATTAATTAAACACTATTTTACTTAAAAGGTTATTTTGTCGGTTACTAGTTAGTTAACTAATTTAACTAGTTAGTTAATTTACATTTGATTACATCCTTTCTTTTCAGTATTAAGACCAAACAAAAGAGAAAATGAGGGTCGGGATAGGAAACTTGTAAGTCACAAAAATGTGACATTGGAAGAGGGTTAAAATGGCAAATTGCATGACGTCATATGTGGACACCCCTATGATAAATAGGAGTAAGAGATAATGATGTGTGAACATGCCACTTTCTCATATCGGCAGTTGTTCATATTATTTGAAATTGAAAACATTATATATATCCTAATTATAACCCATCAGAGGTTAAACGTCGGGACCGTATATTGTTTTCCTCTCCCTCACTCCAATTTTTAACGAAAATTATAAGTACGTGTACGTATACTAATGATCCACTAAACTGGCGAAGTAAAAATAAAGATCTTATCCTAAATAGTATTAAAACATAAGAATGGTCATCTCAAAGAAACAAAATTCTTCAGAAAGCACGGTCAAAAAGTGTGGGACAGTTGTTATTAATAAATTTTAACACTAGCGTACTGCTCATTAAGGACTCGGGTTACATTTTTGTCAGTGGAAATAAGAAAGAGGTTTCACTGTTGCAGAGAACCAATCATCTCATGTGAAGGCAAATCATGAACATTACTCACTAAACAAACAAGACGTTGGCTAGATGGGGCAGAGATATGGTTTTGCAAGGTAATGGTAAGCATATCTTTAAAATATAAACACTTGTGACGAATTCATAAAAGAAATAAGTGTGTAAAGAAAGCTTATTACACATATGGGAAAGTGGCAATTCATTTTTATAGAAAATCGAATATAAAAATCTAGAAATTGAACAGCACAGAAAACTGCTCATGGAATGTTTGAAAACACAAAACTCTCCTTCACCATCACTAGAAACTGTACCACCGTCTGCCAGCTATGATGGTGTGCATGTCCTCCTGGTTACTCCGAATAAGTAGTTCTTGGTTGCTGATGGTGTTTGGCCATAAGATTATGAGAATTTTCCTTAGGCAGATTGTGTGGAAGGAAGACAGTTTTGACATTTCCTTCTCTGTTACTCTCCAGCATTCCGCACCATAGAGAAGCACAGAAAGTACACAGCTCTCATACAGTCTTAATTTTGTGTTTGGTCTGTACTGGGAAGACTTTCAAATGTTGTTGGGACTAGCGAAAGCTGTTCTCGTTTTATTCATTCTGTTGTTGCTGTCTTTACTTGTTCCGCTGTCAGGTGTTACTATGCATCCTAGATAAGTAAATGTGTCGGTCTGTTCTAACTTCTGGTTCCTTACTGTTATTGGCTCAGGATTGCCCACATTTAGTGTCATGGCCCCTGTCTTCTTCAGATTGATGTTCAGGCCAACCTGCTGGCCATACTTATTCAGTCTATTGGTTTTTTTCTTGGATGTGCTGATGTGAATGCGTGAGTAATGTAATGTCATCTGCATATTCCAGGTCTTCCAGTGTAGAAAACGTTATCCATCTAATTCCTCTTGGACTGCCCTCTCTTGTCTGGCGCATCACCTAATCTATGGCTGTCAAAAATAATGTTGTGGATAAGGGGCATCCCTTTCGTACTCCTGTTTTCACTTCGAAAGTACATTACTCAATCCAACACTGCATGCAACGTTAGAATAGAGTTTTATGATGGAAACAATGCAGCTGGGAATTCCATAAGCCATCAGTATTTTCCTAGGTGTCCCTGTGCTATATACCCTTTTCAAAATCAACAAAGTTAATGTACAGCTTTCTCTGCCATTCTGAGCACTGCTCTATAGTGTTCCTGAGGGTGAATATATTATTTGCAGATCTTCTGTTCTTTCTAAAACCCGCTTGTTCTTCCCTCAGTTTATGGTCAACTGCTTTTGAAATTCTCTGGATGATTATACTGCCTAGTATTTTTCTGGGAACTGAGAGGAGAATAATTCCTCTCCAGTTGTTGCATTCTGCAAGGTCGCCCTTCTTCGGCAATTTGACAATTATTCTTTTACTCCACTCTGTTGGTGTTGTCTCAGTTTCCCAGACTTTTGCAAATAGTGGTTCTAATAGTTATGCTGCTAGTTCAGGGTCTGCCTTGAAAAACCCAGCATTTAGATTGTCGTGACCAGGCGCTTTTCCATTTATTAACCCTTTGATAGCAGTGATGATTTCTTCTTTTCGTGGAATGTCTTTATTTACATCTAAGTCACTTTCAGCCTCAGGAACATTCAGCTGAGTCTCAGGTGGTTCCCTTTCAGTGTTTCTCTGAAGTGCTGTGCCCATCTTGTTTCCTGCCCCTGTGCTGTGGTGATGATATTTCCTTGCTTGTCTCTTACTAACGTTATGTTGTTTGCACCTCATTTTTCACTGATAGTTTTAGTTATTTTATAAACTGTGCTTTGTTCATTTCTCAGTGCTGCCTCTTCTGCCTGTCTTGCAAAGTCATCCAGAAATGTCCTTTTGTTAGCACCCCGGTTTGACGTTTTACTTCCTTGTCCAGCTGACTGTACTGTTCACCATATATTGCCTTTAACCTGAGAGACTTAGCTTCTGTTTTCTTTCTTTTCATTTCCTTTCTCTTTGCTGTGGTGTTTAGCTTTTCTGGTGTTATCCAGTCTTTGCTCTTTCTTTCCTGGAATCCTAAGCATGACTTGCTGCTTTCCTTGTATATTGTTGAGATGGTGTTGAATTTCTGGTCGACATCATCGGTCTCTGTTCTTTCCTGACTTTTGGTAATCTGATATCGTCTCTTTATGTTAACCACGAAAGCTTTTCTGGTGAGGGGGTCCTTAAGTGTTGTGATGTTATATCTTTTCTGTTTGACTGCAACTGGTCCAGCAGCTCTGAGTTTCACTTTCAGTCTTGCTACTACTAGGTGATGATCACTTCCCACATCTGCGCCTCTTCTTACTTTCACGTCTTGTAATGCATGTCTCCATCTGCCATTAATCGGTATGTGATCTATATGGTTTCTGTCTCGTCCATTTGGTGATTCCCATGTTAACTTGTGCACTTCTTTGTGTGGAAAAAGTGTTCCTCCAATGACCAGGTTGTCAATACTGCAAAAGATTATTAATTTGTCCCCATTCTCATTTACTGTTCCACTGCTGCATTTCCCCATTACTTTTTCATCATAATTATTGTGTGTCCAACTTTCGCATTGAGGTCTTCCATTACTATAATAAGATCTTACCTGGCTGCAGTTTCAATTTCCTTTTGTACCTGTTGATAGAACCCGTCCTTGATCTCTTTATCGCTGTCGTTTGTTGGTGCAAAGCATTGTATAAATGTGGTGTTGGTGAATTTCCCTCTCAGTCTTTTTCTTATCAGTCTGTTGTTAATGGGTTTCCATTCCAGTAAAGACCTTTCCATTTCTTTCTTCAGGATAATGGCTACACCTTTGTTGTGCTGACCATCCTCTCTCCCAGAATAAAGTACTGTTTCCCCTGTAGCAGTTTTTATTCTCCCCGTCCCTGTCCATCTGCTCTCGCTTATTCCCAGGATATGTAATTTGTAGTTCCCCATCTCTGCTGTGATTTGTATCAGCTTTCCTGCCTCATTCTTAGTTCCGACGTTCCAAAATCCAATTCTGGTTTCATGTTTTGCGGTCAGGGCATCCGTTTTCATGCCAATGGCTTCCTTTCAGCTTTCACCACTGGCAGTCATACGAGCCTGAGACTCCGGATGTCCGTCCCGCATCAAATTTTTTCCATTTGTTGCCGTTTCCGTAACATGTGCGATTTTTTTTACATAGACAGGGGTGTCGGCCCTGTGCTAAAACACCCAACCTGGAGGATCAGGGTACCAGCTGTGGACTGCATCATCACATGTTGTGAGATAGATCAGTGTCAAAGCAGTGGACTTTATCATCAAATGTGAGATAGATCATCGAGTAGTTTGTTACCATCCACAAGTCAATGGTCAGTGAGAAGGAGACAATAGGACACTAAGGAAACCTTGTTGCACTTGTGAGCAATCATAGTGATGACTGGAATTCAGGTTCCACTTAGGAGTTCTACATGTTGCATATGACTCTGGAACTAGTTACTCACACTTTACTGGAAAGTACTGAATATGGTGAGTAGCATGGTGGTGTTCAGAGCACTTGGTTCTCAAGGAAAGTTTTCAGGTTCGAAACCTGGTAACTTCACGATCTAGTCTGCCCAGATGTAAATGGGTACCTGACTTTGCTTTTGAGTTAGGGAAGACAAAGGCAGCAAGGAATAGAACTGGTCATCCCACCTCATAAAGCAGAGGCCTAGCGTCTGTAAAGCTTGAGAATGTCATTCCCCAGCAGCAATATCTACTGAAGGTTTGCCTGTACCTTTAACTGTATATAGCAGTATAAGTGGGAATACTTACTTACTTAGTCGTTCCCCTTCTACCGTGAGGTGTAGAGGTTTGGAAGAGAGAGCGCCAGACTATCCTATCGGCTGTCTTCCTCCTGGCCTGGTTCCATTCTAGTCCTCGATCCTTCAAAGATTGTCTAATGTTGTTGTTACGCACAAATAATTACTTTTTTCAAAGTCTTTGTATGATCATTTTTCGTATGTATGATCATTTTTTGACTGAAATGTGTATTATGTTTGTTACAGTCAAAGGGACATAACCCGAGATATCGAGACTACAATTTTTTATGAGTTTGCCTTCTCTTGTATCGAGACACGTTCGGTCTATAATTTCTTGAACGAAGCGTGACCATATCTCCTTATTTGGTAGTATCAGTCTACTGTTGTAGATGTCTGAAACCTGTCTTAACGCTTCTGTTCATGACCATAAAAGGCGCGACTGTGTAAGACTTTTACCTCGAATGTTCTTAGAATCGTCTTATGTGAGCGGCGACTCAGATATTGGAGTCCTGCGCATGTCAAAACTGGTAGTTCGTTTTGGTGTGTTCCGCCCAGCTGGGGAGTTTAGAAATGGTCTGAGTAGCGAGCGGACGCAATCTGCGTCTTGTGATTTTCTGAGGGAAATACATTGTCTTTGTGAGTTAGTTAGCTAACTAGACTATTTCCCAGTGTTATTCAAGCCTGCCTGGAGGCATATGTTCGTGGTTGATTTTCCGAAATAAGGTAATTCCTCTTGTATCGAACTTTATGCTATCATCTAGAAGTTCGTCATTTTGTCGCTCTTTGCTCGCCTGTGTGATTCAAATGGAGAGGTACTTTGACTAGGATTAAGTCACCGGTATCTTTATACCTGAACTAGTTATATATATATATATGGGTCGCTCTAGACCAACAAGACTATTGTCTGTGTTCCAGGATTCGTTATATCAGAGATCACGTCCAAGTCAGATGGTTAGACTTAGGAAGGTTATAAGGGTCGGTTTGACCTGTATTCCATGTATGCTATTCACGTGCAGACAGTAAACGGACTTATTGTATACATCTGATCTGCTAGCATCAGGAAGGGAGCATTTATTATTGTCTATGAACATTGATGATCTGCAGCTGACACTGTTGCAGAAGTTATATGTATGAACCAGAACTTTATGACCACGAATATACAGAAGCTATCGGTTTACAATACAACTATTGAGTATTGAATCCTACATGACTATCAGCTAATTATATTGTTGAATGCAGACATTCCTTGAACTGTAGTATGTTATAACGGAGCTAACGTACCTGGCATTTTGACGCACCAT
Organism: Oreohelix idahoensis; assembly: GCA_024509875.1. Taxonomy (NCBI): domain Eukaryota; kingdom Metazoa; phylum Mollusca; class Gastropoda; order Stylommatophora; family Oreohelicidae; genus Oreohelix; species Oreohelix idahoensis. The sequence goes on along the minus strand of JAMPIV010005236.1, from coordinate 360,881 downwards.
ATCATTTTTGGTGGCCAGTCGTTGGTTTAACCTGGCATTTTGGCGCACCAATATCATTTTTGGTGGCCAGATGTTGGTTTATTCTGGTACCAACTCTCAAGGGGGTCAGCAAACCCAGACATCATCATCATCATACTAGATACAACTACAGCATCAACTACCACCTTACAAGAAATTGTGTAGAAAGTATCCGGATTTACTGACAGTTGTTGATATTTTGAAACTACCCGGCGCTGCTCGGCAGTATTGAAATTTGTCTACAACTTGAAGGACAAGTACCGAGCGAATGGATTTCCTGATCTGTTAAGAAGAAGGACAAGTGCCGTAACAACTGTTCCAGTAGTAGAATTCTATCGCAGATTCAGAAGGTCAAGTTCAGAAGCTGTTTCCGGTTAGAAGCTCATTTCCTTCGTCATGGCAGTCGATAGGAGCAGATGTCGATCAACGTTGGATTGTCTATCCTCAGAATGCTGATTACATCCTGTTCTGCACCGTGCTGACGCTGGATTTATAGAAGTTAAGTGGCCTGTTTTGTTTGTGAACTGTGCCCTTATGTTCTAACTGAGCCTTCTGTACTTTCACACTTTCTCCTATTTTCATGTTACATGTTTATATGTTATATGTTATTTGTATATTTATATATTTATATTTCAGCGGGTCCGGATGGGTGGTGACTGTCATAAGAAATACCACGTCATAGAGGTCTTATGATAGCGTTCTGTTAGGGGCAATTTCCTTAATTGGAAATTGTTAGCAATATTTATTGCTATTTTTGTTAGTTGTGACGATATGGTCAGTGTTGTTTTCGGTATTTTTTCACATCCTTTAGTTTTGGTTTGATTTGTTCGTATTTGTAGGTCTACTCTTTTCTATTATTCAGTTTTTACAAAATTTTTGTTTATACACTGTAGCGTCATTTGTTTGTCATATCTTCGCATTTTGTCATCACATTCTTTGTGATATTTCCTTTTAGTTTTCGCTGTTTATTTATTTGACTTATGCGAATGTTTTTGTATTGTTTTGATCTTTGTTATTGTTTACATTGACTTTGATCTTTGTTATTGTTTACATTGTTGTTGACCTTTGTTATTGTTTACATTGTTTTGTTATTGTTTACATAGTTCTTGCATAGTTAGCTTTCACTATTGATACATATATGCTCATGCACTATTGGTCTATAGTGCACTTATCATAACTAACTTGTGGTTTTTTGGCTTATGCACTATTGTAGTGCAGTTATGATAAATAACTGATGGTTATGCACTGATTTGTGTAGTGCACTGATGATTAAGAAGTGACTTGTGATATTATTATATATTTGATAATACAAGTTGGTGTCAAGTCTTGTTTCCCACAGAGATTGGGGTAAACATAGTGATTATACAAGCACTTTATTAAGTCTTGTTACTATTAAGGTTGAAATAAGATAATTAATTATTTCAGGTTCTGTACTCACATTTTAGACATCATGTCTACATTGGAGTACTTTATTGAGCAGGGTAAAGCCCTTGGGAAGACAGGTGATAAGTTGGAAGAATATGCAACTACTCAATATGATAAGGCATTAAAGTTGGAACAAAAGAAAATAGATGCTGAAATAGAACAAAAGAAACTGCAGATGCAGGTGGATGAAAAAAGATTCCAAATGGAAATGGAAAAAGAAAATAAAAGACTTGAAAAAGAAGCTGAAAATAAAAGACTTGAAAAACAGGCTGAGGCTGAAGAAAGAAAGTTACAGGCTGAGGCTGAAGAAAGAAGGTTACAAAGAGAGTCTGATGAGAGAAAAGCAAAAATGGAGCATGAAGAAAAACTCTTAGCTTTAGAGTTGGAGAAGTTAAAGTTATTGAACACTGGTAATGCTAATGATGCAAATAAGGTGTCAGATAAGACTAATGCTAAGGATTTCAAGCTTAATCTACCAGCATTTAATCCCTCAATTGATGATATAACATTTTATCTAGATAGATTTGAAAGTGCATGTAAGGTGCATAACATAGATAAAACATTGTATGTTTATCATCTGTCCAAGATACTTAGAGGTGATGCTTTGACTTTGTTGGGTATGGTAGATGTACCTGACAAGAACAACTATGAGGTTGTCAGAGCAGCATTGTTAAAGAAGTACCAACTTAACGAGGACGGATATCGTCTTAAATTTAAAAACATGTTACCAGAAACTGGAGTTGAATTCTCTGAATTCATCTCAAGCATACGTCTTACTTTTTTACGATGGGTTGAGCTATCTAAGACAGAAAGTACATTTGAGGCTCTTATGGACTTACTACTTAGAGACAAGGTCATGTCTTCTGTTAATGAATCCTTTCTTTCTTTTCTTCATGAGCGTAAGCCTAAAAACATAAAAGAAATGGAAGAATACTGTAGCCAGTATGTCACTGCGCATCCTCACATAACCATTAGCAACTCTAAAGTAAAAGAAGGTCTGCCAGTTGCTTCGGCAGCACCTTATGGCCCAAATTTTATGCGTAAATTTCAGGGTAGCAAGCAAAATTTCAATAAAAAGAGTAACCGTAATTATGCACAGGAGCATAGCAATCAATTTCAGGGTGATTCTTCGTCCCAGAACTGGAGACAACCTAATACTAAACGGTATAATACTCCCGTTAATTTTAGAAATTTTCACAAAGGTAATCAGTATAGAGGAAAATATTTTTCTCAGAGACCTCAATACCAGTCTCAACAGTATAGAGATAGTAATGACAGTTATGGAAACTGGAACTCAAACCAGAATAAAAATTACAGTAGAGACTTTAATGATAATTGCAGAGGCAATAATGGTCGTGGTAGATCGCAACATAAGAGAAAAAGATATCAACAGACAAACTCTGTTCAACAAGAATCTCAGGGAGTAGATAAACAGGTTAATGATAATAAAGACCATAATGCTATCGGATGCTCATCTTTTGATTTTGGTAGAGCAAATAAATGTATCCAATGCAGTACTTTATTTGACCCGAAGACCATTAGTACTTTAAGCTGTGGTCATCCTTTGCCCGCTCTTCCTGCTAATGTTGCTCATGATGGGAGAGGTTCTCTTATATTACATAAGGGGCTTGTAAATAGTAATCCAGTCTCAGTGTTGTTTGATTCTGGATGTACTACTGTTGGGGTTAGGCAATCTCTTGTAGATCCATCCTGTGCTACAGGAAAGGTCATCAAATGTGTTACATTTGGTGGCACTTTGGAAAAGTATCCTACTGCCATAATACATATAGCTACTCCTTTCTTCACGGGAGATGTCCACGCGTGTCTACTTCCAAATCCTATTGCGGACCTAATAATTGGTCGTATTCACGGAGTTAGGGAATGTACCCCACAGCAAATTGCTGTTTGGGAGGAGCAAAACATTGAAGCTACCAATGCGGTGGTCACAAGAGCACATGCTCTGGATCCACCTAAACTTCATTAACTAATAATGATGAAGTAAATGACCAAGATAGTCACTTGACTATTACACGTGACTCATTTATCAAATTGCAAGAAGAAGATCCTTCTTTACAAAAATTCTTCATTCTAGCAAAAAAAGGTGACCCTAATCAGAATACTAATAGAAAATCTTGGATTTCTATGAAGAACGGCGTACTTGTACGTATAGTACAAGACTCGACTACGTCCACTCATTCACAAATTCTTGTGCCTAAGAGCATGAGATTGCAAATATTGCAACATGCTCATGACTCGCAATGTGCTGGACATATGGGTTTTTCCCGTACAAAGTCGAGAGTTCTTGCGGCTTTCTTTTGGCCATTTGTGAGCAAGGACATACGAATGTACTGTCGCTCTTGCAAAGTATGTCAGGAGGTCAAATCTAAAGGACCACGACATGCTGCGCCTATCCAGGCTGCTGACATCCCTATTCGCCCTTTTCAAAAAATGGCAATAGATATTATCGGTCCTTTTAGAATTAAGTCAGCTAGAGGACATCAATTTATTCTTACATGTGTCGATATGTGCACACGTTGGCCAGAGGCAATACCTCTCAAGAGCATCTCAACTGCTGATATCGCAGACGCTCTTTGGCTGATATTTTCTCGCTTGGGTTTTCCCGGAGAAATATTGTCAGACCATGGCACTCAACTTATATCAGACACTATGTCACAGGTAATGTCTATGCTACATATTAAAAGGTCTCTCAGCAGTATCTATCACCCAATGTCTAATGGGTTAGTCGAACGTTTAAATAGGACTCTGAAAACTTTACTTGGTAAGATAACTGAGGATCATCCTCAGGATTGGGACAGGGTCTTACCCGCGGCTCTCTTTGCATATAGAGAGGTCCCCAATGAACATACAGGGTTTTCCCCTTTCGAACTTGTCTTTGGCGCGCAACCGCGCGGCCCTATGTCTTTACTTCATGATCTAATTACTGCCGATAATATTAGCGATGAGACTCAATCTTCTTATGAGTACGTCATTGCTCTTAGGCAAAAGATCATCGAGGCATGCAAACTAGCAACTTCTTCATCCGAATTTGCTAAAGAAAAGGCAAGGCAGTTTGAAAATAAAAATAGATGTCTGCGACAACTTTGTCCAGGTGACAAAGCTCTCGTTCTACTTCCTTCAAGGGAGAACAGACTTCTAATTGCATGGAAAGGTCCATATGCAATAGTCTCCAAAATCTCTGATGTCGACTATGTTGTCGATATTGATGGAAAGCATAAAACTTTCCACATAAATATGCTCACGGAATTTCATGAAAGACCAGACTATTTGCAGCCTATTTTCCAGGCAACGGACAATTCTCAAGCACCTCATGGTCAGTACTCATCTCTGTCAGTTATACAGGATGAGGAAACTACTTTTTCTGATGTCAATCTTCCTCTTCCTATGGTCCCACTTTATTCTACGGAATCTTGGAAAAACGTGACCGTTTCTCCAAATCTTTCCGCTGAGGAACATCGACAAGTTTCTTCGATGTTGCAAACATTTCAGGATGTTCTTACAGACATCCCGGGACACACACATGTCATTGAACATGACATTGTGCTTACTGATCATAATCCTATCAGAGTCAGACCCTATCCAATACCTATCCATTTCCAGTCTCAAGTCGAAAAAGAATTGGATGAAATGATACGTTTGGAAATCATTGAACCATCCACTTCAGCATACTCTTCGTCTATGGTTATTGTTCGAAAGAAGGATAATAACATTCGCATTTGCGTAGATTATCGCAAATTGAACCAAGTTACGAAGTTCGATGCTGAACCTATGCCTTCATTGGAAGAGCTACTTAATAAACTTTCTAATTCTAGATTCTTTACCAAACTAGATTTGTCTAAAGGTTATTGGCAAGTTCCTCTAACCGAACGTGCCAAACCTTTTACAGCTTTTTCTACAACTAGGGGTTTATTCCAATGGAATTTCATGCCTTTCGGTCTTATGAACGCCCCTGCTACATTCGTACGCATGATGCGGCGAATTCTCGCATATCGTACAGATGTCATAGCATACTTAGACGATATCTGTCTATTCAGTGATTCCTGGGAAGATCACTATTTGGGTTTATACGAATTACTGTCTACTCTTCGCGAGTATAACTTGACTGCAAAACCCTCTAAAGCCTTTATAGGATTTAGTGAGATTTCTTTCCTAGGTCATCGTGTTGGTCATGGTCTTTTAAAGACAGAGGACCACAATGTTTCAAAAATACTTAACATTTCGGTCCCTAAGACGAAGAAACAAGTACGGAGTCTATTAGGTTTGATCCAATTCTACGGACGATTCATTCCGAATCTGTCCTCCATTATGGCACCGCTTTCTACTTTATTGAAGAAAGGGTCGCCTAAACTGATCCGCTGGTCTAAAGAATGTCAATCCTCATTGGACCAGGTTAAAGCCCTATTTTCATCTCCACCTATTCTTAGGTTACCTACTATTGAGAAGACTTTTCTTCTTCGAAGTGACGCCTCGTCAACTGGGATTGGGGCAGCACTAATGCAGGAGTATTCTGATACTCTGCATCCGGTGATTATATCTCTAGGAAATTAAATGCTGCAGAAAAGAATTACTCGGTTTTAGACCGTGAGTTATTGGCTATGGTATGGTCTATTCTGAAGTTACAAAGATTTCTTCTAGGCGCACACTTCATTGTGGAAACCGACCAAAAAGCGCTTACTGCTATTCAGAGCAAAAACTTGAAGAGCTCGAGGTCCACTCGTTATGCCATAGCTCTTCAACCATTTCATTTCTCGGTTCGAGCTATCCGTGGTTCGGATAATGTGATGGCAGACATTCTGTCCAGATGCCCACACGATTCCACATGATTCTCCTGTCATATATATATATATTTCCTGATATACAGTCCAATACTATAATGACATGTTAGTAGATTTTTTCTCACTTTTTTGGGGGGAATTTATAACATTGTACCATGTAATTATCTAAGAAGGCTTAGTTAGTGATATACGGGCCAAAAGATCACTCGGCCACATTTAGATAATATATTTGCATAATTGTATTAAGAGATTTACCAGTTGTCTTTAAGATTTGTGTTATTGATATTTTCGCAGCACATCAATGAAGTCTGCGAGATTATGTCCATTGTGGAACATTGAGGATATCAAGTCCTGTCCTAGATTGGGAGCGGATGATGTCCACATCTTCTTCTATTGATTGTGTTATGTCAACGAAGAATAACATTGTATTAGTTATTAATTACTGATGCATTATATAATGTAATAATATAGTGCGGTATATTAGTATATTACACCGCTATTTGCACAACACATTGTATGATATCATAATGATATATTTAATTTTATATATTGGTATGAGAGTAATTTGACTTTTATTATGATGTTGCCATTATTGTGGCGTGTGTTGGTGGCACCTTCCTGGAATATATACGCGAATACTTAGATAAATTTTTTCTCTAAGGACCTGAGATATGATCTCAGTTTCGCTCCATGCGTTGAGCTAGTTTGTTAGGTATATATCCGCGCATCATACGTGCGTTAGGAGCCTAGATTTTTCCGGCTCCAGGATTTTTTTAAAAAAAAATGTTTCATTTTTTTTCCCGGGAGGGTGCGGTAATGTTACGCACAAATAATTACTTTTTTCAAAGTCTTTGTATGATCATTTTTCGTATGTATGATCATTTTTTGACTGAAATGTGTATTATGTTTGTTACAGTCAAAGGGACATAACCCGAGATATCGAGACTACAATTTTTTATGAGTTTGCCTTCTCTTGTATCGAGACACGTTCGGTCTATAATTTCTTGAACGAAGCGTGACCATATCTCCTTATTTGGTAGTATCAGTCTACTGTTGTAGATGTCTGAAACCTGTCTTAACGCTTCTGTTCATGACCATAAAAGGCGCGACTGTGTAAGACTTTTATCTCGAATGTTCTTAGAATCGTCTTATGTGAGCGGCGACTCAGATATTGGAGTCCTGCGCATGTCAAAACTGGTAGTTCGTTTTGGTGTGTTCCGCCCAGCTGGGGAGTTTAGAAATGGTCTGAGTAGCGAGCGGACGCAATCTGCGTCTTGTGATTTTCTGAGGGAAATACATTGTCTTTGTGAGTTAGTTAGCTAACTAGACTATTTCCCAGTGTTATTCAAGCCTGCCTGGAGGCATATGTTCGTGGTTGATTTTCCGAAATAAGGTAATTCCTCTTGTATCGAACTTTATGCTATCATCTAGAAGTTCGTCATTTTGTCGCTCTTTGCTCGCCTGTGTGATTCAAATGGAGAGGTACTTTGACTAGGATTAAGTCACCGGTATCTTTATACCTGAACTAGTTATATATATATATGGGTCGCTCTAGACCAACAAGACTATTGTCTGTGTTCCAGGATTCGTTATATCAGAGATCACGTCCAAGTCAGATGGTTAGACTTAGGAAGGTTATAAGGGTCGGTTTGACCTGTATTCCATGTATGCTATTCACGTGCAGACAGTAAACGGACTTATTGTATACATCTGATCTGCTAGCATCAGGAAGGGAGCATTTATTATTGTCTATGAACATTGATGATCTGCAGCTGACACTGTTGCAGAAGTTATATGTATGAACCAGAACTTTATGACCACGAATATACAGAAGCTATCGGTTTACAATACAACTATTGAGTATTGAATCCTACATGACTATCAGCTAATATGATTTTGAATGCTGCATTTGTTGAACTATGTTGATGAGGTATATATATATCCTGACTGTTTTGTGGCGTGCAATAAATGGTATAAAAGATAAAGCGAAGTTACCATTTCTATGACTCTACACGTCATGTTGCCTGTGTTGTACCCTGTGAACTATTCTACTGCAACGTACACAGCAACATCATAAACCAGATAAGACACCTACATCTTGCTCTTTAATACCTGGTGTCGATAGGGGTGGTAATTGACGTCAGCCTAAATCCACCCCTTATCAGTTGTCCTCCCAGCGGACTCTGGGTCGTCCTCGGGGTCTGGATCCTTGTTTCCCATGCTTGTCGTGGTATCCGATCTTCTCCCATTCTGCAGACATGGCCAAACCATCTTAATTGGGACTGTTCTACTTGGGTCTGCACGGGGTAGGATTTAAGGCCTTGACGTATTGTCTGGTTGCGTACCATGTCTCTTCTTGTTACTTCAACCACCTTCCTCAGATACCTCATTTCTGAGGTTTGGATCTGGCTTTTATGGGTTGTAGTCATTGCCCATGACTCGCATCCATATGTCAAGACTGGGACATAGGTGGAGCGGTAAACAGCCATCTTCGTTTTCTTACCAACCTCTCTCTTGCTGAGGAATCCTCGATTTATGGCCTTAAACCAGCTTTACAGTAAGATTCATTGTGCTTTGTATCTGATAAGTATTCAGTTCTCGATTTATCCATAAAACTGTCAGATTAACAACTCTAGATTTGATTTTTTTAAAATCTCTTAAAACGAATGGCCTTACTCGTACATTTTTTAAAATCTCACATGATTAGTGGTGTAGATAACACACTCAATCAAAGATCAAACATTATAGTGGGTCCCAGATGTAATGTGGCTGATGGTAAAATATTATATGCATAATTAAATTATCTGTACTCAAGTATAACAAACTGATTTGTGGTTTCCATAGTACTAGTTTTAAATATTTCATTATTTGGATGTGCCACATGTTAAGTCTTGTACAAGATGAAATGTTTGTGATTTGATTAAAACTGAGTAATTACTTTATTAGGATGTTTTATTTCACTAACTATACATTTTCATTTCTAAACTGTTATTAAAAAATTACAGTGCTGAAGCATGGGTATAAACGGGAAAAAAGAATGAATGCTGTGGAAGAAAGATGGCAAAAACAGTTGCTTGCTTAGGGCAGCAAGAAAACTTAGCCTAGCTCTAAAGTCCACTTTCATGCTCTCTATCATCCTTGGATACCCCTTAATTTGTTATATATATGACTTACTGAATTTGCACTCTTCTCTGTTAGCCATTTTTATTTGGCATGACCCAGCAATCTCTGTTCATTCCCACAATGCTTAATAAAGATCAGGATCTGTTTAGCGGGCGTATTTCACATATGATAATCATCAGAACAAGGTATGTACAAACCGAGCACAACATATACATGCCGAGCAACACCAACTGTAGCACAAACACAAGATGAAAAAAAATCAACTGAGTCTCAGCACATAATTCAAATCTACAAAAATTTATTTGTGAAAAGAGCATCAATGGTATTTATGCCTACATCATTGATGGTACAAACATCTCCAATCCCATGACAAGAAATGAAAACATCCATATCATTATCATACTTGTATCAAAAATAAAAACATGCTCATTCCCAGCATGCTACATGTTCACAACAAATTATGTTCTAGTTACGTGATGAAAGTTTGTGGAGTTGAGCATATAATTAAGTAGTTCAAAATGTTTACTACATTTATATGTGTTGCCAACAATATTTAAACATGTATCATTTCTTGGCACTATAAATAAAAATCAAAACAAATAAACAATATTACACTATACTGTTTTATAACACACCCCTCCCCCACCTCCAAATGTTATAAGGATCCCGTTACATGCCCATTGTAGGCATATTGGGAATATGGTGTTAGGCCCATATTTTCTTAGTGCACACTAGGGGTGATGTGGTCAGTATCACGCCAGCTGCCTTAACCTTCCCAGAATTGCTCTGGTATTCAATTCATGAGGCTGGGTCGACCTTGGAGCCGTTTGCGATCTAAAAAAATCCCGCCTCAACTAGGGATCAAACCATGGACCACCGAGCTAGGAAGCCAGTGCACTAACCACTGCGCTACTGTGGCTCCTCCAAATGTTATATACTTACTTACTTAGTCGTTCCCCTTCTACCGTGAGGTGTAGAGGTTTGGAAGAGAGAGCGCCAGACTATCCTATCGGTTGCCACCAAATGTTATATACTGTAACTTAATCCAGTGCAGATGGTCATGGTTCATGCTTTAAGCTACCAGTGAGAAAATATTTTTAGCACAGAATACAGAACTGACAAGAGACAGCCTGATTCACAATTACATCATTAAAATACAAAATTTGTATTTTAATACAAATTGTCAAAACACAAAATAATTTATCAGGATTTTAATGCAACAAAAAATGTTCACCAAGAACACATGGCCTACACAAAGCAGAAAATAAACTTTTAATATTCTTTTAGTTTTCATTTATGACATGAGACATGTGAACTATACAAATAAGAGAATGTAACAAACAAGACCTCGAACTTGATATGCTTAATTGACACTGTACACTTTGTCAGGTACAGATGGTTTATCACTGACAAAACAATTTTCACTATAATCAAAATTAATAACCCACAGTAGGTGTAAAGATGCCACAAATGTAAGAGCCTCAGACGCTAATTAACCCATATCATGTCTGAAGATCTTTACATTCAACATCTTTCAGCCCAATATAGAAAATAACCCTTCAACAAATTTCATGCCAAGCCTTCTGTCTTCCGTCATCCGTTAAAGGTCTTTCCATGTCTTCCTTATCCATCTTTATTTATCCATCTTTATGTATCCATCTTTATGTAAAAAGACTCAAATTGCACATAACTTGGTAAGAAATGATACACTGCATGATTTCATTTATAAAAAGTTCACATAATCTGACAATTCACATGATTAATTCTGCTCCTAGATAAAGTAAAGCCAAGCCTTCCTCTGTCAAGTGCCATCCATTCAAGATCTTTCCGTGTCTTCTTTATCTAAAAACTACTCAAACTGCACATCACTTGGTAAAAAAACAAAAGTCACGGCTTGATTTCATTAATGAAAAGTTCACAAAATATAACAATTCACATTGTTAATTCTGCTCCTTGATAAAATAAAGTGGCTGGGGCAAAGGATCACGAAAGTATTTTATCATTCTAGCAGTTCCCTCTTCGCCTGAAGCAATATACAGATTGTCAAAATCAGCTAAGCCATAACTGTCTGTTCCTATTCCAGCAAATCCAGTTGCTGGGTAGTCAGGAATATTAGCACTGAAAAGGCCTTTTCCATCATAAGCTCCGTAAGCCTTTGATCCCTGAATGTATGTGTAAATAGAATAAAATAAACATTTTAAAAATGAGTCTTTTTGAAGAACAGATCAGAATGCCATCTGTGCATTACAATAGTCTTAATCTTCACCATTTCTCTTTTCGCTCCTTTTGGAGTATGGAGCCACCACTGCAGCCAGTTCCCTCCCTGATAGAACGCCCACACTAAAACGTAAGTGTTCTTGCAGAAATTGTTTCTGTAGCAATTTATTTTACATGAGGTTGCCAGTCTCATAGTAGTCATCTCTTATCACTTGTCAGAGGGAGCAGTAATCTTATTTTCTTTTTGTCTCCTCAGAAACCCCAGCAATTATTTGGGGCTACGCCCATGGCGACCGTTGCCTCAATTGGCTGTGTGTGGTGTACCCGGAAACGGGGCCTCCCAGTACTGAGGCACAGTTAAGTCCCCGATGTCACTTATCGGTGCAGAGTTGAGAGAGATGGCTGAGCATCACAATCCCCCCTGTGTTGCAGCATGATGAGAACCCAGCATTGCACACTGAGCTTGGGGGGATCACTTGGGCACCAGACTTAATACTGGCTCTTGACTGGATGGCCGCATGCAGGAGATTTCTACAATGGAGGGTTGGCAGGTGGTGGGTATCTGGAAGTGGCTCTGTGCAGGACGTGAGGATTCCTTGGGAGAGCCCAGAACCAGAGCACAGCATTGTGCAAGCTCTGCATAGTTGGAGAGCCCCCTGGATGACGGGGAATGCACAGTGTGCTACCCCACCTATCCCCAACTGCTAACTTAGAACCAGAAGTGGGGTCCTCTGTATGCGCGCCAGGCCAGGATAGAATGCCTGGGAAAGAGACTGGAGCTCAGAACTCCCTAACTCAAAGTTGCAGGATGGCAGAAAAGCCATGGGAAAGACAGGGCTATTTTGAAGATAACGCAACCATATTTTCACCATACGAGCTCGGACGCCGCCTCGGTAAACAAGGTCCGCGCAGAGCAGTGACACCCCCAGGCTGCTTGCGAATAGTCTACTACTGGGAACATAAACAGATTAGGGATGAGCCCACTCTCCCGTTGAACAGGTGCTAAAGTCATAGATACTGGGCCAGAAGGCGCACCGGAAACCACAGTATCACGCAACTCGCTTTTTTTTTTTTCTATGGAGAGTACACCGTCAAATAAATCTCGTACTGGTGCTCGCCCTGTGGAGCTCCACCAGGCAGGTGCAGTGCCGGGCTCTGAGCCTCGACAGAGCCCACCCTCAGCTACTGGAGGACCCTCTAGACCGTCTTGTGGAGTCAGCAGACGGCGGAGAACTACTGACCAAAACAAAACAGAAAAAGAGAAACCCAGAGTGCCACTTGTCATGATGCACTGGAATGCAGAGGGAGTGAACAGCAAGCAGGCTGGATACAGCAAAAAGACAGAGCTGGAAAACATCTTGTATGAGAAGCAAGTCAGTGTTTGCTGTATCCAAGAGACTCATTTGAAAGCAGATCAAACCTTTAAAATAAGGGGATATCAATGCTTCAGATCCGACAGAAAAGATAGACGAAAAGGAGGAGTACTTACTCTTGTAAGGAATAACATTCATGCACACGAAAGGAAAACCTTCATGGATGGAGCAGAATATCAGCTGTTGCAGATAAAGGTAGACAAGATGGAAATAGAACTCCTGAACTATTACTGTCCGAACAACAAACCCCTGAGTCTCAGCTCTATACAGGTACCAGCCACCAACTTTATAGCAGTTGGAGACTTTAATAGCCACTCCCAGAGCTGGGGCTATAACCATCTGGATCACAGAGGTGAAGAGGTTGAAACTTGGCAAGATGATCACTCCCCCAACCTAGTCAATAATGCCACAGATACTCCTACCTTCTACTCCAGAGGATGGCACACAACTTCAACACCAGATCTTGCCTTCTCCACACCAGATATAGCTGGATCTATTAGTAGAGAAGTAGGAGACCAACTAGGGGGAAGCGACCATCGCCCAATCTTTCTTACTGTCCAGAGTGCAACTCTCAGTACAGGCCCAGCCATTACAAGATGGAACTACAAAAAAGCCAACTGGGGTTTATTCAGGCATCAGGTGAACACGCTGCTGTCTACCCTCAAGGTACAGAACAGAGACATTAATGAAGTGGTAAAAGACTTCAACAGATGCATACTACAAGCTGCAAAAGAAACCATTCCCAAAGGATGCCGGCGTACCTACATACCATACTGGTCCAGCACACTCCAAGAACGTCAGGAAGCTATGGACAGGGCTAGAACGGACGCAGAGTCTCAGCCTTCACTTGAAACTCACAACAAATGGAAAAAGGCTGTAGCAGAGTTTCAGAGAACAAGTTAGTTGCTTATCCTTTACAGGACTTAGCAATCAACCCCAGCTTTTATTGGCTGTTTGTGATTTTTCTAGGCAATTTTTTTCATTCAGTAGTTTGCCATTGCTTTATGAACGGTACGGCGCTTATACCATTGTTAAAAATCCACACAAGGCGATCTGCTACCAAACCGCCCGCAGCAGGTTTCGAACCTGGTATATCTGGATTATGAAACTGCGTTCATATCCATTAGGCCACAGACGCCGACTCAGAGAACAAAGCTAGAAGAAAAACGGAAAAGCTGGAGAACTAAAACGGCATCGCTGAACCTTGAGAAAGACGGCAGGAAACTCTGGAGATTAGTCAAGTCTCTAAATGAAGAGCATTCCTCACCTAGGCAGACTATCACATTGGATGAAGGTGGCAAACTTTTCAGAGGAAAACAAGCTGCAGACTTGTTTGCTAGAAGATACAGTTCAGAAAGCAACTTACCCATTAACATAGATCATCAGAGAGAGATAAGAAAAGAAATACTGGCAACCATGGGACAGACAGATACTCCTGCCCCAATGAGGGAACCCATCACACTAGGAGAACTACAGAAGGCTATTTCCAAGCTTAAGTTTCAAAAGTCACCCGGCCCAGACAAAATCAGCAACGAAATGCTAGTAAATCTGAGCTCAGCAGCAAAGACAAAACTGCTTGAAATATTCAACCACAGCTGGTTGAAAGGAACGGTACCCCAAGTATGGAGAGAAGCCATCACAATACCCATACTAAAGAAAGGGAAATGTAAGACCGAGGCTGCAAGTTACCGGCCAATCAGTCTCACAAGCTGTGTTGGGAAGACTATGGAGCGAATAGTCAACCACAGATTGAAATGGTATTTAGAGTCTGAGCAGATCCTGGTGCCGGAACAAGCTGGATTTAGAGAATGCTACAGTATAGAAGACCAAGTTACTTACTTGTCTCAAGCAATAGAAGATGCCTTCCAGGAGAAGAAAAAGGTCCTAACGATCTGGGTCGACTTCAAGCAGGCCTTTGACAAGGTGTGGAAAGATGGCCTCATTGCAAAACTTAGGAGAAGTGGAATCCAAGCAACATGATGAAATGGATCCAGTCATACTTGCATAACAGGAGAACTAGAGTCACTCTTGACGGTCTGCAGAGCAGAAAAGTGTTGCTCCATCAGGGGGTACCTCAAGGAGGAGTAATTTCCCCAACACTCTTCCTTGTTTACATCAATGACCTGGTGAAAGATCTCCCTGCAGGAGTTAAAGCTGCCTTATATGCAGATGACCTAGTACTCTGGTGCGCTGATGAAAATGTCACCACAGCAAATTATAGAATGCAGCGGGCAGCAGACATGCTAGTGTCATGGCAGAGAAATGGCTTATCACAATAAACACAGACAAAACCTCCACAACACTGTTCTCCCTCGCCCCCAAGGACAAATCAGCTAACATACACCTAGGGACAACCGTGATCAAGGAAGAAAGCTACCCCACCTATCTTGGGGTGACATTTGACCAAAGGCTTACATGGAATAAGCATATTGAAAATGCAGAAGGAAAGGCCAGAAGACGACTAGGCATACTCAGAAAATTAGCAGGTACCAACTGGGGAGCAAATGAACGAAATCTAAAGAAGATTTATAATGGAGTAATAAGACCACACTTAGAGTTTAGCTCAGCAGCATGGTCATCAGCTGTTAACTCACATCTGCAGTCTTTGGACAAGGTGCAAAATCAAGCTCTCAGGCTCATTACAGGAGCCATGAAAACTACACCAATAACAGAGATGCAGAAGGTTGCTGGATTACAGACATTGTCCCATAGAAGAGACACAAAAACCATGATCCAGATGGAAAAGTACAACAGTATGCCAATGCACCCAATGAAGGCAAGACTAGATGATCTGGCATTGGGACGTCTAAAGCGTAGCAGCTTTGTGCATCGGGGAAAAGACTTATAAGACAGCATCAAGAAGACCTATCCATGAAGACAACACCACTGAAGCCCACCCTATACCCTGTACCATGGGAGCAGGCCAGCAGTGCCCTCCAAATTAATACATCAGTCAGTGGTCTCACAAGTGGTTGTGAGTATAATGATCTGCAAAAATGAACTGCTACATTGAGTATGATCCAAGAAAGCTATCCCGATCAATCATGGATACATGCCTATACAGATGGATCAGCAACTAATGCTGTTAGGAATGGAGGTGCCGGTATCTTTATCTCATATCCTGACAACCACTATGAGACTAGGCACATTCCCACTGGTAAATTCTGTTCCAACTATACAGCTGAGGTTCAAGCTCTAGAGCAAGCTGCAAATATGATTTATAACACCAACTCTGACTGCCACCAGGTAGTCATCCTCACAGATGCACTGTCTGTCCTGCAAGCTCTCAAGGGTGGTAAACTCCCGCATCTGAGAAATGAACTAAACAAGGTAGCTGCCAAAAAGAGAACCATACTTCAGTGGGTACCATCTCATTGTGGTGTACCCGGAAATGAAAAGGCAGATAAACTTGCAAAAAAGGGAGGAGAATGTGAACAAGAAGATAATGAAGTCACATACTTTGAGAAAAAGAGAGCTATCCAGACTATCAGAAGAGAACAGAACCAACCCAAAGACGACTATCACACTCTCGACCGGCAGGGACAGATAACTATTTTTCGACTCAGGACAGGGCATAACAAACTGAATAAACACATGCACAAGCTACGATTGTCTGCTTCACCACTGTGCACATGTGGATTAAACAAACAAACTGCTGAGCATGTTCTACAGGACTGTCCTCTGTATAACCAGTTAAGAAAGATATACTGGCCCAATGACTCAACACTAAACTCAAAGCTATATGGAGTTAAGGAGGAACTTCAAACAACAGTCGAATTCATCATGAGAACTCGTCTGACGGTGTAATCATCAAAGATGCGATCGCAAGAAGAAGAAGAAGAAATTTGGGGCTTATTTGAAGCTTCTGTATCTGCCGTCTCTTGCTATGATGGTACATACTACTACATGTATTGAATAAGTATAGCTAGTCGGGCAGGAGTATAAGAAATGCCACCTCACTCCTGTGGAGGGGGAGAGAGATACCCAAGTAAAATGAAGCCCACAGTTTTCTTAATTTAACGGTGTACATTCAGAATGAATCGTTTCCAAGTATACCTGTGTATTTGAACATATACAGCCATTTTTAACTGCCAAAGTCTGCTTCCTCAGCAAAGTAACTGCTTTAGCTAATACTGAGCCATTTCTAGGGTTTGCAGTAAATTTCTTCAACAATTTTCCAAGGTTATTTTGAAAGATTTTCAAGGTTGAAGATTTTGATTTTCAAGGATATGAGAAATGGGTCAGGCCTTACACTTGATCTACGGCATAATATTATAATAAAACAATGTATACTAAACATCTAATACAATTAGAGATTTATACTTAAACTTACTAATCAAAATTCTCCACCAAGAATGTACGCTGAACATTTAATACACCAAAACAATTATGGTGAAACTTACTAAACAAAACACTCAACCTTACTGGATTAAAGGAAGGAGGAGCATTATGATATACAGAGTCACAATCAGAGGTTTCCTGACTCCCTATTTTCTTAGTCTCCCCCCTCTTTTGTTCCCTTTTCTGTTCCCCATCAGCAGCGGTAAACTAAGAAATTTAATTTTAAAAATACTATTCTAGATCTGACCAGGTTTAAAAACAAAACTGAAGTACTCACAACATTGTGAATTACAGCAGCATGAGGGGGCCTATCTATAAGTTCCTGAACCTTTGTTTAACGTGTTTTATAAATGAGATAAATGCAAGTGAGGACCACCTCGCATCAACAAGCTGGAAGTATAACCAAAGATACTATAAAAGCTATTCAGTTAATTAAGGTTAGGTATCAGAGTCGTCAAAGTAACAACCAGTTACTAATTCTGACGATTTAATTTTATACTTAAGCTAAGTTGGTAGGAAAATTCTATTTATTACATTCCTCAGTTGAAATTAATAATTTAATGTTAGTGGAAGATGCAGGAGCAAGCAACTGATGTTTCTGTCCTTAAAAAACAATAGCGCACATAATGCTTTGTCAAAATGATTTTTCTTTCCTTTTTTTCATAACATAATTTACATTTTGTGTAATGTCCTTTTTTGCGGAAGATATATTTGTTTTTAAATATAATTTTGCATTTCTAGACATTGGTCCTGAAACTAACAGCCAGGTATGATTTCCAAACTCTATCTCTTTCTTATGTGTACTAAGCTTTTGAAAAACTCAGTAATGTCAATTTCTCTCTTGCCCTGGTCAAACTGAAAGGAACGACAAACTGTGGACCCTGATAGTATATTAACGAACTCCTAAATAAAGCTTGGAAATACATTTAGCCAAAAAGGAAATAAACAGACAATTCACTTCCTCTCCCCCCCCCCTCCCCCCCAAATATCAGCACTGAAAAGGCCATTTCCATCATAAGCTCCATAAGCCTTTGATCCCTGAATGTATGTGTAAATAGAATAAAATAAACATTTTAAAAATAAACAGACAATTCCCCCCCCCCCCCCCCCCCACCCCCCCCCCACCCCCCCCCCCCCCCCCCCCCCCCCCCACCCCCCCCCCCCCCCCCCCCCCCCCGCCCCCCCCCCCCCCCCCCACCCCCCCCGGCTTTCCAGGGCTGATACAAACCCTGAATTTATCATTCGTAATTATACTTATAAAATTGATAAAGACTGAAAATTGCATGCACTTAAGTGTTACCTGAACAAGGAGAGACAGCCTGTGCCAACCCCCACCAGCAGGTAAGGTACCAGTACTTATTACATGATACCTACCTGTGGAAAGCCATAATGAAACAATACAGTGTAATGTCAATCTGTTTGACATCTGCAATTATTAATAAAGTGTCATGCTGGATGCACTAAATAGTGCAGAAACATGGGCACTAACAATATAAAATTGACAAACGGGCAACTCCAAATAAATTGTAAAGCAAGAGCAAACATAATGGAAATGTAAAACTTAGCAAAACTTAAAAGTGTCAGGTGTTGATGTGTGTGATATATTTACGGAGATTTCTTTTCAACTAACTTTTTTTTCTTTCTGAATGACAGACATGTCTAATGTCTGATTTTTATTAAGTTATCTTTGGTGTCTTCATATGTGTATTCTGATTTATTGTGTCAGTGTCAAGCTGAGTATTATTGTGATATGTTTTACATTTATTACTTGATATGTTTTACAAAAACATTTTACGAAATGCTGCCAGTAACACAACTGAAAGTTTTAAAGCTGAGTATTTTGCAGGGATTTATATAAATATACTGTCAAGTGAGGAAGATTGTGGGCCAGAACAGTAGATAATTGATATCATATGAGCCAAAAAAAATAAATAAAGAAATAAAAATATGCAATGTTCTATGAAGATTTGGGGAGGGGAAAAAAAGAACCTTTACTTATTTTTATTTTTTTTAAAATAAATATGATATAGGGCAATGTATTGATGAACGTATTTACCAGGATCACTAGCAAGAATATATGTGTTGCCGGCAGTTGTGAAGAGGAAGATACCAGAAGATGTGACAGTATCACAACCGCCTTGATTAATTCGCGCTGCAATAAATACACCACTTGTGGCATTCACACTGGGATACTCAAAGTCAATTTCAATAAATAAGTCATCCCTGTAAAATAAAAGAAAAAGTAGAAAGATTAAAATATTTTTTTGGGGGTCAGAGGTCAGAAGTATGCTTCAAATTTCAATTTCAGACACATAAAAATATATGCCAAACATGTGACTCAAAAAAATTGAAACATACAAAAATAAATACATACTATACAGTGATGATATTTCAACATTTCATGTAAATAAAAATATATGTCTATTAATATTTTAAAAACTGTTTATTTGTTGGTAATTTTATTAATCTATACTGATAGAAATAATTAAAGAAATGTAATAATATTGGCAAAATTGAATGACAACGACAAGATACTGTGGTATGGGGAAAAAGTCAACAACTGAATTGATAAAAATAACATGGGATAGGATGCTGTGAAGATACGATCACCTCATCACCTGGCAAGATATATGAAGATAAGGTACTTGTTTAGTTTTAAGTCTCTGTTTTCATTGTATATGCTTGTACATGTGTGTACATTTAGTTTTTTTTTTTTTTAAATAAAATTCTGCCTCGTTTTAACCTAGTTGGTTATATTACTCTTCGGTTATATTAGGGCGCATGTCCAAATATAAAAGACCTTTAGGTGTGATGAAAGTTTAGTATTTAACTCAGACATTAAGTTCATTTTACGTTAAAAATATATTTGATTAAAGTGCAATTACAAGAATTTTCAGTCTCTCCCCATTTTTTCCCAATGAATATAACAAAATAAATATTGAAATTTTACATGAAATATAAATTATACAGAAACTAACAGAAATATTACTTAAAACACTAAAGGTGTTTCACATAAGAATGTAAACTCCATGGACAGGCAGGATGACAACTGAAAACTATTTGGCCAATGAAGACAAATATTAGAAGCTTCAATGGTCCGACAACTTTCGCTGCATGGAAAGCATCCAAAAATATAGGAGAATGTAATGGCATGATATATAGTGAAACGGTAGACAATATATAGACATTTTGATAGCGTGGCACTGAAAGGAGTAAGTTAAACTTTCTGCAAACAAAAATCATGATATAAGGAAAGATCACATACACCACTCGACTTGGAAGTTGATGAAGGTGTACAAAGTGGTCACTGGCTAAATCAAGAAATGATACAAGTGAAGTCATTGTAACCAATAAAAATGTAAGAATTCGTAAAATATAATTATTAGTTCCAAATCAATATATGAAATATGAAGCAAAACAAATAAGTATGGTATTAGAAAATATAAAATATTTAGTTTAAAAATCGTCAAATAAAAGGAAACAAGCAAGTATGGGGTAAAAGAACATAAGTTCCAAAGCCATATAAGAGTCACAACTTTTGTAAACATTAGTCATGTGCACCATGATGATGGTGCTCAATTATGTATACAGCTGCTGAATATTATTTACTACAAGCTTCAAATGGTTTTAAATTATTAGTTCTCTCAACAGGCTAGAAGAAAATAAACTTTCTCAGTATCCTTTCTTAATTTTGGTTCTAGATCTTTAAAATTATAGATTATGTTTAGATGTGGTATATAATATTAATCACTAATTTTAATAATAGAACAATCACATATTTTAATACTGCATTATTTATCATCCATTTCATAATGTAGCAGAAATCACCACATTTAGTAATAATTTTTCTACAATAATGAAAATCCCAGTGTAAAAGTAAGCTGACCGTCTTGACCTTCAATACATGTAGCATTTGTTGTAATACATCTAACATTTCATTTTCCTGAACAAAAATAGCCAAATAACTGTACAAAATAGAGGTCTGATGGAAAAAACTACTTGTTATGTGATGGAATTATCTTGTTTATTTATCAGTTTTTAAGAGTCGGCATTTGCTATCAATTTATTAGACTGCCATTTATTACAAGTAAGCCTACATATTTTTCACCAAAGTATTTAACACTTTGCTTGCCTCGAGGAAGAAGAAGAAGAAGCTTGCTTTTATGCAGAATAGGACTTTCACTGGTTTGACAGCATCATCAATGTGGAGGCAAAAGGAGTAATGCAGATGAACAGTGGAACTAGAGGGTAGTTTCCTACCTCAGTGTATGAGGAATGCATTAGCAGGCTTTATTCTGAAAACCAGTTAGTAAAGGGGAAACATTCACATTCAACAGATTAGTTAAAAAAAAACAAAAAACTCCAGCCATGAAAACAAGCTAAAGCAACATGCAGGATAAACTGACTGAAGTTAGTAGCTCTGTCATCTTACCACTCAACATCACCAATAATATTGACAGCTTTGTTGAGATTCTCTGCCTGACACCAAGCAATTGGTGAATCCAGAACCATCTGTCTGAGGAACTGGTTGCTTCCATTTCTCAGGATCTCAAAAGATCCAGTTTGCTGGGCCAGGTTATAGGGCTCATCATATATATTGTAACCTAAAGCAAAATTGGAGCATGCACATATGTAATATCAAAATAAATCATGCAGTATTCCCTGCATTAATCACCTCCTGGTCTAACTACTTACTGATCATTCACTTAACCATATGGGGACAAGATGTTAAAACACTGAAGTTTGCGAATTTTATGTGAACCATAGCTTCTTATTCAGTATATGTAATTAAAACATGTCCTGTGACTGTAGTCAGATGTACTGTTCAACTACACTTAAGCAGTGAGTAAAGCATTTTAGTGGTTTAAAGATATAAACTACTACTGTTATGTTGTTGATTAATCAGGGCTGCTGATTTTGCTCTTTCACAGCCAGTTCCAAGTAGAAATATTTTTGTTACTACTTGTACTATTTTCATCAAAGCTTTCCTTTTCATCCATAAATATCAGTTATATGTGTATTGTTCCAAGGTGAAGGCTAGAGTTATAATATAACAGGTACCTTGTCATGACCACTTTTTTTTTTACTGCTGCCTTAGAAGCATGGAACCCCTCACTCCAGTTTACTTCCTCGTTAGTAGTGTGCACCAAAGCACTTCAGATACTCTTCCTTCTCACATGACAAGAGAGCAGGAGGGCTATTATTTCATCTCTCAGAGACCTCCAGAAACCAAAACTGAGCATGTTTTGTTTATGATAATTTGAAACTGTCCCTTACAGGAGTTTAACAAAAAAATCTTACTAGAGCAAAAACTTTATTATTGATTTAGTCATCTTTCACAAGCAAAATCTTTACTATTTATTTAGCAAATCTATCACATATAAAACCTACTCATGCAAATCTTTTTATTCATGCACAGGGTGGTGCAAAAGTAGGTATACAGTTTCTTTACATTTAATTATTCGTTTTTACAATGTAATTATATTACAGAATAAAAACATACAGTGCAGTCTGGATAAGTAGAAGTCATTGGGACCACCTAAAATACATTTATTTATTATAAATTTGGCTTATCAGAATTATTTATAAATATTTTTATATATCTTATCAGAGCCGCGCTGGTTTAATGGCTACGGTGTTGTACTGGCGACCAGGTTTTCATGGTTCAAACCCGGGCGTCAGCATTTGAAGGAATGTTTACGACCGGAAATTTGACTGAATAACCTGAACGGTTCCTGCACATAAATCCCATGTGGATGGGAAGGAGCAAAGTTCCTGACCGGGTTGGAAGAAAAGTCCACTGACCCTCCAGCCTCGCAATGACATGTCATTGGGCCAAAAGAGCTGAAAAGCTCGAGTGCCGCTGGTTGGAGGAAAAAAAAACAGAAAAAAAATATATATCTTATCTCTAATTGCAAAGGCCTCTAGAAGGCTGAACCTTATAAAGCGATTGGCAAGCACTGACTGGGGAGCCAACCAGTGCACCCTACGACAGCTGTACATTGGGATACGAGTGCTTAGTTATGGATTACTCTCTATCCCTGCAAGCCACTGCTAGCCCAACACTTTGAAACTAGATCACATACAAAACCAGACACTCATATTTATCTGCGGAGGCTTGCGAACTACCCCGACCAGTGCATGTGAGATTTCCGTCAATGTGAAACCTCTAGAACTAAGGAGAGGAAAAATCAGTTATAACGGCAGAAAGGTTCTTGGGAGCTGACAAGGATGACCCCTGTAAAAATGTTATCAGCAACCACAACTCCAGGTAAATAAGTAAATTAAGGGGCTGCTGTAAAACTGGTAAGGAATATAAGTATTTAAACCAATAAAACGATATTTAATCAGTTTTACAAATAATGGTTATGAACCGTTATTTGTAAAATTGATTAAATACCGTTTTATTGGTTTAAATACTTATACAACTCCAGGTACCAAATTAAAAAGAACTTAGAAGGTACCAAGAGTTTTCAGGGAAGCACTTAAAAAAAAACAGACTAGAATGCCTACTCAAGCTGTACCTGACTTACCACCTCAAACAGAACTAAAAAGACCAGTAATACGTACTAACCTTCTGCAACCTGCAAATAAAAGCCTCATACCTATCCTGCTGAAAACACTTGCCATGGAAACCATCTGCCACTATGAAGAAATTATCCATGATTACACAGATGGATCAGCTTTTAAAGCAGTCATAAATGCAGGATATGGGGCCATAATCATCTCACCCAATACAGAAGAACCCATCAAAATTGCAGACCCTGTGGCACCTGATGAACAAACTACGAAGCCAAAGCTGTCACCATTCAGAAAACCCTAACTAGAATCTTTGAATCAAATTAAATAGAATCAAATGATGATGTAGTATTCTCAGACTCGCAGGCTGCCCTCTTGGTAATAGAAAACTGGAAAACCAACTCAATCAGTACTATCCAGAAGGTTCAAGAGGCATGCCACAAAATTATGAACTTGTATGGAACAGAAATCTACATGCAATGGATACCTGGCCACATAAACATCACATTGAATGAAGTAGCTGATAGACTGGCAAAGAATGGAGCACAAATACCACAAATTGACCAACCATTGCATATGTTAACAATAAAATAAATAATCAGAAACAACTGTAAAGAAGATTGGCTGAACACGTGGGCACAGGCTAAAACAGGAAGAAGACTCTTCATACACCTAACAGCCTCAAATAAAGAAGATGCTATCAACCTTATTGAACGAAGATATCAAACCAAAATTTTCAGATTGAGAACAGGTTTAGTCTACACTAAATGGCCACAGAAACAGAATGTATTTACAAAATATAGCCACTGCCCAAACCCAATGTAGACAGTAGAACATCTACTACAGTGTCCTGCACTCCAGGGAATGAGACAACTGTTACAGTCTATTTTTATGGAAGACCAGTTGGTTATTATTGGTTGACTGTCATTTTGTCATATTAAATTCTTTACAGTATTTTTGACAGTATTCTTTCAAGTTGATTAGTATCTTATTCCCTTCTAGTTGATCGTGCTTGATGGTGAATCGCGAATGTCGGGTCAACTTCAAATTTAACAGTAATGGACTCCACAACGCTTCTTATGTATGGGTCCGCAGATACGTACATAGTTTAATAAACGAGACATTTCATTAATTGACATTTGCATAAGTAAAAATACATCAGCTCCGTGCAGTTATTCCAGTCTTCTTCAAATAAAATCCATTACCGTCAAAATCTCTAGTGGGTTATGCATGATTCCGTCTGTCAGTAATCCAGTAGCGAAACATTATAGTTTTGACAAAACAATACTGATTCTCACCAATCACTATATAAATACTTGCTATTCCTACTCCAAGGAAATTCATATCAATAATTTGGAATGCTTTATTCTCGCATCCATCATTTGAGATAACTGACCTTACCGTTTATCTCCGTGAAGAAACTACTGCACACTATAATACAAAACAGGAGCTATTAACAATGCATCTATCTCGGGCGCCCTTCATGCTCTGAAGTCCCAATGTAATATGTTGTCAAGCGGTGCCTTAACAACTCACCGCGTCATACTTTATCCTAGCCAACTCTATCAATTTGCATTCATCACCGTGAAGCGCGAAAACCTCTAAACTTTATAGAATACCCCTAAGTTAATGTGAATTTATAAAATGCACACTATAGAAGTGGCTAACATCATTACACGAGTCGTAACAACAACCCACCCATAGACAATTCACTGTAAGTCAGCCCAAAACAGCTTATACGAACTGCGCAGTACCACATAATGGCATCAAGGCACTGTTGTAGTTTAATTTATCGTTGAGGTTGAGTGTTTGTTTACGAATGGTATGGTCACCAAATGTTGTGGTACAGTTCTGTAGATGGGACCCCAAAGAGCTGGCTTACTAAATGTTGAATGGTTGTATACATCTGGTATTTTGGTATTTGGTATTGATGATATATATATACGCCCACACAGGGCTACCATAGACAAGTCATGAGGACACCACAGTAACTCACGATGATGAAGTCAAGGAAGTGTTAAACGACTGTTGACGTTTTGACACTTTATTACAGGACGACAACAGGTTACGCCGACATCAATACATAGTCATTTTGACAGGACTCAGTAACATCATAGGCATGATAACAGTTCAATGCAGCTGGCATCTATAAATCATTAGTAGCTTGTACATATCATAGTACTGGCATATCATTCTATCCTTCCTTGGTACAGCTACAGCAAAAACTACCCCGCATGCAAACAGGTCTTCAAGTACATAA
The DNA here is from genome assembly GCA_024509875.1 of Oreohelix idahoensis. Taxonomy (NCBI): domain Eukaryota; kingdom Metazoa; phylum Mollusca; class Gastropoda; order Stylommatophora; family Oreohelicidae; genus Oreohelix; species Oreohelix idahoensis. The sequence goes on along the minus strand of JAMPIV010005236.1, from coordinate 334,812 downwards.
GATTAGTTCATCTTTCGCCTGACCCCAGTAAGTCAGGTACTTCTCTGGTCAAATTACACCGCAAAGTTGGCGGGCATTTAGCATACAATGCTAATCTCTACTTTCTTTTAAATATCCTCTGACTAACCCAGTCAGGTACATTTTCTGGCATGAGCAGGCCGCACGAATATAATAATAATAATAAATTCTTTAAGCGCCAAACACGGCGCATAAGGCAGAAACCAGTGCTCTCCAGGTTGTTCGTTGTGACGCCACTCCTCTTAGCTCTTGCACATTATTTAGGCCCAACGTTCTTCCTTCTCTTATTATTGTTCTTCTGAGTGTTTCTTTTGGTCTTCCTTTTTTCCGCTTACCCTCAGGAACCCAAGTGAGCGCCTGTAGTGGTATTCTGTTGTTTTGCATTCGTAGGACATGACCGATATATGACCATCGTCTTTTCCTTATATAGTCGGAGACATATTTCTGCCTAGAGTCTTCTCTTATTTGTCGATTAGTCTTGAATTCTTTCCAACTGATGTTCATGAGTTTTCTAAGACATTTGTTCTCGAATGTATTCAGCTTGTTCTCCAATGATTTTGTTATTTTCCAACTCTCACAGCCGTATGTTAACACTGAGATAACATTTGAATTAAACAGACGAAGCTTGGTATGTATATTCAATGATCGTAATTTCCAAATGTTAGATAATCTATTGAAGGCGCTAGCTGCCAAAGCAATTCTAGTATGGATTTCTCTTGTTGTGTCACCATCCTGAGTCATTTTACTGCCTAAATAATTGAAACTTTCAACTTTCTGTAGTTTTTCCCCGTTCAAGATGATATCAAAGGTCTCGTTAGAAAAGTTCATAGCTTTAGTTTTAGAGGCATTTATTTGGAGACCAATTTTAACCGAGAGATGACACAAATTATTTATTGCTTCTTGGGATTGTCTTGGTGTTGAACTTAAGAATGCTACATCATCTGCGAAATCCAGGTCCCCCAGGAATTTTCCATTTGTCCATTTTATACCCAATTGTTCATTGTGGGTATAGTTTCTCATAACCCAATCAATAGCTATTCCAAAAAGTAGTGGTGACATAATACAGCCTTGTTTCACCCCTGTTTCTACTGTAAACCATTCTCTATATGTCAGTCCTTGTTCAGTTGATACCGCCTGAATAGCGGGTTCTAGCATGTGCAATGTTCACTGGGTTTCCTTAACCCGATAAATACAATGTTAGTATAATGAGCGAGCTCCGATTCTATTATCTTCAGTGAACTTTTTCCAGCACAGGAGGAAAAGTCACTACAATGTCAATTGGCAACAGAGACAAAAATGGTGTAAAGTTATTTTTACCTTGCCAGCAATCCTACGAATAAACACCAAAACAACACTCGCCATCCTTGGCGCTTAGAATAAAACAAGGGGGTAAATCTTAGACATCTTTTGACACACAGAGGCTTTCCTTCCCCAAACACATCACCAGATAGGAGACACTGCATGTCTTAACCGCTTGAAAATCTCAGCTCGACTCCCCGAACACAAAGGCCTCTTAGCGTGCCAAAATTGTCGCGCATGCGTCGTAAAACGCAGGTCCCTTTGAGTTAAGCTCAAGTGGGGCGATCTGATACATTCCAAGAAAGGCTGACCACTCGAGCCATATAAAAAAAATTAGACCGCTTGGATAAAAGACAAGTGGGATAACAACTACTTCTGACTTAAACCAAAGTATATAGCGAGTAACTCCCCTTTGACCAAGAATCTGAAAATTACGTCCCCGACTGCATTTAACAGTCACCAAGAACTAACACTCAATGATAGTGGATCAAAGTCAAGTCAAGTCATACATATTATAGTAGCTCAAAGCTGTACGTTTACAGTCAGAACTAGAAGTAAAGCATGAAGCAATTATTATAACTATTGAGATACAAGTATTTCCATTTTAAATTGCTTCTTGTTAAGTGAAAATCAACTTAAGCAAGTTAGTGAGTTCAGCTTAGGTGGACTGCACTATATATTGAAAAAAAAAAAGATGAAATACGTGTTAATAAAATGTAAATCTATATGCGTACAATAAAATAAAAATGATAAATGTATGTTATTTATCTGAAAACCTACATTTGCACGACCCTGTACATTTTTTTAAATTTAATATTTTTTATTCCAGATATGCTCTCTAATGTACTGCAGCCAGGAAAATTAATAAAACACACTTCCTACATAACAATATAGTTACAAACAAGTGAAAAGCCTCTGCACAGAGAAGGAAAAATGACAGGGAAAATAATCTGGTTTCTAAAGTGTCACCAGAAAAGACAAAAGATGTGTGCTGTAAATTATAAAAATGGATGGTCTTACATTTTACATGAGCTATTCTCCATTACTGAAGCCCAAAAAATTTCAAGGTGCAATCAATAGGTTGAAATAAAGAAATGTTCATGCTCCCTTAATAAATCACTTTAAAAAAGGTCAAATAAAAAGATTAATGTCGTCCACACAAATCATACAATCGCCTTTTGATCTGGCAGAATAAAATCAAATAATGCTAAACCAAACATTTTTATTTAGTTATTCTTTTGGAATAAGATTTTACCTTCAAAGTTATCCTTGTAAGGTAGAGGAAATGGGCTGGAAGGAGGTGGTGGGGGATAATATCCTTTTAATCCCACAGGCAACGTGGTTAGTGTAATTAATTCATCCAGTCCTAAACTGAGCTGCACTGAACCGTTGACAACCTGAAATTAAGTTTAATGTGTAATAAAAGGCTAGAAGTCTATTCTACTTCATGCTACACTAACTGTACAACCTGTGCTAAAAACAAATGTGATTTACTGTGTCTGTATGGTAATATATGCATATTACATAATATCTGTTTCAGTACAATGTATAGAAACTGACCAATACATCAGAAAGGATCTTTGGCACAACAATATGTGTTGCAATCTTGCAAAGTCAGTAACCTGTTGACGAATCGGATTTTAAGAAAAAATACAAAAAAGAAAATCTTGAACCTTGTTAAAAATAACAGATGTTTACATTTGATAAAACTGCAGACTCTTCTATCTGCTATAGGTTATACTTGTAAAAATTGATCTTACATACATTTAATTTGCACTGGCCCATTCAGAAAAAACAACAAAAAAAAAACCAAATTTTCTCTTAATTTGCTATCTCGAGCACACTTCTAATCCACACAGTATTTAATTAAATTTCAATTGTAGTATTTCCTCACCATTACTAATGTCTTTGGGAGATGTTTCTTGTGACATGACCTTCTCATAATGCAGACATGTTACTGATTTTGTGAGATTTCATCACATATAAGAAACAAGACCTGGTATGAAACAACTTAGGTGCCCCTACCAAATAACCACTGACGTGCAGCTTGAAAACTTTTATCTTTTTCAGATAAGGGAATGCCTTTCATAACTCCTGATTATTTGGTTTTTCTTTTTCCCCGACTGTCTAATTTCTACTATTTCATTATGTTTGTAGCACAGTGTCGTTATATGTAAAAGTGATATACGTCTAATTTTGTCTTTTATACTTTTCCTTTGTCAAATAGAGTAAAAGTAACATCCAGTTTTATCTACTTAAGATGCACACAAATAAGCTAATTCTTGTTGATCATTCAATCTAACTGGCCATGCACAGATAAAAGCCCCCTGTGCAGCCAAAAATAATTAGTGCCTGAATTGCAAGAGAACTGTTTTGTACATGAAAGAAAGATATACCTTTACAGGGTCTCGGCTAATAAACATGTTGCTCAGACTTCCATCAAACCTCAGTTGGCTGTACCACACATAGAGCTGGGAAATGCTGGCCTGAAATAAAATATGAATCATTATTCATTTACAACTGTCATTTTTAAAATATTCAGCCATGACATTATTTAGCCACCTTGAACAAATTATGAACATAACTTCTATTAAGATGGCTTTGGGCAAATTATGTATTTAACATCTTAAGATGACCATGTTTAAGAGACAAAACACCACCTATGTTCCAGTCTTGACATATGGGTGCGCGTTATGGGCAATGACTACAACCCACAAAAGCCAACTCTAAACCTCAGAAATGCGGTATCTGAGGAAGGTGGTTGAAGCACCAAGAAAAGATTTGGTCCGCAGCCAGATGAAACGGCAAGGCCTCAGAACCCAGACCCAAGTATAATAGTCCCAACTACGATGGATTGGCCATACATGCAGAATGTTAGAACATCAGATACCATGAAAAATAGTGGAGAATCAAGAGCCAGGGAGCCAGACCTCTAGGACGACACAGAGTTTGCTGGAAGGACAACATTAGTCAATCCCCAAAGAACCTGGGACTAGAATGGAACAAGGCCAGGAGGAAGACTGCGGATAAGACAGTATGGCATTCTCGCTGGAAAACCTCTACATCCCAGGGTAGAAGAGGAATGACTAAGTAGTAGAAGATGACCTTGGGCAAATTTTGAATATACATTTAAGATGACCTTGCAAAAATTATGAACATATTTCTTTCCAGTTTAAATTAAGCAATCTTAGAAAAACTATGTAGAGCTTTATATGCCATACAACAAAGATGTCCTCTATAGTTAAGGTCCTATTTAGTATTTATTCAACAGCCCACAAAAGGTGGGTTAACAGAATAGCATATTTATATTCATGTACCAAATCAAAGTATAAGGCATAGTTGACATGAAACCTAGCACTAAAACATTTAGGGGGACGTTTGTAAACCAGTTTTGCAGTATCTTTATTAAAAAACGGATGTTTCTCAGCGATAAAATACTAACGCCAAAAAGGCTTCAAGCAATTCCTTGTGAACAAAGTACTTACAAAACGACCTTTAAGAGTAATGGTTATATTCTGTGGTGTCACAGTGTAATCAGGCAAAAAAGGCCTGATGCAGACTGAATGGTCATGAGTCTGGAGAAAAAAACACGAAAAAGTACATTTTAAGAATTTTTATTTTTTTTGTGTGGAAAAATTATTTTTTAAACAAATATATCCTTTGATATTTTCTGTGAAATTTGTATGGTTCAAAAGTGACTCTTGCTGTCGTTTTTGACGGTTTCATAAGACGTAAATCTATTTAATACTTTAGACGATCGAAGGTAGAGAACTGTATGTTAACTCCCTGGGACAGGTTGATTTGGGGTTATCTTCCCTGTTGTAACTGTCTTTTTTTGTTCTTGAGGTGATCACTTGCACAAGACAGTAAACATCATGTTGTTAGATGTGTGGTACTTGTAAGATGATGTGCTGAGTGTGGGAGCGGATGGAGGCGCGAATGTGTTTAGGCTCGTATATATGTAGACAATGCAACCCATACACTCACATGCAGTAGTCAAGGATGCTTGGACACTGCTGGCACGTTTCAAAACATTTATTGACAGAAACACACAGTAGCATCAACAGGAACAGTCAGTGTAAACATGGTCATGATAACAGGAAATCGTTTGGTATACATCAGGCATTCAAAAGGCTTGTAAACATTCATATATGGATGCATGTCAATAGTGTTATGTTCTTTTCATGTACTGTTCAAAATGCCGCTTTTGGTATCTCTGACTAAACGCGTCAGATACCTTATTAACTCCGTCATACAAAAGACGAGCCCTTCACTCAAGTAATCCTATTACTAGGGCCGTCGTACACCTTGGCATGACACGCCAATCATGTCGGTACATGCCGTAGAATAGTTGCCATTACACAGACCTGACGATGACGTCAGCTGTGCATTCTTCATTAAGCAGGTTGCATGAATCATGCTTTAATGTTTGTGTAGATATACCGCCAACCTGCAGTTTCCACCATATATAACTTCATCACTGGACTTCTGATCATATAAGACAAATAGTCTTGAATAGCTACCTTGAGCGCAAATATAAGTTCTGCTTTACAGGAATCGTGAACTGTTCTCACAGCTAGGTAAGCCTTTACCAAATTCTGTCACCGAATACATAATAATGGCAAAGTCGGTGTTACCTTGAAACGAATCCTCAGAACACAATAACAACACTGTCGTCCTTCCTGACGCACAGAAAATCACTGGGAGGAAAACTGCCAACGCAGTCACTTCGAAGATTTTCCTTCCCCAGAGTACAATGGATATACATCGTCCCACAGAAGCCAGATCGCAACTCAACAAGTCTAATTTCGCGCTCTCCACTGCGCATTGCATATAGCCCAGAACTGTTTTACCTTTGACCCAAAAGGTCAAACACAATGAATGAACAAACAAGGGAGATAACCCCTAATCAACCTGACACAGCAAAGTCAAGACATAGTTACTAAACTTTGACCAGGGTGAAAAACCTACAACCAATAGATCGATGTTTGAAACTCTATCAAAAATGACCGCAACATATTACTGCACCGCCCCTGTAAAAAAAAATGACATTTTTTTTTCTTAAATATATCCATGAGCAAGATAGCACCAGCATCAATTATACGCTCATGAAAGAATGAACCTAATATCAGGTACAATAGATGCATAAATAAAGCGTCTGGAGAGAGTAAAATCGTCTCCCATCATAAGAGAAAATATTTTCTCTAAGCCAAACAAACTCAGGAGGTACCATTAAAGAAACCTAAGTTGCTGGCAATACCAATCATAGATATCAAAAATTGTCAAATACTATCATTACAACAATATACAAATATGATGAACTACAATACTATACCATCAGCATATCTAATGGATATATATAATGGATGGACATAATCAAATTGATTAAAGTCATATACATCATCCAACTAGTGACACAATTGTGTTAATATATATTTTAATATTAAGAACAGACATAAGTCTGGAAGTGTATCAGGAGATCTAGGACATAAGATTTAAATGGAATCATGTGGGCATCTAGACAATACGTCTGCCATCACATTATCCGAACCACGGATAGCTCGCACCGTAAAATTGAAAGATTGAAGAGCAATAGCATAACGAGTAGATCTCGAGCTCTTCAAATCCTTACTTTGCATAGCTGTAAGAGCTTTTTGGTCGGTTTCCATAATGAAATGCGCGCCCAGAAGGAATCTTTGTAGCTTAAGAATGGACCAAACCATGGCCAACAATTCACGGTCTAAAACCAAGTAATTCCTTTCTGCCACATTCAGCTTCCTAGAAATATACATTACAGGATGCAGAGTTCCTGAATACTCCTGCATTAGTGCCGCTCCAATCCCAGTGGAAGAGGCATCACTACGAAGGACAAAAGTCTTATCAATCGTTGGAAGTCTTAGGATAGGATGAGATGAGAATAAATTCTTAACCTGATCCAATGACGATTGGCATTCTTGGGACCAACACACCATATTAGGAGAACCTTTCTTCAACAACGTTGAAAGTGGTGCCATAATGGAGGATAGATTATCAATGAATCTTCCATAGAATTGTATTAATCCCAAGAGACTACGTACTTGCTTTTTTGTCTTCGGAACCGAGATATTTAATATCTTCGAAATGCTTTGGTCCTCTGTCTTCAATAGACCATGACCAACCCGATGACCTAGGAAAGAGATTTCACTAAACCCAACAAAGGCTTTAGAGGGTTTTGCTGTTAACTTATGCTCGCGTAGAGTAGATAGTAACTCGTTTAAACCTGAATAGTGTTCTTCCCAAGTATCACTGAACAGACAGATGTCGTCCAAATATGCGATGACATCTGTACGATACGATAGAATTAGTCGCATCATGCGCACGAAAGTTACTGGGGCGTTCATAAGCCCGAAAGGCATAAAATTCCACTGAAACAAACCCCTAGGTGTGGAAAAAGCAGTGAGAGGTTTGGCGTGTTCCGTCAGTGGGACTTGCCAATAACCTTTCGACAAGTCTAGTTTAGTAAAGAATTTAGCTTTAGAAAGTCTAATAAGTAGATCATCTAATAAAGACATAGGTTCAGCATCGAACTTCGTAACTTGATTTAATTTGCGATAATCAACGCAAAGACGTATGTTATTGTCTTTCTTTCGAACAATAACCATCGACGAAGAATAAGCTGAAGTGGATGGTTCAATTATTTTCAATTGAATCATTTCATCCAATTCTTTCTTGACTTGTGCTTGAAAATGAATAGGTATTGGGTATGGTCTTACTCTGATCGCATTACGATCTTTAAGTATGATGTCATGTTCTATGACATCTGTGTGTCCAGGAATGTTGGTAAGGACATCCTGATATGATTGTAGCGTAGAGGATACTTGACGTTGCTCCTCAAAAGACAAGTTCGAAGAGACGGTAACGTTTTTTCATGATTCCGTAGAATTAAGTGGAACAACGAGAAGAGGTAAGTTAACATCAGAAAAAGTAGTTTCCTCATCCTGTATAACAGACAGGGATGAGATATGACCATGTTGGACTCGAGAATCGTCCGTCGCCTGGAAAATAGGCTGTAAATAGTCTGGTCGTTCAATAAATTCAGTAAGCATATTTATATGGAAGGTTTTATGCCTTCCATCAACATCGACAATATAGTCGACATCTGAAATTTTAGAGACTATAGTGTATGGACCTTTCCAAGAAATGAGAAGTCTGTTTTCCCTCGTGGGAAGTAAGACAAACGCTTTGTCTCCAGGACAAAGTTGACGTAGGCATCTTTTCTTATTAGCGAATCGCCTAGCCTTTTCTTTAGCGAATTCTGATGATGACGTAGCTAACCTGCATGATTCGATAATTTTCTCCCTAAGAGCAATAACATACTCATATGATGATTGTGTATCATCGTCAATATTATCGGCAGTGATGAGATCGTGCAACAAGGACATAGGACCGTGCGGTTGCGCGCCAAAGACAAGTTCAAAAGGAGAAAATCCTGTATGCTCATTGGGAACCTCTCTATAAGCAAAGAGAGCTGCAGGTAGGACCCTGTCCCAATCATCAGGATGATCCTCCGTTATCTTGCCTAGTAGGTTCTTTAGTGTCCTATTAAGACGTTCAACCAATCCATTGGACATTGGATGATAAATACTACTGAGAGATCTTTTAATGTCCAGAGTAGCCATCACCTGAGACATAGTGTCCGATATCAATTGAGTGCCGTGGTCTGATAGTATTTCTCCGGGAAATCTCAGCCAAGAAAATATGAGCCAAAGAGCATCTGCGATATCGACAGTTGATATGCTTTTAAGAGGAATAGCCTCTGGCCAACGAGTGCACATGTCAACGCAAGTAAGGATAAATTGATGTCCTCTGGCTGACTTAATCTTAAACGGGCCAATAATGTCTATTGCCATTTTCTGAAACGGCCGAATAGGAATATCTGCCGCCTGAATAGGTGCAGCATGTCTTGGACCTTGGGACTTGACCTCTTGGCAAATTTTGCAAGACCGGCAATAAATTCGTATGTCTTTGTTCACGAATGGCCAAAAGAAAGATGCAAGGACTCTAGTCTTAGTTCTGGAAAAACCCATATGTCCAGCACACTGAGAATCGTGTGCATAATGAAGAATTAAGGCTCTCATACACTTAGGCACAAGAATTTGCGAATGCATAGACTTGTCCGACTGTTGTACCATTCGTACCAATATACCATTCTTCATAGTGATATACGATCTGTGATTCGTATTCTGATTAGGATCACCTTTCTTTGCGAGAAGGAAGAATTTCTTCAAAGAAGGATCCTCTTCTTGTCGTTTAACAAACGTGTCATGCGAAATCACCAAGTGATCATCTTGGCTATCAACTCCATTACTATCATCAGATGAAGTTGGAGGGATAAGAGCGTGGGCTCTTGTTACCACTGCACTGACCGCTTGGATATTTTGTTCCTCCCAACTAGAAATTTGTTGCGGGGTGCATTCCTTAACCCCATGAATACGACCGATTATAAGATCCGAAATAGGATTAGGAAGAAGACACGCGTGGACATCTCCTGTAAAGAAAGGAGTGTCAATGCTAATGATAGCAGTAGGTTATTTTTCCATGGTACCACCAAACGTAACACATTTGACCACCTTTCCCGAGTAACAGCGAGGATCTATCAGAGACTGCCTAACCCCGACAGTAGTGCAACCAGAATAAAAAAGCACTGAGACTAGCCTATCATTCACTAGACCTTTATGCAAGATGAGAGATCCTCTCCCATCATGCACAACTGTAGCAGGAAGAGTGGGAAGAGGGTGACCACAAATTAAGGTAGATACAGACGATGGCTCGAACAATGTTGAGCATTGGGGGCATTCAGTTGCTCTCCCAAAATCGAAAGCACAACCAGTGATAGTATTAGAGTTCCTACTATCATTTCCTTGATTACAGGCTCCATTAAACTCTTGTTGTGCAGAGTTTGCCTGTTGGAAAGCTTTTCTTTTGTTATATCTAGGTCTACTGCGATTATCATAATTGTTATCATATTGTCTATTGTAATTATCATTCCGGTTTGCATCCTGGTTTGTATATTCACCATCATCATATTCTTGATGTCAAGAATGGTTATCCCGAGCAGAAAAGCTTGGGTAGTTTTTATTGTGATAACCTTTGCGAAAGTGTCTAAAATTATTACCACCAAAATTACGAAAACTACCATCTCGTCTCCAGTTCTTAGAAGAAGAACCTTCATATGTTGGATTACTCTGCTTATGAGTGTAATTCTGATTACTTTTTCTTTTCCAGTTTTGTTGGGCACCCTGAAATTTCTTATTGAAATTAAGGCCATATGGTGCTGCCGAAGCAACTGGCAACCCTTCTTTCACTTTAGAATTGCTAACTGTAGCATGGGGATGCACGGTGGCATACTGACAACAGTATTCCTCCATGTCTTTTAAGTTTTTAGGCTTACGCTCATGAAGAAATGCAAGGAAAGAATCATTAACAGATGACAAAATTTTGTCTCTAAGTAATAAGTCCATTAGACCTTCATATGTTTTCTCAGTTTGAGACAACTCAACCCATCATGTAAATGTACGACGTATCTTTGTAACAAAATCAGAGAAATCTACTCCATTTTCTGGCAACATTGTCCTAAAACGAAGACAATAGTCTTCTTCTTTTAATTGATATTTTTTTAGCAATGCTGCTCTGAAAACATCATAATTAGTTCTATTATGCTCTTCTATTGTCATAAGAATAGTCACAGTTTCACCTGTAAAAAATTCCATCAGTTGTTCAACATAGTTTTCCTTTTTTATCTTATGCGTCCCACATAAAAATTCGAATCTATCAAGATAATCAGTTATATCGTCCTTTAAAGGATTGAAATGAGACAATTTGATCTTACTAGACCTCTCCTTTGTTGTATCCGAAGTTACTTGATGAGCACCCATATTTGTTACTTTCAATTTCTCTAATTCCAAAGTCGCGAGTCTTTCCTCATGTTCCATTTTCTGTTTCCTTTCTTCGGCTTCCCTATCCAATCTTCTATTTTCAGCCTCAGCAGCTTGAAGTTTTCTTTCTTCTGCAGCATCTTGTAGTTTTCTTTCTTCTGCAGCAGCTTGAAATTTTCTTTCCTCTGCTTGAAGTTTTCTTTCCTCTGCAGCATTTTTTTGTTTTTCCATTTCCATCTGGAATTTTCTTTCATCAGCTTGCATTTGCAACCTTAAATTCTCAGCATCTATCTTCTTTTGTTCAGCTTGCATCTGCAATCTTAAATTCTCAGCATCTATCTTCCTTTGCTCAGTTTCCGCTTTCAATTTATTTTCCTCTTTTTGTCTCTTTTCTTCTGACTTCAATGCTATGGCGTATTGAGTAGTTGCAAATTCTTCTAACTTGTCACCTGACTTCCCAAGGACTTTCCCTTGTTCAATGAAGAAGTCTAGTGTAGACATTCTATCTGATGAGATCAGTAACCTGAAAAATTAATTAAATTATCTTATCCCACTTTAATGGGAGACCAGTCTTCAATGTTAGACTTGTATACTCAGTTCAGTTTATTTCACTCTCTTTGAGAGTCAAGTCTTAATCAAAGACCTTGTATGGTTACCTTATTTCTTTATAATAATTTTCTATCAATACTCCCAATATGAATAGTGTATCATATTAATAACGACAATAATAATACATGACCAAGTATATGTATGTAGACTGTGTATGACAATAATGTATTACAATCATAAATACAAAGACAAAGATACAGAACAATGACCGAAAACGTTCGCAGAAGTCAAATAAACAATACAGCAGAAAGTAAAGAAAATGTTACACAAATGTGTAATGATGACCGCGAAAAGTAAACAAGACAAATGGAACACTGTTATAAACAAAAAGGTGTAAAGAAATAAACGGAAGGAAGGAGAGAAGAACAGAAACAAACAAAACAAATCGAAAATCAACGAATGGAAAAATAATGAAAACAACACTAACTCATGTAGTCACAGCTAAACGTAAACAGCAACAATTGTCGCTAGCAAATTCCAACTAAGGAAATTTGCAGTCCCTACAGAAAACGCTCTCAATAGATAACCCCTAATCAACCTGACACAGCTTCTTCTTCGTCTTCTTGCGATCGCATCTTTGATGATTACACCGTCAGACGAGTTCTCATGATGAATTCGACTGTTGTTTGAAGTTCCTCTTTAACTCCATATAGCTTTGAGTTTAGTGTTGAGTCATTGTGCCAGTATATCTTTCTTAACTGGTCATACAGAGGACAGTCCTGTAGAACATGCTCAGCAGTTTGTTCGTTTAATCCACATGTGCACAGTGGTGAAGCAGACAATCGTAGCTTGTGCATGTGTTTATTCAGTTTGTTATGCCCTGTCCTGAGTCGAAAAATAGTTATCTGTCCCTGCCGGTCGAGAGTGTGATAGTCGTCTTTGGGTTGGTTCTGTTCTCTTCTGATAGTCTGGATAGCTCTCTTTTTCTCAAAGGATGTGACTTCATTATCTTCTTGTTCACATTCTCCTCCCTTTTTTGCAAGTTTATCTGCCTTTTCATTTCCGGGTACACCACAATGAGATGGTACCCACTGAAGTATGGTTCTCTTTTTGGCAGCTACCTTGTTTAGTTCATTTCTCAGATGCGGGAGTTTACCACCCTTGAGAGCTTGCAGGACAGACAGTGCATCTGTGAGGATGACTACCTGGTGGCAGTCAGAGTTGGTGTTATAAATCATATTTGCAGCTTGCTCTAGAGCTTGAACCTCAGCTGTATAGTTGGAACAGAATTTACCAGTGGGAATGTGCCTAGTCTCATAGTGGTTGTCAGGATATGAGATAAAGATACCGGCACCTCCATTCCTAACAGCATTAGTTGCTGATCCATCTGTATAGGCATGTATCCATGATTGATCGGGATAGCTTTCTTGGATCATACTCAATGTAGCAGTTCATTTTTGCAGATCATTATACTCACATCCACTTGTGAGACCACTGACTGATGTATTAATTTGGAGGGCACTGCTGGCCTGCTCCCATGGTACAGGGTATAGGGTGGGCTTCAGTGGTGTTGTCTTCATGGATAGGTCCTCTTGATGCTGTCTTATAAGTCTTTTCCCCCGATGCACAAAGCTGCTACGCTTTAGACGTCCCAATGCCAGATCATCTAGTCTTGCCTTCATTGGGTGCATTGGCATACTGTTGTACTTTTCCATCTGGATCATGGTTTTTGTGTCTCTTCTATGGGACAATGTCTGTAATCCAGCAACCTTCTGCATCTCTGTTATTGGTGTAGTTTTCATGGCTCCTGTAATGAGCCTGAGAGCTTGATTTTGCACCCTGTCCAAAGACTGCAGATGTGAGTTAGCAGCTGATGACCATGCTGCTGAGCTAAACTCTAAGTGTGGTCTTATTACTCCATTATAAATCTTCTTTAGATTTCGTTCATTTGCTCCCCAGTTGGTACCTGCTAATTTTCTGAGTATGCCTAGTCGTCTTCGGGCCTTTCCTTCTGCGTTTTCAATATGCTTATTCCATGTAAGCCTTTGGTCAAATGTCACCCCAAGATAGGTGGGGTAGCTTTCTTCCTTGATCACGGTTGTCCCTAGGTGTATGTTAGCTGATTTGTCCTTGGGGGCGAGGGAGAACAGTGTTGTGGAGGTTTTGTCTGTGTTTATTGTGATAAGCCATTTCTCTGCCCATGACACTAGCATGTCTGCTGCCCGCTGCATTCTATAATTTGCTGTGGTGACATTTTCATCAGCGCACCAGAGTACTAGGTCATCTGCATATAAGGCAGCTTTAACTCCTGCAGGGAGATCTTTCACCAGGTCATTGATGTAAACAAGGAAGAGTGTTGGGGAAATTACTCCTCCTTGAGGTACCCCCTGATGGAGCAACACTTTTCTGCTCTGCAGACCGTCAAGAGTGACTCTAGTTCTCCTGTTATGCAAGTATGACTGGATCCATTTCATCATGTTGCCTTGGATTCCACTTCTCCTAAGTTTTGCAATGAGGCCATCTTTCCACACCTTGTCAAAGGCCTGCTTGAAGTCGACCCAGATCGTTAGGACCTTTTTCTTCTCCTGGAAGGCATCTTCTATTGCTTGAGACAAGTAAGTAACTTGGTCTTCTATACTGTAGCATACTCTAAATCCAGCTTGTTCCGGCACCAGGATCTGCTCAGACTCTAAATACCATTTCAATCTGTGGTTGACTATTCGTTCCATAGTCTTCTCAACACAGCTTGTGAGACTGATTGGCCGGTAACTTGCAGCCTCGGTCTTACATTTCCCTTTCTTTAGTATGGGTATTGTGATGGCTTCTCTCCATACTTGGGGGGTACCGTTCCTTTCAACCAGCTGTGGTTGAATATCTCAAGCAGTTTTGTCTTTGCTGCTGAGCTAAGATTTACTAGCATTTCGTTGCTGATTTTGTCTGGGCCGGGTGACTTTTGAAACTTAAGCTTGGAAATAGCCTTCTGTAGTTCTCCTAGTGTGATGGGTTCCCTCATTGGGGCAGGAGTATCTGTCTGTCCCATGGTTGCCAGTATTTCTTTTCTTATCTCTCTCTGATGATCTATGTTAATGGGTAAGTTGCTTTCTGAACTGTATCTTCTAGCAAACAAGTCTGCAGCTTGTTTTCCTCTGAAAAGTTTGCCACCTTCATCCAATGTGATAGTCTGCCTAGGTGAGGAACGCTCTTCATTTAGAGACTTGACTAATCTCCAAAGTTTCCTGCCGTCTTTCTCAAGGTTCAGCGATGCCGTTTTAGTTCTCCAGCTTTTCCGTTTTTCTTCTAGCTTTGTTCTCTGAAACTCTGCTACAGCCTTTTTCCATTTGTTGTGAGTTTCAAGTGAAGGCTGAGACTCTGCGTCCTTTCTAGCCCTGTCCATGGCTTCCTGACGTTCTTGGAGTGTGCTGGACCAGTATGGTATGTAGTTACGCCGGCATCCTTTGGGAATGGTTTCTTTTGCAGCTTGTAGTATGCATCTGTTGAAGTCTTTTACCACTTCATTAATGTCTCTGTTCTGTACCTTGAGGGTAGACAGCAGCGTGTTCACCTGATGCCTGAATAAACCCCAGTTGGCTTTTTTGTAGTTCCATCTTGTAATGGCTGGGCCTGTACTGAGAGTTGCACTCTGGACAGTAAGAAAGATTGGGCGATGGTCGCTTCCCCCTAGTTGGTCTCCTACTTCTCTACTAATAGATCCAGCTATATCTGGTGTGGAGAAGGCAAGATCTGGTGTTGAAGTTGTGTGCCATCCTCTGGAGTAGAAGGTAGGAGTATCTGTGGCATTATTGACTAGGATTAGGGAGTGATCATCTTGCCAAGTTTCAACCTCTTCACCTCTGTGATCCAGATGGTTATAGCCCTCGCTCTGGGAGTGGCTATTAAAGTCTCCAACTGCTATAAAGTTGGTGGCTGGTACCTGTATAGAGCTGAGACTCAGGGGTTTGTTGTTCGGACAGTAATAGTTCAGGAGTTCTATTTCCATCTTGTCTACCTTTATCTGCAACAGCTGATATTCTGCTCCATCCATGAAGGTTTTCCTTTCGTGTGCAGGAATGTTATTCCTTACAAGAGTAAGTACTCCTCCTTTTCGTCTATCTTTTCTGTCGGATCTGAAGCATTGATATCCCCTTATTTTAAAGGTTTGATCTGCTTTCAAGTGAGTCTCTTGGATACAGCAAACACTGACTTGCTTCTCATACAAGATGTTTTCCAGCTCTGTCTTTTTGCTGTATCCAGCCTGCTTGCTGTTCACTCCCTCTGCATTCCAGTGCATCATGACAAGTGGCACTCTGGGTTTCTCTTTTTCTGTTTTGTTTTGGTCAGTAGTTCTCCTCCGCCGTCTGCTGACTCCACAAGACGGTCTAGAGGGTCCTCCAGTAGCTGAGGGTGGGCTCTGTCGAGGCTCAGAGCCCGGTACTGCACCTGCCTGGTGGAGCTCCACAGGGCGAGCACCAGTACGAGATTTATTTGACGGTGTACTCTCCATAGAAAAAAAAAGCGAGTTGCGTGATACTGTGGTTTCCGGTGCGCCTTCTGGCCCAGTATCTATGACTTTAGCACCTGTTCAACGGGAGAGTGGGCTCATCCCTAATCTGTTTATGTTCCCAGTAGTAGACTATTCGCAAGCAGCCTGGGGGTGTCACTGCTCTGCGCGGACCTTGTTTACCGAGGCGGCGTCCGAGCTCGTATGGTGAAAATATGGTTGCATTATCTTCAAAATAGCCCTGTCTTTCCTGCCATCCTGCAACTTTGAGTTAGGGAGTTCTGAGCTCCAGTCTCTTTCCCAGGCATTTTATCCTGGCCTGGCACGCATACAGAGGACCCCACTTCTGGTTCTAAGTTAGCAGTTGGGGACAGGTGGGGTAGCACACTGTGCATTCCCCGTCATCCAGGGGGCTCTCCAACTATGCAGAGCTTGCACAATGCTGTGCTCTGGTTCTGGGCTCACCCAAGGAATCCTCACGTCCTGCACAGAGCCACTTCCAGATACCCACCACCTGCCAACCCCCCATTGTAGAAATCTCCTGCATCCGGCCATCCAGTCAAGAGCCAGTATTAAGTCTGGTGCCCAAGTGATTCCCCCCAAGCTCAGTGTGCAATTCTGGGTTCTCATCATGCTGCAACACAGGGGGGATTATGATGCTCAGCCATCTCTCTCAACTCTGCACCGATAAATGACATCGGGGACTTAACTGTGTCTCAGTACTGGGAGGCCCCGTTTCCGGGTACACCACACACAGCCAGTTGAGGCAACGGTCGCCGTGGGCGTCCTGACACAGCAAAGTCAAGACATAGTTACAACACTAACTCATGTCGTCACAGCTAAACGTAAACAGCAACAATTGTCGCTAGCAAATTCCAATTAAGGAAATTTGCAGTCCCTACAGAAAACGCTCTCAATAGATAACCTCTATTACGTGGTATTTATCCAAAGGAGTCACCTTACCCAACCAGCCCGCTGAAAAACACAAGAAAAATACACAACAATAGTACAAGTAACATAAATAGCAATTGAATGTGTTGCAAAATAAAGCTTAGTTACACATGATGTTACAGTAACTATCTTGCTCCTTGCGAACACAGAAACAAAATGTCAAGCGCGCACTGATTGTCAGATCCACTGTAGCATAAAGTGGTCTTCCAGAACCTAAAGTTACTATGACCTTCTCGAAACTTGAGTCTTGCACATCGAATGTTGACAATTTCACATACTGTTTACAAACACTTGACCTCGAACAATGTAACTTGAATGCTCGGACGTAGAAAAGTCTGTTGTTGACTGAGACGTGTAAGCAACCAGCAGTACTGTTCACAATAGGGACTTGACTTGCAGTTGTGGTCCACGTAGCAAATGCCTAGATGCCCACTTCAGTACTTGTCATGTTGTGGTTCATGTAGCATTATAACATAAATGCTAACACTGTTTATCTGGGTCAACAGTTGATGACCTATTTCTGTCCTGTGTAGCCAAAACTTGAAAGTGTAGAGTATGTGCATTATTCTCTTTTTCTGTCCACCTTGTTTCTCAAAACATGTAGCACAAAGTCCACGGAAATGTTAATTTCTCACTCTGTCCAGCTTAAACCCACAGATCTGGCCACCAGAAATGTAACTGTCTTTTTTCGTTCTTGAGGTGATCACTTGCACAAGACAGTAAACATCATGTTGTTAGATGTGTGGTACTTGTAAGATGATGTGCTGAGTGTGGGAGCGGATGGAGGCGCGAATGTGTTTAGGCTCGTATATATGTAGACAATGCAACCCATACACTCACATGCAGTAGTCAAGGATGCTTGGACACTGCTGGCACGTTTCAAAACATTTATTGACGGAAACACACAGTAGCATCAACAGGAACAGTCAGTGTAAACATGGTCATGATAACAGGAAATCGTTTGGTATACATCAGGCATTCAAAAGGCTTGTAAACATTCATATATGGATGCATGTCAATAGTGTTATGTTCTTTTCATGTACTGTTCATAATGCCGCTTTTGGTATCTCTGACTGAACGCGTCAGATACCTTATTAACTCCGTCATACAAAAGACGAGCCCTTCACTCAAGTCTTCTTCTTCTTCTTCTTGCGATCGCATCTTTGATGATTACACCGTCAGACGAGTTCTCATGATGAATTCGACTGTTGTTTGAAGTTCCTCTTTAACTCCATATAGCTTTGAGTTTAGTGTTGAGTCATTGGGCCAGTATATCTTTCTTAACTGGTCATACAGAGGACAGTCCTGTAGAACATGCTCAGCAGTTTGTTCGTTTAATCCACATGTGCACAGTGGTGAAGCAGACAATCGTAGCTTGTGCATGTGTTTATTCAGTTTGTTATGCCCTGTCCTGAGTCGAAAAATAGTTATCTGTCCCTGCCGGTCGAGAGTGTGATAGTCGTCTTTGGGTTGGTTCTGTTCTCTTCTGATAGTCTGGATAGCTCTCTTTTTCTCAAAGTATGTGACTTCATTATCTTCTTGTTCACATTCTCCTCCCTTTTTTGCAAGTTTATCTGCCTTTTCATTTCCGGGTACACCACAATGAGATGGTACCCACTGAAGTATGGTTCTCTTTTTGGCAGCTACCTTGTTTAGTTCATTTCTCAGATGCGGGAGTTTACCACCCTTGAGAGCTTGCAGGACAGACAGTGCATCTGTGAGGATGACTACCTGGTGGCAGTCAGAGTTGGTGTTATAAATCATATTTGCAGCTTGCTCTAGAGCTTGAACCTCAGCTGTATAGTTGGAACAGAATTTACCAGTGGGAATGTGCCTAGTCTCATAGTGGTTGTCAGGATATGAGATAAAGATACCGGCACCTCCATTCCTAACAGCATTAGTTGCTGATCCATCTGTATAGGCATGTATCCATGATTGATCGGGATAGCTTTCTTGGATCATACTCAATGTAGCAGTTCGTTTTTGCAGATCATTATACTCACATCCACTTGTGAGACCACTGACTGATGTATTAATTTGGAGGGCACTGCTGGCCTGCTCCCATGGTACAGGGTATAGGGTGGGCTTCAGTGGTGTTGTCTTCATGGATAGGTCTTCTTGATGCTGTCTTATAAGTCTTTTCCCCCGATGCACAAAGCTGCTACGCTTTAGACGTCCCAATGCCAGATCATCTAGTCTTGCCTTCATTGGGTGCATTTGCATACTGTTGTACTTTTCCATCTGGATCATGGTTTTTGTGTCTCTTCTATGGGACAATGTCTGTAATCCAGCAACCTTCTGCATCTCTGTTATTGGTGTAGTTTTCATGGCTCCTGTAATGAGCCTGAGAGCTTGATTTTGCACCTTGTCCAAAGACTGCAGATGTGAGTCAGCAGCTGATGACCATGCTGCTGAGCTAAACTCTAAGTGTGGTCTTATTACTCCATTATAAATCTTCTTTAGATTTCGTTCATTTGCTCCCCAGTTGGTACCTGCTAATTTTCTGAGTATGCCTAGTTGTCTTCGGGCCTTTCCTTCTGCATTTTCAATATGCTTATTCCATGTAAGCCTTTGGTCAAATGTCACCCCAAGATAGGTGGGGTAGCTTTCTTCCTTGATCACGGTTGTCCCTAGGTGTATGTTAGCTGATTTGTCCTTGGGGGCGAGGGAGAACAGTGTTGTGGAGGTTTTGTCTGTGTTTATTGTGATAAGCCATTTCTCTGCCCATGACACTAGCATGTCTGCTGCCCGCTGCATTCTATAATTTGCTGTGGTGACGTTTTCATCAGCGCACCAGAGTACTAGGTCATCTGCATATAAGGCAGCTTTAACTCCTGCAGGGAGATCTTTCACCAGGTCATTGATGTAAACAAGGAAGAGTGTTGGGGAAATTACTCCTCCTTGAGGTACCCCCTGATGGAGCAACACTTTTCTGCTCTGCAGACCGTCAAGAGTGACTCTAGTTCTCCTGTTATGCAAGTATGACTGGATCCATTTCATCATGTTGCCTTGGATTCCACTTCTCCTAAGTTTTGCAATGAGGCCATCTTTCCACACCTTGTCAAAGGCCTGCTTGAAGTCGACCCAGATCGTTAGGACCTTTTTCTTCTCCTGGAAGGCATCTTCTATTGCTTGAGACAAGTAAGTAACTTGGTCTTCTATACTGTAGCATTCTCTAAATCCAGCTTGTTCCGGCACCAGGATCTGCTCAGACTCTAAATACCATTTCAATCTGTGGTTGACTATTCGCTCCATAGTCTTCCCAACACAGCTTGTGAGACTGATTGGCCGGTAACTTGCAGCCTCGGTCTTACATTTCCCTTTCTTTAGTATGGGTATTGTGATGGCTTCTCTCCATACTTGGGGTACCGTTCCTTTCAACCAGCTGTGGTTGAATATCTCAAGCAGTTTTGTCTTTGCTGCTGAGCTCAGATTTACTAGCATTTCGTTGCTGATTTTGTCTGGGCCGGGTGACTTTTGAAACTTAAGCTTGGAAATAGCCTTCTGTAGTTCTCCTAGTGTGATGGGTTCCCTCATTGGGGCAGGAGTATCTGTCTGTCCCATGGTTGCCAGTATTTCTTTTTCTTATCTCTCTCTGATGATCTATGTTAATGGGTAAAGTTGCTTTCTGAACTGTATCTTCTAGCAAACAAGTCTGCAGCTTGTTTTCCTCTGAAAAGTTTGCCACCTTCATCCAATGTGATAGTCTGCCTAGGTGAGGAACGCTCTTCATTTAGAGACTTGACTAATCTCCAAAGTTTCCTGCCGTCTTTCTCAAGGTTCAGCGATGCCGTTTTAGTTCTCCAGCTTTTCCGTTTTTCTTCTAGCTTTGTTCTCTGAAACTCTGCTACAGCCTTTTTCCATTTGTTGTGAGTTTCAAGTGAAGGCTGAGACTCTGCGTCCTTTCTAGCCCTGTCCATGGCTTCCTGACGTTCTTGGAGTGTGCTGGACCAGTATGGTATGTAGTTACGCCGGCATCCTTTGGGAATGGTTTCTTTTGCAGCTTGTAGTATGCATCTGTTGAAGTCTTTTACCACTTCATTAATGTCTCTGTTCTGTACCTTGAGGGTAGACAGCAGCGTGTTCACCTGATGCCTGAATAAACCCCAGTTGGCTTTTTTGTAGTTCCATCTTGTAATGGCTGGGCCTATACTGAGAGTTGCACTCTGGACAGTAAGAAAGATTGGGCGATGGTCGCTTCCCCCTAGTTGGTCTCCTACTTCTCTACTAATAGATCCAGCTATATCTGGTGTGGAGAAGGCAAGATCTGGTGTTGAAGTTGTGTGCCATCCTCTGGAGTAGAAGGTAGGAGTATCTGTGGCATTATTGACTAGGATTAGGGAGTGATCATCTTGCCAAGTTTCAACCTCTTCACCTCTGTGATCCAGATGGTTATAGCCCCAGCTCTGGGAGTGGCTATTAAAGTCTCCAACTGCTATAAAGTTGGTGGCTGGTACCTGTATAGAGCTGAGACTCAGGGGTTTGTTGTTCGGACAGTAATAGTTCAGGAGTTCTATTTCCATCTTGTCTACCTTTATCTGCAACAGCTGATATTCTGCTCCATCCATGAAGGTTTTCCTTTCGTGTGCAGGAATGTTATTCCTTACAAGAGTAAGTACTCCTCCTTTTCGTCTATCTTTTCTGTCGGATCTGAAGCATTGATATCCCCTTATTTTAAAGGTTTGATCTGCTTTCAAGTGAGTCTCTTGGATACAGCAAACACTGACTTGCTTCTCATACAAGATGTTTTCCAGCTCTGTCTTTTTGCTGTATCCAGCCTGCTTGCTGTTCACTCCCTCTGCATTCCAGTGCATCATGACAAGTGGCACTCTGGGTTTCTCTTTTTCTGTTTTGTTTTGGTCAGTAGTTCTCCTCCGCCGTCTGCTGACTCCACAAGACGGTCTAGAGGGTCCTCCAGTAGCTGAGGGTGGGCTCTGTCGAGGCTCAGAGCCCGGCACTGCACCTGCCTGGTGGAGCTCCACAGGGCGAGCACCAGTACGAGATTTATTTGACGGTGTACTCTCCATAGAAAAAAAAAAGCGAGTTGCGTGATACTGTGGTTTCCGGTGCGCCTTCTGGCCCAGTATCTATGACTTTAGCACCTGTTCAACGGGAGAGTGGGCTCATCCCTAATCTGTTTATGTTCCCAGTAGTAGACTATTCGCAAGCAGCCTGGGGGTGTCACTGCTCTGCGCGGACCTTGTTTACCGAGGCGGCGTCCGAGCTCGTATGGTGAAAATATGGTTGCATTATCTTCAAAATAGCCCTGTCTTTCCTGCCATCCTGCAACTTTGAGTTAGGGAGTTCTGAGCTCCAGTCTCTTTCCCAGGCATTTTATCCTGGCCTGGCACGCATACAGAGGACCCCACTTCTGGTTCTAAGTTAGCAGTTGGGGACAGGTGGGGTAGCACACTGTGCATTCCCCGTCATCCAGGGGGCTCTCCAACTATGCAGAGCTTGCACAATGCTGTGCTCTGGTTCTGGGCTCACCCAAGGAATCCTCACGTCCTGCACAGAGCCACTTCCAGATACCCACCACCTGCCAACCCCCCATTGTAGAAATCTCCTGCATGCGGCCATCCAGTCAAGAGCCAGTATTAAGTCTGGTGCCCAAGTGATTCCCCCCAAGCTCAGTGTGCAATTCTGGGTTCTCATCATGCTGCAACACAGGGGGGATTGTGATGCTCAGCCATCTCTCTCAACTCTGCACCGATAAATGACATCGGGGACTTAACTGTGTCTCAGTACTGGGAGGCCCCGTTTCCGGGTACACCACACACAGCCAGTTGAGGCAACGGTCGCCGTGGGCGTCCTGACACAGCAAAGTCAAGACATAGTTACAACACTAACTCATGTCGTCACAGCTAAACGTAAACAGCAACAATTGTCGCTAGCAAATTCCAATTAAGGAAATTTGCAGTCCCTACAGAAAACGCTCTCAATAGATAACCTCTATTACGTGGTATTTATCCAAAGGAGTCACCTTACCCAACCAGCCCGCTGAAAAACACAAGAAAAATACACAACAATAGTACAAGTAACATAAATAGCAATTGAATGTGTTGCAAAATAAAGCTTAGTTACACATGATGTTACAGTAACTATCTTGCTCCTTGCGAACACAGAAACAAAATGTCAAGCGCGCACTGATTGTCAGATCCACTGTAGCATAAAGTGGTCTTCCAGAACCTAAAGTTACTATGACCTTCTCGAAACTTGAGTCTTGCACATCGAATGTTGACAATTTCACATACTGTTTACAAACACTTGACCTCGAACAATGTAACTTGAATGCTCGGACGTAGAAAAGTCTGTTGTTGACTGAGATGTGTAAGCAACCAGCAGTACTGTTCACAATAGGGACTTGACTTGCAGTTGTGGTCCACGTAGCAAATGCCTAGATGCCCACTTCAGTACTTGTCATGTTGTGGTTCATGTAGCATTATAACATAAATGCTAACACTTTATCTGGGTCAACAGTTGATGACCTATTTCTGTCCTGTGTAGCCAAAACTTGAAAGTGTAGAGTATGTGCGTTATTCTCTTTTTCTGTCCACCTTGTTTCTCAAAACATGTAGCACAAAGTCCACGGAAATGTTAATTTCTCACTCTGTCCAGCTTAAACCCACAGATCTGGCCACCAGAAATGTAACTGTCTTTTTTCGTTCTTGAGGTGATCACTTGCACAAGACAGTAAACATCATGTTGTTAGATGTGTGGTACTTGTAAGATGATGTGCTGAGTGTGGGAGCGGATGGAGGCGCGAATGTGTTTAGGCTCGTATATATGTAGACAATGCAACCCATACACTCACATGCAGTAGTCAAGGGTGCTTGGACACTGCTGGCACGTTTCAAAACATTTATTGACGGAAACACACAGTAGCATCAACAGGAACAGTCAGTGTAAACATGGTCATGATAACAGGAAATCGTTTGGTATACATCAGGCATTCAAAAGGCTTGTAAACATTCATATATGGATGCATGTCAATAGTGTTATGTTCTTTTCATGTACTGTTCATAATGCCGCTTTTGGTATCTCTGACTGAACGCGTCAGATACCTTATTAACTCCGTCATACAAAAGACGAGCCCTTCACTCAAGTAATCCTATTACTAGGGCCGTCGTACACCTTGGCATGACACGCCAATCATGTCGGTACATGCCATAGAATAGTTGCCATTACACAGACCTGACGATGACGTCAGCTGTGCATTCTTCATTAAGCAGGTTGCATGAATCATGCTTTAATGTTTGTGTAGATATACCGCCAACCTGCAGTTTCCACCATATATAACTTCATCACTGGACTTCTGATCATATAAGACAAATAGTCTTGAATAGCTACCTTGAGCGCAAATATAAGTTCTGCTTTACAGGAATCGTGAACTGTTCTCACAGCTAGGTAAGCCTTTACCAAATTCTGTCACCGAATACATAATAATGGCAAAGTCGGTGTTACCATGAAACAAATCCTCAGAACACAATAACAACACTGTCGTCCTTCCTGACACACAGAAAATCACTGGGAGGAAAACTGCCAACACAGTCACTTCGAAGATTTTCCTTCCCCAGAGTACACTGGACATACATCGTCCCACAGAAGCCAGATCGCAACTCAACAAGTCTAATTTCGTGCTCTCCACTGCGCATTGCATATAGCCCAGAACTGTTTTACCTTTGACCCAAAAGGTCAAACACAATGAATGAACAAACAAGGGAGATAACCCCTAATCAACCTGACACAGCAAAGTCAAGACATAGTTACTAAACTTTGACCAGGGTGAAAAACCTACAACCAATAGATCGATGTTTGAAACTCCATCAAAAATGACCGCAACACCTGTGTTTATTCTTTGTGGTTGATCTGTTTTAAGACAGGAGTTAGCTGTTCTCAAATCTGTTCTGTCTACGCATGCGTTAGTTTTGAGCGCGAACGGAGATTACTTCCGTCTGGGAGTGATGAGCTGGTTTCTGACCGGACAAGATGTCCGTTGTTTCTTCTCTGCATTATCTGGGGGGAAGAGAGTCTTCAGTATAACTGTGATGTCAGTGAATCTCCCCAGAGTTATTCTGTTCGTCTAAAATGACAACAGAGGTTATTTGTGTATTTCTCGGATTCTGTCCAAGGTAAAATAACTTTATTATTATGCCAAGATTGCAGAACATTTAGTATGAACCTGTGAGTAGCGCTCACAGTTCTTGAGATCCAGAGTCCATTATGTGTGCTTGACGTAGCTAACTAAGTCTATTCGTCGAATTACTTTACAGAAGCACAATGAACTTATTTATTTGAAACCCGCATTATGGCGGTATGTTTCGGCATGGAGGATAATGCCTGCCTATGAAAACACACAGTTGTTCATCAATTATTATGAGGCCCGACATTACGGCCTATATCTTTGAGCAGAAGAAGAAGTGTCTGGCGGGTGAAGCCAGATGAAGTCTTTACTTTATCAACAAGTTCACAGACTTCGATATTAAGCAACTATATTTGTTACAAGACTACCTGACGCGTTTAGTCAGGGGGTCTGAGCTACAGTATGAAAATATATATTATCAAGCCAGCGTTACTAGCATCATACATACGAGCTATGCAGGATTGATTATGCTCGATGGTTATGTGCATTACTACACATGAAATGTCCATGTTCCTTGTTCTACTGACTGTGTTGTCCGTCAACGTACTGTTGCTGTAATAAATGTTGAAGAGAAAGTCATCTGCATTAACCACATCTATGACTTCTACGTGTGGTGGAGTGAGTTTGTGTGTTTCTGAATAAGAGCCTATACGACTTTGTGTTTTCGATCTGCTGATATACACACACCATTACTCACTACAACATCTTACTACTTGGTCTGCACACCTGAGAAACATGTATGCTGTCTGTGTGTGAGTGACTGCACTACATCCTGGCAGTGCCTCACGCTGGTGACCTAGATTCACAACCACATTACACTGTCCAGGTGATGAACGACACGCCCACTCAGCGACACTTTCAAACACGATACAATAACCAGAACTTAACATCTGAAATAACACCTTTTACATCTGGTAGTAGACAGTCGGCAAAACAGAACTTTACAGTGACCAAAGATAAAAAAGCAAACTAATTTAGTTTAAAATTTCATATAATAGCAACATAATGTCATAAAATTACAAGCAAATAT
Organism: Oreohelix idahoensis; assembly: GCA_024509875.1. NCBI lineage: Eukaryota > Metazoa > Mollusca > Gastropoda > Stylommatophora > Oreohelicidae > Oreohelix > Oreohelix idahoensis. The sequence continues at coordinate 308,410 of JAMPIV010005236.1, read as the reverse complement.
TTTAATCCACTTTTAACTTTTGGAAAAGTCATTCTAAACTGAACTCTCACCATGGTCTCCAAAACAATTGTGAGATCAGCACCACTTGGGCTGACAAGACCAACATAGGAGCCACCAGATGGCAACTTTCCAACTCCACTGCTATGGTTCAGATATTTCCAGCCAATGGAAGCGAACTGGGTTGTGTGTGCTGAGTAAAAGAGGGGAAAAAAAAAGGATTTCCAGAATTGCTTATAATACAAAACTGCTTTTTCATACAAATTTTACAAGCCTGTTTATTATCATCATCCTCCGCTTAGCTCCTTATGGAGCATGGAACCACCACTGCAGCTGGTCCTCCTTACAGGAAGTCTGAATCATGCATTTACATGTTTGTGCAGCTGTAGTTTCAATAGCAATTTGTTTTTCATGATGAGGATGCCAGTCTCATGCACAATCTCATATTAGTCACTGCATGAGGCAGCAGTAGACTCTTTCTTTGTCTCATTAGAGACCCCCCACGAACTACAAGGGGGAACTTTTTATCATCTTACAACTCATTTAAAATCAAAAACCATTAAGCGTCCTAGTCTATGACTTTAAAACTGATAAAAATAAATACATCCTGCTTAGTCTTGTATGACTGGAACATACAGGCTTATGACATCTACTTGATCAGAACATATAGGCTTATGATAACATCTACATGATCAGATCATATAGGCTTATACCATCCACATGATCATATCAAATAGGCTAATGACATTATCTACATGATCAGAACATAGAGGCTTATGACACTAGCATGACTAGAACGTACTAGATTTCTAAGATTAGCAACAATTTTCTAAACTTCATGCATATCCACACGTTTCTTAGTGTCACATTTAAAGAAAAAGTGTGTGTACCTGTGACCCAAATAGGACTGTTTACAACATAATTGCCACTCCATGGTTCAAAAGCTGACATCAAACCATTTCTAAAGTAGGGAAGACCTCTGTAGTAGCTGGCTATCAAATTCCATGAAATGGTCCTGGAACACAAAAGGCACACTTTCAAGTTTCTTAAAAAATTAGAACCTAAACAATCATCATTTTAGTAGGCCTTTATGCCCCGAAATAATAGCAATGTAACCACGGACAGTCCATAGCATGTGTACAATTTGACATTCAAAAAGTATTCATTCAGGCATTATACTTGCATAACACTAAACTGATTTTTGGATGCAACTTGTTCCCAATGATTTTCTAAGACACAAAAATGACCAAATTATGAACGTTAATTTTGCATAAGACCATTAAAATCTGTGAAATCCTAAAAATCGTCATCCAACAACTATCATAAATCTGACAGGCTGATTTTTAATGACAAAGTTAACTGTATTAATTTTAACTTAGGTTATTTAATCCAATGGATTGATTTATTAAAAATATGATTTATATAAAAAAAACCTCAAACCTTAAAATTATTTTTAAGAACTTGTATAGGAATTAAACTCCTTTCAAAAACAAATCTTTTACGAGTGAAACCCACCACAATGTGTTGACATTATCCTTTTGAGAATACATCTGGGAATATGTAAGAACATGTTAAGTCTATATGTTCACGGTCAGACACCTTCAGAAATATTGTCTAAATGTCAAATACTGTCTACATATCAGACGACTTGTGCTGAGATTTTAACAACGTTACAAAATGTAAGGGTGTTATTCACTACTTACGATGTCAAATAACCATTCACATAGTTCTGATTTAGAATCTGCAAGGAAATAAGAAAATCTGAAATAATTTTGTGAACTAAAACAAGAGTATAAGAACCAGACATTTAAACTAATAATTTCTAAAAGAACTTTTTTTTACATTTGTAAGTTTAACAAATCAATTTAGTGTTTATTTCCTGAAGCAGGTGAAGAGCAGGTGATAAAGGCAAGAAACATGATGCTGATAGAAATGGAGGATAGAGGATACACCCAGACAAAACTGGAATAGTAAGGGGGACAGACTGATGACATGAATGGAAGTTTATCATTTTTGACTTAGGCATCCATTAGTGTCAAGTGGCGTGATAATTTTTTTTTTTTTTAAAGTAACCCATGGAAGGCAAAGGAAACCTATGGTAGTGCAGTCATCATTCATTCATAACCCTCCACTCCCAAAGGAGCATAGGCCTTCAACAAACATATGCCAAGTCCTCCTGTCATGTGCCATCATCTCAAGTTCTTTCAACGTTCTCCTCATCATTTTCTCCTCTGTTTCCAGCTCTCTTCTCCATGTGCTTCTTGGTCTACCTCTGCCTCTCTTGCCCTGGTGGTTCCAGAACAAGGACTGTCTTGTAATGCTATCAACAGGTTTCCTCAGTGTGTGTCCTATCCATTGCCATTGTCTTCTTCTGATCTCTTGTTCCACTGGCACTTGTCTAGTTCTTGTCCTCAGTTCCACATTGGTAACCTTGGCATACCATTTTAATCCCTTTATTCTACGCAAGCACACATTTATGAAAGTCTGTAGCTTTTTGGTTGTTGTCTTTGTTGTTCATGTCTCAGGGCCATACAATAGGACCGACTTCACATTTGAGTTGAAGATTCTTATTTTCGTGTTGGATCCGATTTCTCTTGATCTCCATATATTTCCCAATGCAATGAAAGCTCCTCTTGCTTTTTGTATTCTTAGTTTGATATCACGGTCTGTCCCTCCAACTTTGTCTATATTGCTAACAAGATATGTGTACGATTCTACACCTTGTATTGGTGCTTCTTCAAGTTCAACCCTGTTATCATTACCTGCATTTATTCTCATTATTTTTGTCTTTTCCCTGTGTATTTTCAGACCCAATTGCTGTGACCTCTCATCGAGTGTTTTCAATTTGTCCTGCATCTGATTACGGTTATGGGACAGAAGAGCCAAGTCATCAGCAAAATCCAGATCATCCAACTGCTTAGTCAGAGTCCACTGGATTCCATTTCTGTTGTGTGTTGTCGATGATCTCATAACCCAGTCTATTGCTAGTAAGAAAAGAAATGGAGAAAAGAGGCATCCCTGTCACACTCCTGTTCTTATCCCAAACGGTTCTGTAAGCTGTCCTTCATGAAGAACTCTGCATGTCATGTCTTCATATGTTTTCTTTATTAAATTAATGTTTCCTAGTGCAGTCATGGATCAAAATAACTTTAAGGAATAGGGAATGAAGTTAATAGGGGGTTTAAAGGAACTCCCTCATTTGGTAGGAAGCATGGAGCCGCGGTAGCATAGTGGTTAGTGCACTGGCTTCCTAGCACAGTGGTCTATGGTTCGATCCCCAGATGAGGCGGAAAAATTTTTAGGCCACAAAAGGCTCCTGGGTCGACCCAGCCCCAAATGGGTACCAGAGCTACTCTGGGAAGGTTAAGGCGGCCGGCGTGATGCCGACCACATCACCCCTCGTGTGCCGACGGTCAAGATAATATGGGCCTAACACCATATTCCCAATATGCCTAAATGGGCGTGTAACGGGTTCCTTTACCTTTTTTTTATGGTGCTTCAGGTGTTACAAGAAAATAAACAAGCAACTGTAATCAAAAATTAAAATTATAGCCATGGAAAATGTCAAACAGGATACTCCTCAGCATATTAACAGAAGCCACAGAAATAACCGAGGAGCACAGTCAGATTTTTGACAGATTCTGTAAAGATTAGATAGTTACAATGTGAATTATAGTAGAACAAAGCTTATAAATGAATTCATCCTTTTACATTTAATTTGTGGAATAGGAAAAAGCCTTCAACAGTTTAGATAGAGAATCACTTTGGAAACTGATAAGACACTACCGGATTACCCATAAATTTATTAACCAGATAAGGAATACATGAAGGCATGACATTAGCTCTTCATGAAAGATAACTTATGGAACCGTGTGAGTTAAGAACTAGAGTGTGATGGGGATACCACTTCTCACCATTTCTATCTTCACTGGCTATAGACTGGATTACGAAATCAATAGCATCAACAACAGAAATGGAATGTCAAAAGACAAAACAGCCTGACGAACTAGATTTTGGTGATGATCTAGATTTTGCTTATGACCTTACACTCCTATCCTTTACCTGAAATCAGATGCAAAACAAAATGACAATACTGAATGAGAGGTCATAGCAACCGGGTTTAAAAATTCACAGAATAAAAAATCTTTGTGAGAAGAAATGAAGCCCCGAGTAGTTCCCGGGGGGAAGTCTCTAAAGAGACAAAGAAAGAATAAGACAACTGCACTCTGTGGTGACTAATATGAGGTTATCTTTGGGGTTGGCAACCTCCTTATGTAAAACAAATAGCCACATAAACCATCACTGTAACAGCATGTGAATGCTTGGTGCAGGCTTCCTGCAAGGGGATCAGATACACTGGTGGTACCATGCTCCATTAGGAGCACAAAGGAAAAATGGTGAAAATAAAAAGTAAAGAATGAAAGCCAGACTACACCTGCAGAAACATGCCTACAAAACTCATACATATATCTTGGCAGTAAGAAAGAAACGATGATGGCGATGGATAGGACACACACTGAGGAAACCTGTTGATGGCATTCCAAGGCAGTCCTTGTTCTGGAACCCCCAGAGCAAGAGAGGCAGAGGTAGACGAAGAAGCACATGGAGAAGAGAGCTGGAAACAGAGGTGAAAATGATGCGAACGTGGAAGGAGCTTGAGATGATGGCACATGACAGGAGGACTTGGCATGTGTTTGTTGAGGGCCTATGCTCCTTGGGGAGCGGAAGGTTATGAACGAATAAATAAACAAAGAAATTTTAAGGAAAGAACATTGACATTAAAACAAGAATACAGATGGCAAGAGGGGCTTTCACTGCACAGAGCAATATCGGGAAAAGAAACCAAGTTCAACACAAAGATAAGAATTTTTGACTTAAATGTTAAGTCGGGTTTTACCTATGGTTCTCAAACAAGCAGAACTAAACAGAAGCAAGAATTTACAGACTTGTCATAAACAAGATGCTAATGCAGAATAAGTTTAAAATGGTACAACAAGATCATTAATGTTTATCCACCTCGGGCTTCCCCTCTTTATTCATTAATGTTAAACAACTACTACGGCTTCAGTTGGTCTCACAAAGTTGACAGTCTGTATTAGAATTCTTTCATCAGCATACAGCTCTTCCCTCAAAATGTGCAATAATCTGCTCCTTTCAGGGGCCATGCCCCACTATGAGGTAACCAGCTGATAGCATCACAAGGCAGTTCTTGTTCTGCAAGTCCCAAGGTAAAAGGAATAAAGGAAGACTAAAAACCACATAGAAAGGAGAAAAGAGACCCAAACGATAGAGAAGGATCAAATGGAAGTGCTTTTTAACTGACAAGTAAAGTCTCATATTATTATCTGCATTTACATCTTCTTCTTCTTCTTTGATCCTTAGCCGCTGACCGTCAAAGCAGTCAGTGGTCATCACGCCTAGTGGCGTCTTGTAGGGCAACAACAAATTGATTCCACTTTGCTCGGTCGGTGGCCATCCTTCATACAGTGCCCCAACTCTAGTTCATTCTTTGCATCTCAGCTTCTACAGTCCTCTGCCAGGTTGTTTTTGGTCGGCCTCTCTTTCGTTTTCCTTCAGGGGTCCAAAGCATAGCTGTTCTTGTGATGGCATCGGGGTCTCTTCTGAAGACTATTTACATAGTCCTGATAAAATTAAGGGCTTAGAATATGCCATACATAACTATGCTGAAGTGAATAAAAATGGGTAGTAGGACAGGATACTGAGAAAAAGGATTAAAAAAAGAATGGCACACATATATAAGTATTTGTAAGAATGGTCAATATAATGTGGTGTCCATAAGCTGAAATATATTTTCCTTCTTTTATGTCTCCTAAGAAGCATAGTTTCACCACTACAGTTAGTCTCCTTGAAGAAAGCCTCTGCCTAAGAATTTCCTGTCAACTTTCAACAGTAGTTTCTATTGCAATTTGTTTAACATGATGAAATTACCATCTCTAAGCAAAACCATGATAGTCATCTCTTACAATATGCATGGGGGAGGAGATTATTCCTTGTCACCTGAAGACCCCTGAAAGCCACATAAGGCTATAAGAACATAACAGTTTGAGAATCCTTGATTTAACAGATGTAAATTCATGTTTGGATTGCACCCTTATAATTTAGTAACATAGTAACACAATAAGAACCCGGTAGCGTCATGCTCCAGTCTACCCAGCTGTATATGGGAACCTTACTCTGCTAGAGTCAGGGAAGGCAAAGGCAACAAGGAAGGGAACTGGTTACCCCATTTCATTTTAAAAAAGCTGTACCTAGCATAGTGAAGTCTATAAGCACAGAAGTTGTTGCCATGGGACTACCTTTAACAGTGACAATGATCATTATGTGACTTTTGACGTAGATTAAGAAAAATACTGCAAGCTATACAACTCAGCATGTTCTAACAATACATCATATACACGTAAACAATACATTCTAACATGAATCTCAATGCTGCTCCATCCAACAATAGATTTTTAAAAAATAAAAAAAACAAAAAACAGGTTGAATTAATACATCTGATTTGGATTTGAACAGGCATTTGCTTCTGCTTACCAAACAAATTAAAGCTATGTTACAAAGTTTTAAGTACGCACCCTTGCCCAACAGCCAGCTCCAAATTCATCATTGTATGTACTATAATCTTCTGAGGCCCACAGTGCTTTTCCAGTGCTCAATGCATCATAAGATGAATCCGTGCCAGGGTAGTGAGATCTTAAGATTACAGAATACACAAAATTGCCATTAGAGAATTATTTCTGTTAGAATAATTAGGATGCAATTCGCATGCCATACATTAATCTGTATAATCAAACAACGGCACATACTTGCTCCTGTTATGACCTGCCCTTGCTAATACGTTTAAGCTGTAGTTATCTGGCAGTCAAGGAAAAGTTTTATGTATATGGAAGAAGTGATCAGAACAAAATACACATACATTATACAACCAGACTGCACTTTAACAGTTTTACACCTTCAGATCAATATGATGTTGTTGCAAGGGTGCTGTTTAAGGTGTATGTAGTTGTACCATATCATGTGTGCTGATGAAGGCAAATCAGCAGGTCAGGCTTACAGATGGCTGACGTGGTGTGTGGGTGCATAGACAAGTCAATGAGCAAATGCGTGTAGTAAGACAGCAATGATCACACACACCCAGAAACACATGTAATATTCAGGAAATTGTTGGAAATGACTGTGGTACGATTGTTCACGATTTATTAACTCCACAGACACAAGGAAATCATCAATACACTGTCAATGGGACATCGTCCACACACATCATGGAATAACAACAGTTCATTACATCCAATATCAACGACTTCTCTGAATAGATTGCAGGTATCGCAGTACTAGCAGTACGTTAGTAATTCCTCTCTCCCTTCTCTGACGAAATAAGGCTCTGGCCAAATAAGCCGCCTAAGTGCCGGGCTTCAAAGTATATAATGTTCTCTGTATCTCCTCTGACAAAACAAGTCATGTAAATCTCTGGCAAAATAAGCCGCAAGAGTGCCGGGCTTCAAAATATATAATGTTCACTATATCTCCTCTGACAAAACAAGTCAGGCAAATCTCTGGCAAAATATAATGAAAATGTACTTTTACCTTCACTGACAGCACCAGAAATAAGTCACATAAATATCAGCCATCAATCCTTGGCTTTCAGAAATATATCGGGGAATCTCCAACATTTCTATAACACAAAACTATTTCCCCGTACACACAATCAGAAAAACATGGTTGACCAGCCCAGTCAAACGCCCAGAGCGAACTGTCACGAGATCGCATATTAGTCCCGCTCAAAACAGTCACGCATGTGCCGATCAACGCAAGACGTGAGTAGATCTCACACGAGAACTTTCTGGAAGGATCTCGACAAATGTTCAAGAGAAATCTTAAGGTAGTAGGCTACCCACAAAAGATTTAAAAAAATAAAAATCCAACAATTTTCATTTTCATGCTTTAAATCATCGTCAACATGTTCTTGTACTAAAAATAATTCATAGAAGCTTAGAGATACTCTGGTATGATAGGAATCAGTGTTTTTCTACACACACCCCCTTGAGTGATTTGCATAGCAACCAATGTTTATAGTTGGTTACCATGTGAATAATCACCCAACATGAAGGTGCGTAATTGTAAAACTGCGAAATTATAATTATACTGAGGCAACAGGAAAAAGATATTTATAACTTTTCCAAGGAGAATCACTCAATGATTTCTTATGAATTTTTCAAAAGTGTGTATCTAGAAAGCTTTGATCGTAAATTTCAGCATTTGTTACATGCATTGTGCATTTTCCCCCACATCAACTCTATTTATTGCTAGTTTTATACTGATTCTGTATAATAATAGTTAGCAGAGCTTCTTTTGTTCACAATGGGAAATAAGACAAAGTAAGTTCCTTGGAAATCGGTACATCAACAAACCGTTGCCTGAAAATGAGACACCTATTGTCGATAGTGACGCTATAAAGCCTCTGTGCTCCTCAGCAAAGAAAATAAAGGTCCAAGAAAGTGAAGGACAAGCTAAAAATGACAACAGAGGAAATGTGTTTATCCTTATGGATGTAAAACTGCTGTTTGGGTTTTTATGCGCTAACTTTAGATGTGACAAATGTTATCAGTACTCACTGACCTGTGAGATCGTCGAAGAGACTCGGGATGGCTTTTGTCATGAAATCAGTATCAAGTGCACAAACTGTGTCGAATGGAATGCCAATTTCAATACTTCTGATGTTTCATCTCCAGCTACTCACAAACACAAAGAAGTAAATGTGCGAATGGTGGCATTTGTGCGTTCTATTGGGAAAGGCCACAGTGCATTGCAGAATTTGTCGATATACATGAACACAAGTCAACCCATGGCAAAGAAAGCATACAGGAGAACGCTGCACAGGATCTATTCAGCAAGTAAGGACATTGCAATGGAAAGACCCTAAGAGCACCGAAAAGGGGATTCACAGACACTGCAGCTGCAGTTGAAGGAGACCTTTATTCAACGGGAGCTCATTAAACTTCATTTTGTGAGTTCTTTTTCTGTTTTTCTTCGATTTCTCGGAATTGTCTTTTTAACATAATTGGTGATCTTTGAAACAAGATGTCTCTGGATCTGTACATTCAATTGACATGAAAATTAACACAGTTGGTTGTCATATAATCTTACAGATTCTGACCTAAAATGTATACAATTGAATTCAAAGTTTTAGTTTTATGACCATCATGCATCTATAATGAGGCACAAATATCAAACATTCCAGAAATATAAATTTTGAAAATTCATAAAAAATTAACCTTTCTGTCAATCTCTGTCATTTTAGGTCATAACCTCACGCTGTATATAATGATTCAATTTGCCAAGTTTCAGTCAGATCCTTGTACAAATAACATAGTTATGATGTTTTGAAAAAGGTGTATAATTTGTTCACTACGGCGGCCATATTGGATAGCTAATTTGCATAATTAATGAGGTCATTATGTGGACAAAAATTTTAAGTCCATACTAACACTATACCCATGGTTGTTTGATTCTGAAAGGACAATTTGAGTTTTTTACCCTATCAAGGTAGCCTACTACCTTAATACACACAAATGGTAAGTCAAGGGAGATAACAACTAAATCTGACCTGACATGCAAGAATATAAATGTTTACATCCCCTAGCTTAAAACCAAACTGTCTTTAACAGATGTGTAATCACAGAATGCATTAATGGACTACACAATTATAGACATTTCTGATTTATTCTGGGGGGGGGGGGGGGGGGGGGGGAGAATCAATAACTAAGAATCAATTAACTGTGTGTAAAAAAAAAAAGTAAAGGTGGTCCTAAAGCTGGCACTGCCAGAGGAGACTGAAGTGTTAACAAGGTCTCAGCTTTATGAGGTTGGCGATCACTTCTCTTCCTCAGCGCCCTTGCCTTCCCTAACTCAAGAGCAGTATCAGATACAGTTTTACAGCTGGGTAGATTGGAGCTTGACACTACTCTGGTTTCAAACCTGGCAACTTTGCTTCAAGAAGAAATTGCTCTAACCATTCTGCCTATCAATGCTTAATTCTGTGTGCGCGCAAGCATGTGTGTCTGCATCCATTTTTTTTCAAAAATACAGTAGAGTCCCACACATATGGCAGGTTAGGTTCCAGACCTCTGCCAAAAAGTGGAACATGGCCTATTATAACTTGCACATGCATATAAAATCCTTATAACATGCTTACACTATGATATATTTAGAGCACAAGAGTCAGTTTAACAAATCAATTTAGTGTTAATTTCCCGAAGCAGGGGAAGAGCAGGTGGTAAAGGCAAGAAACATGATGCTGACAGAAGTGGAGGATAGAGGATACACCCAGACAAAACTGGAATAGAAAGGACAGACTGATATGAATAAAAAATAAGACATGAAAGTAAAATAGATATACAGCATTTAAATTAAGAAGCTTACAATTCCTCTTTTTATCACCGTTACACTTATATGGCATGGTGATTAATTTTAAAAACAATATATATAACATAGAAAATTTTAAAATTTGTCAGAATACAGAGAGATGCTGAGCACACAAATGCTGTAAACAGACTGAATTACCGACAATTAAAATAGTGTCCAAAGCCATTCTCAGCATCTGAATGTGGCATACCGAAAATGCAAAACAAGCACAGAACATAATGAAGATGTATATTATTGAAAACCGCCGTATTAGTGGAATGCCAATAATCAGGGCCCTACCATACCTATATTGTTCTTAATAGATTTACAAGCAGCATATTACCTTAACTCTTTCAGTCCCAAGCAAAAAAGTGGGTTTGGCCCAAGCAAAAATGGCCACCCCAGTGCGTTTTTATTGTTGTTGTTTGGAAATAATTTTTTAAAATGTTTATATGCATAAATAACTTTGTTGTTGTATATGAAACTGAAGGTAATTGGATGTACTTTACTCTTGTGCTACAAGTATAAAAGCTTTCATTGAAAAATGATTAGTTATTCAAGGTAAAATGGGGGATATGCGCTTAGAAAAAATGATTAGTTATTCAAGGTAAAATGGAGGATATGCGCTTTAAAAAATCGCTTTAAAAATCTAAAATAAATATCTCAAAACAGAAACACGTTCACTCTTAAACACGTGCGGTATTTTAAAAAATGTACTTGCAGTCGGAAATGACGTTTTGGGTGGTTTGTGTGTAGTTAAAATTAGAAACAGTCTCAAACAGAGGCACATATACTAAAAGCTTTTTAAAGTCGATTGGGCCAAGCGCGTCTAACCCATGAGCCTTTATAAAGTCGATTGGGACTAAAAGAGTTAAAATTCCTGCCATTACTAAATCTGTGTTCAATTAATAGTAGGAAAAAGATAAAACAAAGTAGTGACTCAAGCTTTTAAGAAGGGTATGATACAATACCATTAGCCTTATTAGTCATCCAAGTAAGGTGATGTTAAGGATACTTTTGAACAGAATAAAACAGAAATCAGAAGAAATCTTGTCAGAGGAACAGGCTGGCTTTAGACCAAAAAGAAGTACCTCAGAACAAATCTTCAATATTAGATTACTCATCGAAAAACATCTCCAACATCAACACGATTTATACCATAACTTCATCGATTTCACAAAAGCCTTCGATCGAGTCTGGCATGAAGGCTTATGGCAAGTAATGAGAAAATTCAATTTTGATACCAACATCATAGATATCATTGAAGCACTATACAAGGACGCAAGCAGTGCTGTTTTTGCAAGCAACGACATTGGAGAATTTTTCAAAACAACTGTAGGAGTTCGCCAGGGATGTATCCTGTCACCAGTGCTCTTTAATATATATCTAGAACATATTATGCAGGAGGCTCTCTACGATTATAAATCAACCATATCGATTGGAGGCCGACCTCTGTGCAACCTACGTTTTGCTGATGATATTGATCTGATAGCTGGATCAGAATCAGAACTTCAAGACCTTACCTCTAGACTGGAGAAAGTAACAAGAACGTATGGGATGGAAATTAATATAGAAAAAAGCAAGATATTGGTGAATAGCCATAAGAAACATGTTCCGACCAACATTACGTTAAATGGGCAAACGTTAGAAGAAGTTAACACCTTTAAATATCTCGGGTCCACTATATGTAGTGATGGAAGATCAAGTAAAGAAATCAAGACAAGACTTGAGATGGCCTCAGCTGCCATGACAAGGTTGAATGTGATCTGGAAAAGTAACATCAGTTTTCCTGTGAAGATCAAATTATACAAATCACTTGTATTATCTATTCTCTTGTATGGGTGTGAGGGCTGGACACTCACTGCAGATACGGAGCGAAGGATTCAGGCTTTCGAGCATAAATGTTATAGAAGAATTTTGCGCATTTGCTATAAAGAGCACAAAACAAATGTCTATGTTAGAGAGAAGATAAACACCTATGCAGGCCACCAAGAACCACTTTTGTCAATAGTGAAACGTCGAAAGCTTGCCTGGTTTGGGCATGTAACTCGTCATGACTCCCTTTCTAAAACGATCCTTCAGGGAACAGTCGAAGGTAAACGGAGAAGAGGAAGGCAGAGAAAATCCTGGGCTGATAACATCAAAGAATGGGCAGGACACGGTTTTTCCACACTTGTACGCATTGCTGAGGATAGAGAGCAGTGGAGGACCCTGTCTGCTGATGCTTCCACCATGGCACCCCTACGACCCATGAAGGGTTACGGGCTGAGATGAGATGATGATGATGATACAATATCATACAGACAAGATGAAGCCGTAAACAAAGCAGTGGTTCAAACTGTTTGAAGAGGAGAATACAACAAGAAACAGACCAGATTAAGCCCTCAAGAAAAGAGCAAGGAAATGACTCAACCTTTAATGAGTATCATACAGTCCTCAAGAAAAAAATGGAGGAAGGGTTCAATGTTAGGAGGAAAATACACAAGATCCCATAAAGAGCAGAATAAGATAGTGGTTTAATCTTTTTTTGGACGAGAGGATACAAAAATTATAAACGACTACAAGAAGCTCTAAAAAAAAGAAAAGATGATTCATCTTTATCATGCTTGTTGTTGCAGGGAAGACAATTTAAAGTAAAAACAAATGTCTTGGTCATGTAGACTAAATAGAGGGTTAATAAAAAGTTGACACAAAACATGACATGAGACAAAATGAAGTTTCCACCAAGATAATGGATGAACCAGAATATAGCTGGACTTCCAAGATGTCAAGAAAGAACTGATAAGCATCAATAATGGAATACTCCATCAAACTCGGACAGTCTAACTAATAAAAGATCAAGCACATAAGAATGATAGTATGTAACAAGTCTAAATTAAGCACTTTTTCTCTAGTTATGGAGTCATTTGAGGACTTGATTAAATGAAATGCACCACTACTTAAAATAAAAAAAAAGTAGCACTATTTCAGTTTTCTTACCAACAAGTTCACTCAGTTGATACATAAGGTGGACAACAGATCAAAACAATAATTAGGACACTCTGCTTTAGTTTATGTGACAATGTAGGGGATGGACAGTTTGATAATTTAAAAACCTCGAGACATAAGATCATATAAATAGCTTACGTAAAATCCTGGTTTAAACCAGTGGATTAAAAAAAATTACCCTGACTTTGCCCATCTCGTACTTTAAGATACATATTAGCTTGTATATATGACAAGCTGATAGGTTAGCTCTCTGGCAAATTTCTACACCCTAGGGTACAAGAGAGAAATGACTAAGTAAGTTAAAAAGTTGTAAATATGATAAATGTTGCTTACAGCTGCATTTAAAGCCAAAACAAATAAATAAATATATTAATACCCAATAACAGAGACAGCTTTGGCCAATTCTGGATCACTCCTGATATCATTAACAATATTATAACCAAATTCATCTGCAGCAACGATCAAAACATTCTGAAATCCTCTTTCATCAAGAAGTGCCCTTAAAGTCTGTTGAAAGAAATGAATTAACCAGGTTAAATTTATTTAACTCAAATTCAACTACCGTATTAAAAGTATTTGATGACTCCCTATAGAGCACCTGTATGATCATAATTTCTCTTTAGCTTCCTAAGGAACATGCAGCCACCATTGCAGCTGATCATCTTGCAGGAAGCCTGCACCAAAGCATTCACACGCTCTTGTAGCAGATGTTACTGCAGCAATTAGTTTTACATCCTGAGTTTGCAATCCCACGTATGACCACATAAGTCACCACTTATGACATACCCGAGGAACCAGCAGTCCTATTCTTTCTTTGCATCCTCAGAGACTCCGCAGAAACTACAATGACCAACAGCAATTACAGAAACATGTAAATTGTGAAAATTGAAATCAAAAGATTAATTAAATTGGATTACATATTACTAACTCCGCCTAGATCGGTCCCAAGCTCAACTGAAAATGAAGGAGGCTGGCAAGCAAGGAGCCAGCCTCTCCACCTTGAAAAGGCACTGCAGGCAAATTACCCGTTTTCTTTAAAACCCGATTACAAGTAATGCAAGAGAGAAAACTGGACTGATCTTAAAGGCGATGAACTGGCACAGTCTGTGCACTGCAACTTACGGATCATGGAATGCTCGAAGTATAAATGGGAAAGAAGAGGTGCTGGTAGAGGAGACGAGGAAGGCAAAATTGGGAATCCTAGCTCTGGTGAAAACAAAGAAAAAGGGACAAGGAGTTATGGATCTCTATTGCGACAAACTGCTCTACTGTGGAGTCCCCCAAAATCAAAAGAGTTAAGGGGCTGTAGGATGTACTGTCGCCAGAAACCAAAAGCATATCATCAAGGGATGGAACTTTGTCTCAGAGAGCTAAAACTAAAAGAGGAAGAAACCATAGACAACTTTGCCATTGTGTATGGGCCAAACAAAGATGAGTGAGCAGAAGTCAAAGAAGAATTCTAAGAGCTGCTTAAAAAATCTGGACGACTGATTTCAATACCAGGGTTGGAAAGGACCATACAAGATGGGCTGAGTCATGGAGAAGATACCCTTAATGATAATGGAAAGCGACTCCTTAGATTCTGCACTGAGTGAAAGCGACTCCTTAGATTATGCACTGAGCAAAACCTTGCCATTACGAACACAAAGATCCCCCCCTTAAGCGCAGACATGCATGCACCAGATATTAACCAAGAAAGAATGAGAAATAAATGATTGACTATGCCATTTTTAATAAGAGCTCATTCAAGTATGTGCGGGATGCTAGAGTCTGGAGAGGGTCAGAAATTGGAAGTGATCCCTACCTGCTGACAAAAGAGCAATTGAAAGAGTTGCTCAACCTAGGCATTGCCCACTACCATGCAAGAAACTAAGTAAATGAACAGGAGAGATAAAGAATAAGACCTACAACCAAAGAGAGCCAGATGTTAAGACCAGGTATCAGGGGCTTATTGCTACAGCAGTGAGACACATAGAAGACCAACCTGATGACCTCAAAACCCTCTGGCTTAAATTCAAGGGCATCATAAAAGCAGCTGCAGCAGAAGCATGTGGTGAAGTCCGACTTGGGAAAAGGAAAAGCGGGCACCTTGGAGGACAGAGAAAGTTAAAGAGAAAAGAACAGAAAAAAAGGCATGGAAATAAAACTTAGAAGCTAAAAACACAGCAGAAAAACTAGAGAAATATAGAGAATATGTGATACTCAGAGCAGAAGCAAAGAACAAGGTGCTAGCAGCAAAACAGAAATCCAGGCAAGAATTTGGAGAAAAGCTAGAAAAAGATGCTCAAGAAAACCAGAAATTGTTCTACAAGGCCATAAAGAAAATGAAGATAGAAAAACAGTGCCCTATTAAATTTATAAAGGACAAGCAAGACAACTTGCTTACTGCCCGAAAGGAAGTAATGCAAAGATGGAAAGATAGAAAGAATACTTCTCAAGAGCTCTTTAGCCGTGAGTAAGGTCAAGTAAGGTCATGATAAAGTCATTTCATGAAGACATGAAGGGAACAGTCCAGTATGCTGGGAGCACTTCACAACCCTTTGAATATGCAGTGGCGTTAAACAAGGCTGTGTTCTGGCTCCAACCCTCTTCAGGATTTTCTTTGCCTTACTCTTGAAACTTGCATTCAGTGATGCTACTGAAGGAATATGCCTTCACACTAGGTCAGATGGCCAAATATTTAACTTCGCAAGGCTGAAGGCAAAAACAAAAATCAGAAGGGTCACTATAAGAGACTTGTTATTTGCTGATAATGCTGCAGCTGTCACTCAAAGTCAACAGGAGTTTCAGAGCTTGATGAATTGCTTCACCCAAGTATGCAAGGACTTTGGCCTCACAAAAAAGTCTAAAGAAAACTAATGTGCTGGGTCAGGATGTGGATGTTGCACTAGTTATCACTATCCATAACTATGAATTAGCAGTGGTGCACCACTTCACATACCTGGAGTCTACCATCAACACAAACTCTATGTACACAGAAATTGACAGCCGCATTGGCAAAGCTGCCTTTGCCTGCCTCACATCGCGTGTTTGGGGAAACTCCAAACTCACAATGAAGACCAAAGCTGCGGTACATAATGCCTGTGTCACCAGCACACTTCTATATGGCAGCGAGACATGAACATATGCTAAGCAAGAAATAAGGCTCAATACCTTCTATCTGCCCAATGGGCTGATCACCCGTTGGCTTGTCACACCGATTACGGAAACAACGACAGATGGATCTATTTGTTGTTGCCCTAAAGACGCCGCTAGGCGTGATGGGAAACTACAACAGAGAAAATCAATCTGCTGTTGCCCTTAAGACGCCACAAGGCGTGATGGCCTCTGACTGCTTGGTCGGTCTTTGGCTAAGGACGGAAGAAGAAGAAGAACCTTCTATCTACGGTGTCTATGCCACATCCTTGGTATTTCATAATGTTGAGAGGTATTGTCACGTGCTGGTCTTCAAAGCATGTATACACTGTATAGACAGCGCAGACTATGCTGGCTTGGCCATGTCCTCTACAAGGAAAATGGTCGCATCCCGAAAGATATCTTCTATGGACAATTGGCAGATGGCAAAAGAACAGTTTGAAGACCGCAGCTGAGATTCAAAGATGTGTGCAAGAGAGACATGAGAGCACTGGACATGAATCCGGCAACCTGGGAGGATGAAGCTGCCGATCGCACCAAGTGGCGATGCTATCTACGGCGCCACCTTAGATTGAGCGAAAAGAAGCTCACACGGCAAGCAGCAGAGAGGAGAAACCATTGAAAGGAACACCAGGAAAATAAGCAGCTGGTTATGACTGAAGGGGCTATTATTATTGTTATAAGATCAAGCCTCAGAACCGATAAGCACTATCACAGAATCAGAAACAATAAGCAATATCACAGAAGAGGAAACCAATGGTGGTAAAGATGGCATCAAGATGGAAGAACTGAAGGCAGCATTGGAGAAAATCAAGATGGGCAAAGCGGCAGGACATAATGGTATAATACCAGAAATAATAACGTACATGGGGGAAGCAGGTGGCCTATTACTGTTGAGGGTCTTACAGGCAGCCTAGTGCCACAAGACCATACCAAGGGATTGGGACATTGCCATCATAACACCCATTTTCAAAAATGGTGAAAACTGATAATGTGGAAATCATAGAGGCATATCTCTTCTCAGTGTCCCTGGTAATAAGATCTACTCTAGAATCCTGGAGCAGAGACTCAAAATGGATGAGGTCTAATGTGGCTCCTGAGCTAACAAAGGTACTCAAGGCCTTATCTTCACATTCAGACACCTGAGTGAAAAGGCCCTTGAGTATAAAGGTGAGATGCATCTTTGTTTCTTGGATCTGAAAAACATGTTTGACAAGGTCCCCTGGAGCAAACTTTGGGACTGCTTGGCAAAAAAACAACATTCCAACATCTCTGATTCATGCTATACAGAGCTACAAGTCTTGCATAAATTATGTGAGAACACAAACCATAAGTCACAAGAGTTCAGGACTACCACTGGTCTAAGACAAAGTGATATTCTGTCACCTTATCTTTTCATACTCCTCATGGGCGGTGTCATCAAAGCATGTAAGAAGAGGACAAAAAGTATTCAGTGGGGTACTGAAAGATGAGACAGGTGTGCTTTTCAGAGCTGGTATTTGCAAATGATGTTGCCCTGATTGCTAAATCAGAGGCCAACTTCAATCCAGCCTGCAAGTCTGGAAGGAAGAGCTGGAGAAGAGAGGGGTGGTCATTAGCAGCACCAAAGCAAATACCATGGTGATATCATGAGAGGTCAGAAGGCATCAGCTGGGTGAAAAGGTCCTGGTTTTGTCAACCACTTTAAATATCTTCGAGCTGTTACAGACTGGAAAGGAGGCATCAAAGAAGAGTTGGCCACCAGAAGAGCAGCAGCTAGGAGACGTTTCAGGTCAAATTGAGGATTCATCAGTAAAAATGAAGTTGGCAAGAAGACAAAGTTGGCTGTATACAGCTCCACCTATGTTCCGGTCTTGACTTATGGATGCCAGAAATGGGCAATAACTACAAACCACAAAAGCCAGCTCCAAACCTCAGAAATGAGGAATCATCTGAGGAAAGTGGTTGAAGTAACAAGAAGAGACATGGTCCGCAACCAGACAATACTGCAAGACTTAAAAACTCAGTCACTGCAGACCCAAGTAGAACAGTCCAAACTACGATGGTTTGGCCATGTCTGCAGAATGGGAGAAGATCAGCTATCATGAAAAGTATGGGAAATTATGAACCAAGGATCCAGGATGACCCACAGTCTGCTGGGAGGACATTAGACAGTCTCTGAAGGACCAAGGACCAGACTGGAACAAGGCCAGGAGGAAGACAGCTGATAGGATAGTATGGTATTCTCTATGGCAAACCCCTAAACCCCAGGGTAGAAGAGGAACAATTAAGTAAGTATTACATATTACCTCCCATTTTTAAACTTTGCAGTATTCATTAAAAAAACATAGTCTGACAATTTATGCTTTATCAGAAACAGTTTATACATTTTTTAAAACTTCATGGTTACTTCTTCACTGTTTTATTTGTCTCTCGCCAATACGTGTTATAAAATTCAAAAGAAATTTCTCATTTTTTGTAGTAGTAAGCATGATAGATCTCAAATTCAGAGGAGGCAATCTTTTAAAAACATACCTTGATGTAATCTTTGTTGTAACTGTTTTCATTCCAGATCTGAAAAAAAAAATATAGTTGAAATGTGTTAAAGTTCAGTGTAAAAACATCAACAAATGTCTACCATGATAGTAATGCAAATCAAAACCAATGTAGTATATCAGCACCAAAGATCTTTTTTCTATTGTACAGAATACTTACTTACTACTACTAATTAATTTGTGGACATAAAACAAACAACTTGACATATGCCGCTGACAGTCTTAATAGCAACAAGTCTTGAAGAAAATGACTCCTCCAGAATGAACTATCAAAGTAAATGGAACAGTTTAAAACAAGTCAAAAGATTCAAAATAGGCAAGATAATATCAGATGGAAGATACATTCACAGCTGATTAGTGGAACAGCCCAGGCAAATGCAATGTTTCATAAAATGAAAAGTACTTTATGAAACAACTCAATAGAATTACGAAAAACAATTATTCAGTGTTAAATAAAGCCAATTCTGCCACACAAATGTGAGTCAAGGACAATTAATAAACCAGTAGGAAAAGCACTGGAGGCCACAGAGATGTGGTTTTACAAAAGACTGAACAGAATGAAAAAAAAAAGAGCAATGGAGATGTCATGAAAGAAGCATTTTACTCATCAGATTAAAGCAATCTACTTTTTTGGGTATGTAATGAGAGGAAGACAGCTGAAATATATCATGACAACAGTAAATATGGAAAGAAAAAGATACACAGGATGAGAAGGAGAGAAGATATGAGACTGACTTCATGGGATGATAAGAAGTCAACAACAGAACTGACAAATAGTACTGGAGACAAGAAGTTGTGCAGAGACATGATCACCTATGCCAGTTAAGTAAGCAGTAAACAAACTTGTTAAATACTGCGCCTATCTGATCAATACAGTACTTAAAAGTTATTTTCTCTGCTCCTACACACATGCGCATGACACATGACACATAATTACTGTGTGTGACTACAAACAGACAAAACATACCCCTATGTAATCAATAACCAAATTATGGTATGTCTTGGCACCATTAACCCATCTAACAATATAATCAGCAGTAACTGAAACATTCACGTAGGGATTGTTGGCTGGGTGTCTTCCTTGTGCAATCCAACCTGGAAAACCCCATGGTAGGCCGTACAGTTTGATATTTGGGTTTCTCTGAAATTAAGAACACATTTGATATGAAAAAAAAAAGAAAGAAATGAAATCTAAAACAAAATCTTCAGCTTTTCATCGAGAGCAGTGAACTCCCATTAAAGTAAATTATTCAGTAAGAAAATTCAGCGACACTGTGTAAAATTATCAAAACTGACATAAAGGACCTGGAAATTGATGAATTATAAATTCATAGAATTTTGAATGCTGAAGTAATTTCACTGGCAATATCTTTTAGTTTAAAACAAGAATCTGTAGCATCTAGCATGAAAGGCAGCCTTACTTTCACTAATTAACAGGTGTGAAATGTTCCATCTGTCACTAAATAGCTGTTGTGATGTTTTTCAAAAATCTGACATTATACATACATTTAAAGACTTGGCAACTAGTATTCTGCAAAAATATATCTCTATAGATGTCAGGAACCTTGAGTTGACTGCTCCCTTATTAGAGTCATTAATGTGGAAGTCTGAATGCGAAGAAGGAAGAAAGCAATTAGCAAAATCATACAAATGTACTCAATTCAACCTGTGGAAGATGCAACATGAAGATCAATGCAAAGACAAACTATGAAGATCAGAAGATCACTAGGCCCACTTAGCAACCAATGTCAACAGCATCAGGCTTAAACAGGCTCCAGAGTTCAAATAGCTGGGAAGCATTTTTACATGTTGTTGTTTAACTAGGGATGCTGAGCTTTTTGATCAAAGCACAGGAGAGGAAAACCAGATCCTGTGAAATAAGATTAAGAAAAACCATTAATGCTACCAGGAGAGACAAGAGTGAGAAATGATGACATGAGAAAAATTGTAGGACAACTATGCACAATGCTACAATATAAATACATGGGGGAGCCGCGCTAGCGTAGTGGTTACCACACCGCTCTGGCGACCGGGTGATCCAGGATCAAACCCGGGTAACGGCATTTGAGGATTTTTCATCGACCGGGATTTGGACTGGATTAACTCGAGACCTGGCGAGAACATTCGAAGGAGTGTCGTCGACCAGGGATTGGCAGCTCCTGAGCCGACCCAGCTGTAATGGGTACCTCCGAAATCGGAGAGTATTTGCCTGAATGGCAAGGGACACCTGTCTCTGTACAAGAAAAAAAGGGATACTCACGTAAAATCAATGTCAGGTTAGACATAAAATAATAACCTGAGATTTCGCCTCGAGTATTAGCGGGCGTACGAAAAAAAAAAAAAAAAAATACATGCAAGTGAACCTCTGTTTGAAGCTAATTACATGCTCATTGACTCTTGAAATCATCCATGCACTTTCAGGGGTTCCCCCTGTGGTAAAACCCAGCACTGCACACTAAGCTTGGAGAAGTCACTTGAGCCCCAGGCGTAATTCTTTGGCTTTGACTTGGTTGATTGCATGCTGAAGGATGCTATGAACCCAGTGATAGGCAGTGGAAGCTGAGAAGTGGCTCTGTGCAGGACGTGACAATTCCTTGGGAGAGCCCAGAACAGTATTTTAGCTCTGCATAGTTGGAGAGCCCCCTTGGATGGCAGGGAATGCTCAGTATGCCACGCACTTCTTACTCCTAGCTTGGGACCAGATGTGACAATCCTTTAAATGTGTGACGAAAGTACTGAGATTCTGTCTTTCAAATGGCCCATGTCTTTTTATCCTTGCAATTTGTTCACTATTTTTAGGAGGGATTACAGGTAATCCTTCCCCATGTTTCTTCTCCTTCTATTTTTTTACGTTTTTTCAGAGTGAGATCATGATGGAGTTTTATCTCATCTGCTGTATGTTTCTTCTTTATGGAGTCTAGAGTTGGGTGTGTAGGGAATTGGTGCAGTGTTATTCTAGAAGTAAGATTATATATTCTAGATCAGATTTGCACCAGTTTGTCTTTTTAAAGATATGGCAGGCAGCACGACGCATTTTTCGGGATTTTATATATATAAATATATTTCAGCCATTTTTGCTTCATTAGATAGCAGAGGGCAGAGCTTAATCCCGGTTCTTTGTCTAAAGCAGTACCGGTTGCATCAGAACTGTTTACAATCTCTGGTTGGCTGAGATTTAACTGCTTTGAATGGCAGCGCATTCATTGGGGCTAGGAACAAAGCCACGCATATGACGTCAAGAGGTCAGCGTGCTGTTACATGAGTATAAATAGGCTCGCATTTCATATTTTCGTTCTCTAAATGTAATTGCCAGCCGCGTGCCTGAGTCAAAATTGTCGATTGCCTTTCAGTGGGAAAATTTGAGTTTTGCAGGCATCGTGGCGCAGTGGGAAGAGCGAAAGTTATAAATAACTTTCCCCACGGCGAGAGGCTGCATCTCAGACAGAGAGGGGTTTGAGATTTTTGACAGAGGCGGACGGAGTATAGAGACCCGTTTTCCCAGGCAGAGGAAGACATTTCTCAAGTGGAATAGGATTTGGTGGATAAATCCTGAGCGTGGAGCTCGTTCGGTTACACACGCACATCGGCAGGTTGCCAGCGTGGTCGTAATTTATTTCGCTTCGTCCCGGCCATAATAAAGCCGACGGCCTGAACTCAAAAAAAGAGCGGGCAGGTAAAACCAGAGGGGTAGCAGTGCAGCCAGCTACCTAGTCCAAAATCCAGCGTTTAAACCTAGTCATAGATTTCAGAATTGTGGAGGGAAATAGGGTGAAAATACCCTCTACAGATTTTAGAGCAGAGGACAGCTGCTGAAGTTTAGTCTACAGCAGATAGACAGAACTGAAAGCAAGTTTATGTAAGAGCATAGCAGAGGTCAGCTGCTGCAGGTTTAGAAGAGTGAGTTGTGTAGCAGTGTTCGGGAGATTTCAGGATAGGCTGTGTAGAAACGAAGTCTGTGCAGAGATTGTGTAGACACTTCGTAGTTGTTATAGCTGACTGGGTACTTAGGGTTAGAGTTAGAATTTAGAACAGCTAGTTTGGAGTGGAGGCTTGACATCTGAGACCCCCCCCCAAGTGCAGTGTGGTTTATTTAATTTAATCTTACCTTCTTTCTCCATACAGGTGAACCTTGTGGGTGAAGGGTTGGGTTTGATGATACCTCATTTGTAATTTTTTCCTGAATTTGGTTTTTTTCAGGATTTCTTACACTGCATTTTATGTATTTGACATGTATTTGAGTTTTGTTCATAGGTGTAAATAAAACTTGTACGTTTAGAGTTTGGATCAGTCATTTCATTTACGTACAGTAGCTATCTGTTGTCTGTATCGTGGTGTATGTGAATCTTAATTGAACCTTATCCCCTTAGGGTAGTTAGAGGTGGTTGAGGCCATAGCAATTCAAACGTCCGATGTGGCGAGGAAAGAATCAACCTTGGTTCTCAACCTCGGAGCCAATGGTCTCACTTTCACATTTGCACTGTCATTTTTCATCTGAATCTATCCTTTCAGTCTTTCTTCTCACTAGTGTCTTGTCACTATATGTAGACAGCTTCTAGTCTTAAATCCATTTCGTGACAAAGTGGGGGCTTGTCCGGGATCATTCTGTTGAGATCAGTTCTGTGATCTATATTCATAGATTGTCTCTGTAGGAAGTTCTGAAAAATAGATTTCTTAAATATCCCCTAGACTGAGCTATATTAAGACTGATCCAGCTACAAAGTTTTTCCACAGGTTCCAGTTAGTTTAGATGATAGTGGTAGTACGGTTGTTTATGACTTAGAGGTAATTGATGGCTAATTGAATTTTTTTCTTAACAGGAAAGTAAATTCGGGTTTTGGATAGCTGGACAACTATAAATTTTTTTCAGGTAGTTCATCAGACTGGTGCTAGTCTGAGTTTGGGGTCTTGCAACAGCATTTTTCCTAGCAGGTGAAAGGTAGTTCCTTCCTTTTTGTTTCTTCTTTCCATCAGTTTTCTGTGTTCTTGAGATTACAGCAGGTCGCAAGTAAGATGGCGGATGTGGCCAAGTTACGAGCTGCCTGGTGCAAAGCTGCTCAGGACATGGGAATGGATAAGGAGGAGACTAAGGCCTACCTGATAAGGGAAAATGATAGGCATATTCAGCGAGAGAAAGAGGACAGGGCAGCAGCCGCAGAAGCAGTGAAAGTAGAAAGGGAAGTACAAGAGAGGGAGAAGGCAGCAGAAAGGAAAGCACAAGAGAGGGAGAAGGCAGCAGAAAGGGAAGCACAAGAGTGGGAGAAGGCAGCAGAAAGGGAAGCATAAGAGAGGGAGAAGGCAGCAGAAAGACAGCATGAACTTGCCCTGCGTTCTCTGGAACTGCAGTACCGAGCTTCGGAAGGCAGTTCAGCTAATGGAGATTCCCCCAGAGCAGTGGCAGCAGACACCGCAGAAAATGGAGAGCCCCGGATGGCAGCCATGAATTTTCCAATGACTCTTTTCCTAATGGAAATGAGAAAATTGAGGTGTTTTTAGAAAAATTCGAAAGAATGGCAAAGGCATACGGGCTGGATGATAGTCTTTGGTGTCTCAAATTATCGCAGTCACTCAAAAACCAGGCGTATGATGTCTATAGCAAGATGCTAGTAGATGACCAGAATAACTTTGAAGCACTTTGGAACGCCCTGTTGCAGCGATTCCAATGGACTCCTCGGAAGTGCCAAACAATGTTTCGGGAAAGTCGTCTGGAGAAAGGAGAAAGTTTTCCCCAGTTCGCAGAGAGGCTGAGGAATTACCTCACTCACTGGAGAGAGTTGTCGGGTTTGGCTAAATCTTTCGAAGGGCTGGAAGAGTTAGTTCTGTGCGAACAAATTAAGGCAAACATGTCCCCAGACTTAAGGAGGTACCTGGCGGAGCAGGGCGCCCAGCAACTGGACCAGATTATTCTATTTGCTGAAAGGTTCCAGATGGCACAGGCCGAAGTACTGGGCCAGAAAAGAAAAAACCCTGACCTGCCAGCCCCAGACAAAGGAGCATCTTCATCGCATTCGCCTTCCTCTTCAGCTCACCAACAGCAAGGGCCGTCTCGAAAGGAGACCCCTCCCAGTCATAACATGAGCTCCCAGCCGCATAACAGAACACAGGGCCGACCTTTCATGAACCCGCCAGGAACCGGGGAGATAATGAGAGATACTGTAGGTTCTGTCGGACTACCTCTCATTGGACCACACGGTGCCCAAACAAACAACCTGCTCATCAGGTGGCTTGTTTAAGGCCTGTGAGGGTGAAACAAGGGAAGAAGTGGAAACCCTTCCAGTCAGAGAAGTTGTTCTCCAACAGCGGACCAGCCGAAGTGAACGGGACTGAGACTATATGCTTATTTGACAGCGGGCTTACATACCCCAGCATAGTCGCCCGACATCTGGTGAAATCCGGGCAGATGACTAAGGAAAAGGTCAATATTGGTGGAGTTTTAAGGAAAGGGACCTCACAGTGCTTTCCGGTAGCCAATATTGAGGTGAAATGTAAGTTCGTGTCTGGCACCATCAAGGCAGCTGTAACGGCTCAGCCAGCCTACGACTTCATTCTCGGCAACCCATATTTAGTTTTGGGGAACCCGCCCACACCGATCCTTGCTGATGCAAGGGGGCCTATTGCAGGCCAGATAAGTGAAAGGGGAGAACCCCTAATTCACGGAGCCCCGAGCGAGCTCAAACAGCCCTGTTGTGCTAAGGAGAGGTTAGAAGCCTCTCAGTACAGTGGTGTTAACTGCAGAGGCAAATTCGTCTGTCAACCCTGTGCATCCTAACGGACAAACAGTGGTGACGCCTCTGATTCGGGAAGTACACTCTTTGTTGGCGGGAATTAGGCCCCCGGTGGTATTAGCTCCCTCAAGTGAGGGACATACTGACAAGAGCGGTATTACATATGTCAACGACCAGCGCCATCTTCATAGGGCAGAAGATAGCGGTCTGAGCGAACATATAGTTCCAATCAGCCCTGGAGCCCCATCCGACCAGCACTTTACTCAGACAGAGGAGGACAGTGATTTGAGTTTCCATTCACCTATAAACGGAGATGGGCCCCACAACTCTAGTATCTCAGTTACAGGAAACGACTCTTGTAACGAGGAGCCTGAAAAATTGGCTATATTTTCCAATTCATTTCAAGGAACATTGGAACAAGTTACTGAGAGCTTTATCTCAGATACTCCGCAATCTAATGGGATCTTAAACCGTCCAGTGTCACTGCAGGACACATGTCAACTAGCGCCAGTAACTCTCGACGAAGAGGGCAAGGTTGAGAATTTTCTTAGAACCAGAGTTTTAGACGGAGAACTCTCTGAGACTATACGGGCATATCACAAACTTTCCAGGCCAGGAATTAGTGAGGAAAACTGCCTTATAACTTCGCAAGGAGCTATATTGGAGAGCTCTGTCCCGCTTCATATTGGTAGGGGAAGAGCGAGTCCAGAACCACTGCCAGGGGCAGAGATTACCTACCTTTCTCCCAAGGTAGAATATATTGACATCAGTGAGGATTCAATAGAAACCCAGCAAGAAATCGGAGGCTCTACACCAGAGGAACCCAAGACGTTGCATTGTTCTCGCACTGTACCAGCGGTCACAAACCTGCTGACGCGCAGCGAGGAAGTCGCCATCGCCAGGCCGCCACAGCGCCAGCCGGTCACGTCAGCTGCCCAGGACAGCCTTTTGACGGTCATAGCAAGGGAAAGTTCAGACCCGCCATTAGACGGCACAGGTCAGAAGAGAGATCAAATCTCCCAACAGAGCATAGGAGCTTGTTCAAGGAGAGGAAGAAGGAGGAAACACAAGAGAGGAAGGTCGAAGAACACTGAGGGGTAAGGACAGACAGCCATAGACAGAGTTAAGGGCCAGTGTGAAACACAGAGATTTCAGTAATGAGATCGTTGCTCAATCTTCGAGGGTGGGAGTGATGTGACGAAAGTACTGAGATTATGTATTTAAAATGGCCCATGTCTTTTTCTCCTTGCAATTTGTTCACTATTTTTAGGAGGGATTACAGGTAATCCTTCCCCATGTTTCTTCTCCTTCTATTTTTTTACGTTTTTTCAGAGTGAGATCATGATGGAGTTTTATCTCATCTGCTGTATGTTTCTTCTTTATGGAGTCTAGAGTTGGGTGTGTAGGGAATTGGTGCAGTGTTATTCTAGAAGTAAGATTATATATTCTAGATCAGATTTGCACCAGTTTGTCTTTTTAAAGATATGGCAGGCAGCTAGACGCATTTTTCGGGATTTTATATATATAAATATATTTCAGCCATTTTTGCTTCATTAGATAGCAGAGGGCAGAGCTTAATCCCGGTTCTTTGTCTAAAGCAGTACCGGTTGCATCAGAACTGTTTACAATCTCTGGTAGGCTGAGATTTAACTGCTTTGAATGGCAGCGCGTTCATTGGGGCTAGGAACAAAGCCATGCATATGACGTCAAGAGGTCAGCGTGCTGTTACATGAGTATAAATAGGCTCGCATTTCATATTTTCATTCTCTAAATGTAATTGCCAGCCGCGTGCCTGAGTCAAAATTGTCGATTGCCTTTCAGTGGGAAAATTCGAGTTTTGCAGGCATCGTGGCGCAGTGGGAAGAGCGAAAGTTATAAATAACTTTCCCCACGGCGAGAGGCTGCATCTCAGACAGAGAGGGGTTTGAGATTTTTGACAGAGGCGGACGGAGTATAGAGACCCATTTTCCCAGGCAGGGGAAGACATTTCTCGAGTGGAATAGGATTTGGTGGATAAATCCTGAGCGTGGAGCTCGTTCGGTTACACACGCACATCGGCAGGTTGCCAGCGTGGTCGTAATTTATTTCGCTTCGTCCCGGCCATAATAAAGCCGACGGCCTGAACTCAAAAAAAGAGCGGGCAGGTAAAACCAGAGGGGTAGCAGTGCAGCCAGCTACCTAGTCCAAAATCCAGCGTTTAAATCTAGTCATAGATTTCAGAATTGTGGAGGGAAATAGGGTAAAAATACCCTCTACAGATTTTAGAGCAGAGGACAGCTGCTGAAGTTTAGTCTACAGCAGATAGACAGAACTGAAAGCAAGTTTATGTAAGAGCATAGCAGAGGTCAGCTGCTGCAGGTTTAGAAGAGTGAGTTGTGTAGCAGTGTTCGGGAGATTTCAGGATAAGCTGTGTAGAAACGAAGTCTGTGCAGAGATTGTGTAGACACTTCGTAGTTGTTATAGCTGACTGGGTACTTAGGGTTAGAGTTAGAATTTAGAACAGCTAGTTTGGAGTGGAGGCTTGACATCTGAGACCCCCCGCCCCCCCGCCGCCCCCCCAAGTGCAGTGTGGTTTATTTAATTTAATCTTACCTTCTTTCTCCATACAGGTGAACCTTGTGGTTGAAGGGTTGGGTTTGATGATACCTCATTTGTAATTTTTTCCTGAATTTGTTTTTTTTTTTCAGGATTTCTTGCACTGCATTTTATGTATTTGACATGTATTTGAGTTTTGTTCATAGGTGTAAATAAAACTTGTACCTTTAGAGTTTGGATCAGTCATTTCATTTACGTACAGTAGCTATCTGTTGTCTGTATCAAGGTGTATGTGAATCTTAATTGAACCTTATCCCCTTAGGGTAGTTAGAGGTGGTCGAGGCCATAGCAATTCAGACGTCCGAAGTGGCGAGGAAAGAATCAACCTCGGTTCTGAACCTCGGAGCCAATGGTCTCACTTTCACATTTGCACTGTCATTTTTCATCTGAATCTATCCTTTCAGTCTTTCTTCTCCCTAGTGTCTTGTCACTATATGTAGACAGCTTCTAATCTTAAATCCATTTCGTGACAAAATGCAAGCGAAGCTGGAGAAACTGTTGTTCATGATTTCAATTCGGCAAGTTTCGGAATGACAGAAAAGCCACAGGAAAAGCCTAGATCTACAGTGTAAATAATACTGAAGAGTCTTCAATTTGGTATTGGCTGCAAAAGAGTGAGAAGCTGAGCAGCCCTAGTTAAACAAAAACAACAACATCTACAACAATGAAAAATCTGGTTTCAGGGCATGGGGAAAGACCAAGAGGCAGATGGATAGACAACATAACACAAATCCCACAACATGAGCTCACAGTAGCCAGTGCTACACACTTGGGTCATGAACACAAACTTCAGCTCCCCACAACGCTTCATAGGATTAGTGGAACGACAAGCAAAGTAAGAATTATAGACAAAGTTGGAGGAATGGGTAACAATATCAAAATAAGAATATAAAAGGCAAGTGAAACTTTCAATGCATTGGGAGATATCGAAATCAAAGGAAATGTAACCGGAAAAAAAATAATCCTCAATTCAAATGGCAAGTCAAGTCCTATTGTATGGATTTGAAACATGGAGAGCAACAAAAATGACAACCAGAAAGATACAAACTTTCATAAATGGCAGCCTGTGCAGAATAGATGGATTGAAATGTGGAACGGATGGGAAACCAGACAAACAGCAATGGAACACAAGGTGAAGAGAAGATGACACTGGCTAGGTTACACATAAACAAAACCAGCTGGTAGCATTACAGGGCAGTTCCTTTTCTGAAATCTGCAGGATAAGAAATAGAGGGATACCAAAATAAAACATAGCAAAGAGAACTGAAGACAAACATGACGGGGATAAAGACCCTGACACAGAATAGAAGGGCTTAGCATGTTTTGGTTCAGCACCTGTGCTCTACAGGGAGATCAAAGGTACTGTTGATTCACCGACATGTGTGGCATGTTTGAAATGTTCATTAGAGCTACACCTTTTTTTTAAAAAAAGCCTGCCCCTGCATCATTTTCCTTTGCCCTCCTTATGGAGCATGTAGCCACCACTATAACTGGCAGACAACCTGTACCTAGCATTCACATACACTTGCAGTGGTGGTTTGTGACAATTTCTTTTACGTGAGTTTTCCAGCCCCACGCTCAACCTCATATTAGTTGCCTTGTACGACATGATGAGGTTGCCAACCTGAAGCACAACCTGATTTTAGTTGCCTTGTATGACATGATGAGGTTGCCAACCTCAAGCACATCATTTTAGTTGCCTTGTACGACATGAGGTTGCCAACCTCATATTAGTTGCCTTGTATGACATGATGAGAATGCCAACCTCAAGTACAACCTCATATTAATTACCTTGTATGACACACACCTGAGGGAACACTACTTCTATTCTTTCTTTGTCTCTTCAGAGAGCCCCAGGAACTACCTGAGGCCTGTCACCTGCAAATGAGCAGACAATTTGTTTAATTCAGCAGTGGCAATACTATTATACAAGTATTCTGAATTTCTTTAATCCAGGGTTACCTTTTTAGCTTCCAACATCAGCCACCATTCATATCCCCTGTTGTAGTTCTCTTCCCAACTGTTGTGCATATGTGATGCTTCAGCTCCGTCTAAATAAATGAAATTTATTTTCACATTAAAAACTGAATCAATGAAAAGTGATGCAAACCATTAACTATGTTCACGTTTTGCCAACATTTTGGATGAAAAGCTAGTAAAAAAAAAAACTTAATAAAGTCAGTCTGCTAGGTATATTACATCTGAACAATATATTTACATTTTTAATGACATGCATACACAAAATGTATAAGATTACAAGATATTTAAATCAATATACACAATATTTAAGACATACTAAATATTTCAAACAACATACAAGGTAAGTATTACAAAAATGATGTCTACAACATAAGGCACTTACAATAAACCTGGCCTAAACAACAAACAAGTCATTTACCACAACCTACAAGACAATGATCAAAACATACATGTTTAGAGCAACAAGGCAACATGAATATTTTAAACAAACAAAACATAACTGTACAAGACAATTAAAACATGCATATAACAGCACTATACTCTAAATATCTCAATACAACTGTATAAAGTAGATGTCCCATAGCCCATACTGTTGTAGGGGAGTGAAGTGTTAAAGACTTCACTATACTAGGTCCAGCATTGTAAGGTGGGATGACCAGTTCCCTTCCTTGCTGCCTTTTCCTTCCCTAACTCAAGTGAAATATCAGGTACCCATTTTCAGCTGGGTAGACTAAAGCATGTCGATACCTTGGCCACTAGAGACCAGTGCTCTAATCACTCTGTCAATCAGACCTACAATTGTATATAAAACATTAATAAATCTAGCTCTTTGTGTGTGTTAATATTTAAATTATATATTAATATAATATCACCTCTACCTTTCATGATTAATAAAAAATCTTTCTGATTAAACAAAAAGAAATAAGACAAAAACATAACATAAATATTTAATTCAAGGGGAACTAAACAAGAACCCAGAACTACATGAAAACAAAAACATACCAGTGCTTTGAATATCTCCACCAATTTCAACTTTCAAAATCTGAATGGCAGCTCCAAAATTTGGCTGGTTGAGAGAAATTAAAATTACAAACGTTGTGACAAGCAGGATGTCGACAAAAGACAAATCTCTTCAATTTTAAATAAAAGTTCTTCTTCTTCAAGCACCATGCCTAGTGGTGTTGATCGTGTCTCTGCCCACCTTCCTGTCTCCAGTATAATTTATCAATTCTGATTTCTTTCCATACCACAACATCAAACTGTCCAGTATTTGCTCCCTTTGTCTTCTGTTTTTCCTTCAATCTTACTTGTTGTTACGATATATTCCAGCTTTCCTCTTCTCATAACATGCCCAAAAAAGTGGATTGCTTCTTTCTAACTTGTGAAATGAGTTTCCTATGTGTATTGGCCTCTTTCAGGACATCCTTGTTACTCTATTTGGTTGTCCAAGGTATTTTTAACATTCTTCTGTAAAACCACATCTGTTTTAATGAAGCAAAACAATGCATTTTTAGCCAATATGGTTGCCTCCAGTCTATTGTCCCCTACAAAGGCAGAATAATCAAAAGCCTGTATTGTTAACACTAATAAGCAATAAGAATTATGAGTTACAGGGAACTAGAGGAACACAGTGATTATAAATAATTATTTAAAAGTAGTTTAACTTAAAAACATCAAACTCTTACCAAAAACAGAAAGTCCAGAATTTCATCTCGCTGTTTTTGAGGGTAGTTAACAAGTAGTTTTGAGGTGGCCTAAAAACAAACATAGGATATAAATTATATTTTAAAATATATAGAACAAGAAAAACAATTCCAACATAAAATTATAATGGTAAAAAAGTGAGTGAATATATCAGTGATCTTATCTCTCTCCTGTTAAAACTTCATAATTAAATGCACAGCTGCTAATCAAAGAATGCCATTATGATTCTCTAGAACTTTGTAAGTGCCTTGAACGGTTAAAACATTTAGTTATTAAAGCTGTTGTTGCTATTAATTGTTCTCCTACTAAACCTGCAAAGTTTATCATCATTGGTGATACCTTTCAACTCTCAATGGAGCACAGGTCTTCAACAAACATATGCCAAGTCTTATGCCATCCATTCAAGGTCTTTCCATATCTTTACCCCCTTCATGTCTGCCTCAGATTCTCTTCTCTAAATCTACACTTATTTCTCTTATCCTGGGGATACGTGAAATGGTACTGCCTTGTAATGCTAACAACTAGTTTTCTCCATGCAAGTTCTATCCAACATCAGCATCTTCTCACTTTCGCTCCACTGGTACTTGTCTAGTTCTTTCCGTCAGATCCACATTAGTGATCTTGTCATTCCCTTTCATTAATTCTATCCTTCGCAAGCAGCCATTTATGAATGTCTGAATATTTCTCGTTATAATTAATTATTTATGCTAATAATATACTTTAAAAAATGATTATAATTATATAAACTGCACATCTGGCATGCAAATATTTGCGTATTGCAATGAACGCACACTAAATATTTCAACAATAAGCTGTAACCTTGTTCATCTAACTTCCTAGTTTATTTCCAGTTTCTGTCAAACGAACAGATGTTGTTGTTGCTGCTGCTGTTGATCTAGCGGCGCTTGGGCTCTCGCCCTTCGGCCCAATGCCATGTAGTGATATTTGCATGTTTTCGCAAGTTGTTTTGTTTCTCCGTACAAGGTGTTCCACTTATCTGGCTTCGGAGGAGGGACCATTTTTCTAACATCATCAAGTGCCGGTCAGATTTTACCTTACAGTATTTTTATCCACTCTAAATACTTCAGAAAATAAACCATGCTGCTACGCAAATTTAAAAAAAAGATCAGCTAAAACAAACATTACCCCTCCTCCACTGAGTCCACCAATACCATCAAAAGCACGACCGTATCCTGTAGCATCATCAAAGAAGATAATATTATCTGCTGCGACTGGTGCGTACAACATGCCGCATTCAGCAATAAAAACTGCGGCTAATAAATATGTTAGCATCTTCTTTCTTAGTGCTCTTCGGTTTTAAGAGGTGCTTGAAGATGTCTTGGTGCCTGAGCCTTCGAGGTATCTAATGATGTTGATTAAAGCGAACAGATTCGTTCGCCTACAGACCAACTTGGCGAGACTGTTTTAAAAGTGTTCCTTTTATAAACCGTTCTCGACTGAGTATTATACATTTATCATGTGACCATTTATTTCATCATGTGACGACAATCATGCGATTTCCTCGACAAATGACCTTGAAAACTTTCCTTATTTTAAGTTTATGTACTTGAGTGTAGCCAATAAACATTCAGCAAATAAACATTTACCTAGGCCTATATTAACTTTTGATTTTTTGAATAAGGTACAAGAACTTGCGGATTAACCCCGTTTCCCCTCAATAATGATAAAAGCATATTTTGTAGTATAATGATTTAATCTAGATTAGATATACTTTGAGAATAGCAGCTGTTACCGATCTGGGAGGGTAGAAAGGGAGTTAAAAGTGGGTCAATGTTATTAGCCTTTTATCAACTTTCTCCAAACTATTCTTTGTTTCCTGCGCAGGCGGAACAGAAAATGTGAATGCTGTTCACCCAGAATTAATAGTGTTTGGAATACTGACACGTTAGATTAGATTTTGATTGTTTTACAGGCACGCAATTCACCAATAACTGTAGATATTTTTAAATTTATTCTATCTGGAATGATTCATTCATTCATTTCATTCATAACCCTCCACTCCCAAAGGAGCATAGGCCTTCGACAAACACATGATGCCAAGTCCTCCTGTCACGTGCCATCATCTTAAGTTCTTTCCACGTTCTCCTTATCATTTTCACCTCTGTTTCCAGCTCTCTTCTCCATGTGCTTCTTGGTCTACCTCTGCCTCTCTTGCCCTGGGGGTTCCAGAACAAGGACTGCCTTGTAATGCTATCAACAGGTTTCCTCGGTGTGTGTCCTATCCATCGCCATCATCTTCTTCTCATCTCTTGTTCCACTGGCACTTGTCTAGTTCTTGTCATCAGTTCCACGTTTGTAACCTTGTCATACCATTTTAATCCCTCTATTCTATGCAAGCACCCATTTATGAAAGGCTGTAGCTTTTTGGTAGTTGTCTTTGTTTTTCTCCATGTCTCAGAGCCATACAATAAGACTGACATCACATTTGAGTTGAAGATTCTTATTTTCGTGTTGGATCCGATTTCTCTTGATCTCCATATATTTCCCAATGCAATGAAAGCTCCTCTTGCTTTTTGTATTCTTATTTTGATATCACTGTCTGTCCCTCCAACTTTGTCTATATTGCTGCCAAGATATGTGTACGATTCTACATCTTGTATTGGTGCTTCTTCAAGTTCAACCCTGTTATCATTACGTGCATTTATTCTCATTATCTTTGTCTTTTCCCTGTGTATTTTCAGACCCAATTGCTGTGACCTCTCATCGAGTGTTTTCAATTTGTCCTGCATCTGATTACGGTTATGGGACAGAAGAGCTAAGTCATCAGCAAAATCCAGATCATCCAACTGCTTAGTCAGAGTCCACTGGATTCCATTCCTGTTGTGTGTTGTCGATGTTCTCGTAACCCAGTCTATTGCTAGTAAGAAAAGAAATGGAGACAAGAGGCATCCCTGTCGCACTCCTGTTCTTATCCCAAACGGTTCTGTAAGCTGTCCTTCATGAAGAACTCTGCATGTCATGTCTTCATATGTTTTCTTTATTAAATTAATGATCTTCAGGGGAACTCCATAATGCCTCATCAATTTCCAAAGTGATTCTCTGTCTACACTGTCAAAAGCCTTTTCGTAGTCCACAAATCCGATGTATAGTGGTGAATTCCATTCCAGACTGTGTTCAACTATTATTCTCAAAGTGGCTATCTGGTCTGTACAGGATCTGTTTTGTCGAAAACCTGCTTGTTCATCTCTCAGTTTCTTGTCTATGGACTCTTTTAATCTTTCAAGAATAATCCTGTTTAATACTTTTCCTGGCACTAAAAGTAACATTATTCCTCTATAATTTGTGCACTCTTGTAAATTTCCCTTCTTAGGCAACTTAACCAGATATCCTTCCTTCAATTCTGCTGGTATCTCTTCATTTTCCCAGACTTTACGAAGTAATTTATAAAACATTTCTGTAGCCGTGTCGATATCTGCTTTGATGGCCTCTGCTGGAATGCCATCAGGTCCAGACGCTTTTCCATCTCTTAGAAGCTTTATGGCTTTCTTTATTTTTTTCCTTCGTTGGTCTTTCACCGTTAATTTGTAGCTCTTCTTCTGCTGGCTGGATGTCCGAGGGGTTTTGTGGAGCTTGTCCTCGAAATATTCTGTCCACCTCTTCATTTGCTCTTGTATATTGCTGAGCAGTTTTCCATTCTTGTCTTTTATGAAGCAACTTGTTTGCTTGTATTTCCCCGTTAGCTTCTTTGTGCTGTTATACAATTCTCTCATATTCCCTTTGGCTGCAGCATCGTCTGCCTCTCTTGCCAACTACTCAATATACTTCCTCTTGTTTCTTTTGATACTTCTTTTTACTTCTTTGTTTGTTTCTGTGTACACTTCTTGAGCCTTGGCTTTGGAACTTCTGGTTTTACTTACTTACTTAGTCGTTCCCCTTCTACCGTGAGGTGTAGAGGTTTGGAAGAGAGAGCGCCAGACTATCCTATCGGCTGTCTTCCTGCTGGCCTGGTTCCATTCTAGTCCTCGATCCTTCAAAGATTGTCTAATGTTGTCCTCCCAGCGGACTCTGGGTCGTCCTCGGGGTCTGGATCCTTGGCTCTTTGTTTCCCATGCTTGTCGTGGTATCCGATCTTCTCCCATTCTGCAGACATGGCCAAACCATCTTAATTGGGACTGTTCTACTTGGGTCTGCAGGGGGTGGGATTTTAGGTCTTGACGTATCGTCTGGTTGCGTACCATGTCTCTTCTTGTTACTTCAACCACCTTCCTCAGATACCTCATTTCTGAGGTTTGGATCTGGCTTTTATGGGTTGTAGTCATTGCCCATGACTCGCATCCATATGTCAAGACTGGGACATAGGTGGAGTGGTATACAGCCATCTTCTTTTTCTTACCAACCTCTCTCTTGCTGAGGAATCCTCGATTTATGGCCTGAAAAAGTCTCCCAGCTGCTGCTTTTCGAGTGGCCAACTCTTCTTTGATGCCTCCCTTTCGGTCTATAATAGCTCCGAGGTATTTAAAGTGGTCGACCTGCTCCAGGACCTATTCTCCCAGCTTAATCTGATGTTTTCTTTCTTCTCGTGATATCACCATGGATTTTGTTTTAGAGCTGCTTATGACCATCCCTCTCTTCTCCAGCTCTTCCTTCCAGACTTGCAGGTTGGATTGGAGATGTGCCTCTGATTTAGCAATCAGGGCAACATCATCAGCAAATGCCAGCTCTGAAATATAGACCTGTCTCATCTTCCAGTACCCCACTGAATACTTTCTTGTTCTCTCCTTACATGCCTTGATGACATCGTCCATAAGGAGTATGAAGAGGTAAGGTGATAGGATATCACCTTGTCTTACACCAGTGGTGGTCCTGAACTCTTCTGACTTATGGTTTGCTGTCCTCACATAATTTCTGCAAGACTTGTAGAAGCTATGTATAGCATGAATCAGAGGTGCTGGAATATTCTTATTTGCCAAACAGTCCCAAAGTTTGCTCCAGGGGACCCTGTCAAACGCCTTTTCCAGATCTATGAAACAAAGATGCATCTCACTCTTATACTCAAGGGCCTTTTCACTCAGCTGTCTGAGTGTGAAGATTAGGTCTTGAGTACTTCGGTTTGCTCGGAATCCGCACTGGACCTCATCCAATTGTGGCTCAGCTAGGCGTCGGAGTCTCTGCTCTAGGATTCTAGAGTAGATTTTACCAGGGACACTGAGAAGGGATATACCTCTATGGTTTCCACACTGTCGATTGTCACCCTTTTTGAAAATAGGTGTTATGATGGCAATCTCCCAATCCTTTGGTATGGTCTTGTTGTACCACGCTGCCTGTAAAACCCTTAAGAGTAATAGGTCACCTGATGCTCCCATGAACTTGACTATTTCTGGTGTTATACCA
The DNA here is from genome assembly GCA_024509875.1 of Oreohelix idahoensis. NCBI lineage: Eukaryota > Metazoa > Mollusca > Gastropoda > Stylommatophora > Oreohelicidae > Oreohelix > Oreohelix idahoensis. The sequence continues at coordinate 270,984 of JAMPIV010005236.1, read as the reverse complement.
TCATGCCCTGCTGCTTTGCCCATCTTGATTTTCTCCAGTGCTGCCTTCAGTTCTTCCATCTTTATGTCATCTTCATCAAACTTCTGGTTTTGCTTGTGTTTAAATCTGCTTTCTTGTTTTTCCTGTCTTATCTTATTGATGGTTTCTGTTGTTATCCATACTTTTTGTTGTCGTTCCCTTTTCCCCAGTATTTCTTCACATGTCTCATTCCATACCTTTTTGATTTGCTGCCATTTGTCTTCTGTATTCTCTGCATCTTCCAGCTGTTGGAGCACCTGGAATTTGTTGGATATTGTGACCGCAAATTTGTCTCTTGTTTCTTGATTTCTTAGATGTCCTACATTAAATTGTTGTCTATAATTTTGCATTGCTGCATATCTCTTGAGTTTCATTTTTACTTTGGCTATCAGAAGGTGGCGGTCTGATGCCACATCTGCTCCTCTATATACCTTTACATCCTGCAATGATGATCTAAACTTCTTGTTTATGCATATACAGTAGAACTCCATTTATCCGAACCCCATGGGACCGAGCATCGTTCGGATAATCAAATGTTCGGATAATTGGATTACATAATGTATCGAGTACATGTACACATATTTCTAAAAATAATTAACCATCACAAGGAAAATACACTATAAAACATATTTACTTGTACTGTAATAATAATACCCACACTGTATTAGATCACTGTATCACCAAAATCTTTTATTACACTGCAGTGCAAGTACTACTTGTATTAATTATTTTTGTTAAGAAAGAGAAATGTTTTCAAAATAACATTACAAACGATTCAAAACCAGGCGCAACTTACGTATACATGTACTTGCACAGATGTAGCCCACTATTTAAAATAATGAGGAATCCTCTTTTGCACCAAACTGGATAGTCTCCTTTTGGCTGCTAAGTCCCGCATTCTCTTCAACAGCAGAAGCTGTGTAGGACAGCTGTCATCTTCTTGCTCGTACCAAGCCATCGCTGTTTCTAGTGCTATAAAGGCCTCTTCAGGACTTGGTCGACGTTTTGGTTTTTCTTCATAATCTACAAGTACATCGTGTACTTCTGAGGAGTCTTCATCATCGGTCACTACATGTATTTGGTTTTCTTCTTGCACAAAAGACAAAATTTCTTCGTCATTCAAAAACTGAAAACCAGAATCATTATCATCTTCTAGCCCTCTCCACATGTAAGCCTACCTTGCCGTGGTTGGAGAGCTTGAGCGCCTCAATGATCCCGGGAGCTATGCCGGCGGGAGTTTTACTCCTGGCAGGGTCACCCAAGCCGGACAGGTCCTGGGTGAGGGGCCAGACTAAATGGGCTGAGGAGTGGGTGGAACCCTATAGGTGTAGATGCAGAACCCACCGGCGAGTGGTACATGCTCTGGTCTGCACCAATCCACCCCCACTTCATGGGTTAAATGCTTTCTTGCCTCATTCTTCACTGTTTGTCGTCTATCACGCCCATGGCGACCGTTGCCTCAATTGGCTGTGTGTGGTGTACCCGGAAACGGGGCCTCCCAGTACTGAGGCAAAGTTAAGTCCCCGATGTCACTTATCGGTGCAGAATTGAGAGAGATGGCTGAGCATCACAATCCCTCCTGTGTTGCAGCATGATGAGAACCCAGCATTGCACACTGAGCTTGGGGGGATCACTTGGGCACCAGACTTAATACTGGCTCTTGACTGGATGGCCGCATGCAGGAGATTTCTACAATGGAGGGTTGGCAGGTGGTGGGTATCGGGAAGTGGCTCTGTGCAGGACGTGAGGATTCCTTGGGAGAGCCCCGAACCAGAGCACAGCATTGTGCAAGCTCTGCATAGTTGGAGAGCCCCCTGGATGACGGGGAATGCACAGTGTGCTACCCCACCTATCCCCAACTGCTAACTTAGAACCAGAAGTGGGGTCCTCTGTATGCGTGCCAGGCCAGGATAAAATGCCTGGGAAAGAGACTGGAGCTCAGAACTCCCTAACTCAAAGTTGCAGGATGGCAGAAAAGCCACGGGAAAGACAGGGCTATTTTAAAGATAACGCAACCATATTTTCACCATACGAGCTCGGACGCCGCCTCGGTAAACAAGGTCCGCGCAGAGCAGTGACACCCCCAGGCTGCTTGCGAATAGTCTACTACTGGGAACATAAACAGATTAGGGATGAGCCCACTCTCCCGTTGAACAGGTGCTAAAGTCGTAGATACTGGGCCAGAAGGCGCACCGGAAACCACAGTATCATGCAACTCGCTTTTTTTTTCTATGGAGAGTACACCGTCAAATAAATCTCGTTCTGGTGCTCGCCCTGTGGAGCTCCACCAGGCAGGTGCAGTGCCGGGCTCTGAGCCTCGACAGAGCCCACCCTCAGCTACTGGAGGACCCTCTAGACCGTCTTGTGGAGTCAACAGACGGCGGAGGAGAACTACTGACCAAAACAAAACAGAAAAAGAGAAACCCAGAGTGCCACTTGTCATGATGCACTGGAATGCAGAGGGAGTGAACAGCAAGCAGGCTGGATACAGCAAAAAGACAGAGCTGGAAAACATCTTGTATGAGAAGCAAGTCAGTGTTTGCTGTATCCAAGAGACTCACTTGAAAGCAGATCAAACCTTTAAAATAAGGGGATATCAATGCTTCAGATCCGACAGACAAGATAGACGAAAAGGAGGAGTACTTACTCTTGTAAGGAATAACATTCCTGCACACGAAAGGAAAACCTTCATGGATGGAGCAGAATATCAGCTGCTGCAGATAAAGGTAGACAAGATGGAAATAGAACTCCTGAACTATTACTGTCCGAACAACAAACCCCTGAGTCTCAGCTCTATACAGGTACCAGCCACCAACTTTATAGCAGTTGGAGACTTTAATAGCCACTCCCAGAGCTGGGGCTATAACCATCTGGATCACAGAGGTGAAGAGGTTGAAACTTGGCAAGATGATCACTCCCTAATCCTAGTCAATAATGCCACAGATACTCCTACCTTCTACTCCAGAGGATGGCACACAACCTCAACACCAGATCTTGCCTTCTCCACACCAGATATAGCTGGATCTATTAGTAGAGAAGTAGGAGACCAACTAGGGGGAAGCGACCATCGCCCAATCTTTCTTACTGTCCAGAGTGCAACTCTCAGTACAGGCCCAGCCATTACAAGATGGAACTACAAAAAAGCCAACTGGGGTTTATTCAGGCATCAGGTGAACACGCTGCTGTCTACCCTCAAGGTACAGAACAGAGACATTAATGAAGTGGTAAAAGACTTCAACAGATGCATACTACAAGCTGCAAAAGAAACCATTCCCAAAGGATGCCGGCGTAACTACATACCATACTGGTCCAGCACACTCCAAGAACGTCAGGAAGCTATGGACAAGGCTAGAAAGGACGCAGAGTCTCAGCCTTCACTTGAAACTCACAACAAATGGAAAAAGGCTGTAGCAGAGTTTCAGAGAACAAAGCTAGAAGAAAAGCGGAAAAGCTGGAGAACTAAAACGGCATCGCTGAACCTTGAGAAAGACGGCAGGAAACTTTGGAGATTAGTCAAGTCTCTAAATGAAGAGCATTCCTCACCAAGGCAGACTATCACATTGGATGAAGGTGGCAAACTTTTCAGAGGAAAACAAGCTGCAGACTTGTTTGCTAGAAGATACAGTTCAGAAAGCAACTTACCCATTAACATAGACCATCAGAGAGAGATAAGAAAAGAAATACTGGCAACCATGGGACAGACAGATACTCCTGCCCCAATGAGGGAACCCATCACACTAGGAGAACTACAGAAGGCTATTTCCAAGCTTAAGTTTCAAAAGTCACCCGGCCCAGACAAAATCAGCAACGAAATGCTAGTAAATCTGAGCTCAGCAGCAAAGACAAAACTGCTTGAGATATTCAACCACAGCTGGTTGAAAGGAACGGTACCCCAAGTATGGAGAGAAGCCATCACAATACCCATACTAAAGAAAGGGAAATGTAAGACCGAGGCTGCAAGTTACCGGCCAATCAGTCTCACAAGCTGTGTTGGGAAGACTATGGAGCGAATAGTCAACCACAGATTGAAATGGTATTTAGAGTCTGAGCAGATCCTGGTGCCGGAACAAGCTGGATTTAGAGAATGCTACAGTATAGAAGACCAAGTTACTTACTTGTCTCAAGCAATAGAAGATGCCTTCCAGGAGAAGAAAAAGGTCCTAACGATCTGGGTCGACTTCAAGCAGGCCTTTGACAAGGTGTGGAAAGATGGCCTCATTGCAAAACTTAGGAGAAGTGGAATCCAAGGCAACATGATGAAATGGATCCAGTCATACTTGCATAACAGGAGAACTAGAGTCACTCTTGACGGTCTGCAGAGCAGAAAAGTGTTGCTCCATCAGGGGGTACCTCAAGGAGGAGTAATTTCCCCAACACTCTTCCTTGTTTACATCAATGACCTGGTGAAAGATCTCCCTGCAGGAGTTAAAGCTGCCTTATATGCAGATGACCTAGTACTCTGGTGCACTGATGAAAATGTCACCACAGCAAATTATAGAATGCAGCGGGCAGCAGACATGCTAGTGTCATGGGCAGAGAAATGGCTTATCACAATAAACACAGACAAAACCTCCACAACACTGTTCTCCCTCGCCCACAAGGACAAATCAGCTAACATACACCTAGGGACAACCGTGATCAAGGAAGAAAGCTACCCCACCTATCTTGGGGTGACATTTGACCAAAGGCTTACATGGAATAAGCATATTGAAAATGCAGAAGGAAAGGCCCGAAGACGACTAGGCATACTCAGAAAATTAGCAGGTACCAACTGGGGAGCAAATGAACAAAATCTAAAGAAGATTTATAATGGAGTAATAAGACCACACTTAGAGTTTAGCTCAGCAGCATGGTCATCAGCTGCTAACTCACATCTGCAGTCTTTGGACAAGGTGCAAAATCAAGCTCTCAGGCTCATTACAGGAGCCATGAAAACTACACCAATAACAGAGATGCAGAAGGTTGCTGGATTACAGACATTGTCCCATAGAAGAGACACAAAAACCATGATCCAGATGGAAAAGTACAACAGTATGCCAATGCACCCAATGAAGGCAAGACTAGATGATCTGGCATTAGGACGTCTAAAGCGTAGCAGCTTTGTGCATCGGGGGAAAAGACTTATAAGACAGCATCAAGAAGACCTATCCATGAAGACAACACCACTGAAGCCCACCCTATACCCTGTACCATGGGAGCAGGCCAGCAGTGCCCTCCAAATTAATACAACAGTCAGTGGTCTCACAAGTGGATGTGAGTATAATGATCTGCAAAAACGAACTGCTACATTGAGTATGATCCAAGAAAGCTATCCCGATCAATCATGGATACATGCCTATACAGATGGATCAGCAACTAATGCTGTTAGGAATGGAGGTGCCGGTATCTTTATCTCATATCCTGACAACCATCATGAGGCTAGTCACATTCACACTGGTAAATTCTGTTCCAACTATACAGCTGAGGTTCAAGTTCTAGAGCAAGCTGCACATATGGTTTATAACACCAACTCTGACTGCCACCAGGTAGTCATCCTCACAGATGCACTGTCTGTCCTGCAAGCTCAAGAGTGGTAAACTCCCACATCTAAGAAATTAACTAAACAAGGTAGCTGCCAAAAAGAGAAACATACTTCAGTGGATACCATCTCATGGTGGTGTACCTGGAAATGAAAAGGCAAACTTGCAAAAAAGGGAGGAGAATGTGAACAAGAAGATAAGGAAATCACATACTTTGAGAAAAAGAGAGCTATCCAGACTATCAGAAGAGAACAGAACCAACCCAAAGACGACTATCACACTCTCGACCGGCAGGGACAGACAACTATTTTTCGACTCAGGACAGGGCATAACAAACTGAATAAACACATGCGCAAGCTACGATTGTCTGCTTCACCACTGTGCACATGTGGATTAAACGAACAAACTGCTGAGCATGTTCTACAGGACTGTCCTCTGTATGACCAGTTAAGAAAGATATACTGGCCCAATGACTCAACACTAAACTCAAAGCTATATGGAGTTAAAGAGGAACTTCAAACAACAGTCGAATTCATCATGAGAACTCGTCTGACGGTGTAATCATCAAAGATGCGATCGCAAGAAGAAGAAGAAGATCTTCTAGCCACATGTGTGCATCATCTTTGTCACAGTCCGAAAATCCGGGCATTGCTTGAAACAGTTCCACAACTTCATTTATACAATCATCATTTGTGTCCACTGCAGTAGTTTCATTTCCTCCTTTTTTCCCAAGCAATCTACTCCAAGCCTTGTTGAGATTATCTTGTGACAGTGTGGTCCAAGCATCAGCTAACATATAGCAGCAGTCTTTGAGATTAAGCTTTTTGGAAAACGCCACCACACTTTCTTCATCTTCAGCCAACAATAAACGACGCAGGACTTCCTTCTTGTACATCTTTTTAAGCTTTGCTATAACACCCTGATCCATTGGTTGAATCAGTGCTGTTACATTGGGAGGCAGAAAAATTACTTTAAAATTTGCATCAACTGCATTCAATGTATCCGTCTCTGGATGAGATGGTGCATTGTCCAGTAGAAGAATTACTTTTCCAGTTTTCTTTTCTTGTTCTCTCAACCTCTTCACATTTGGGATGAACTGATTTGTATACCAATCAAGAAATATTTCACTATTCATCCAAGCACTCTTCTGTGCTTTGTAACACAATGGGAGACATGTCACATTCTTTAAACAACGTGGTTTTTTGGCTTTGCCGATCATTAGCACCGGTAAACGATGACTTCCACTGGCATTCGCGGCTACCAAAATTGTTACTCTCTCTTTGCACTTTTTAAACCCAGAGGCAGCTGCTTCGCGCTGAGATGCAAGTGATTTTTGAGGCAATGATTTCCAGTATAAGCCAGTCTCATCGGCATTATACACATCATCGAGTGAATAACCTTCTTCTTCCAAAAAAGCCAAGAAAGTTTCTTTAAAATTTTTAGCGGCAGTTTCATCGCTAGATAAAGATTCCCCTTGAATCTCCAATTCTCGTATGCCATGACGAGATTTAAAGTTTCTTAACCATCCCTGGCTAGCCTTAAAGTCAGGAGGACCGTCAAGTTGATTGTTGAACTGAAGTGCCTTTTCACACAACAGAGAACCAGAGATAGGTTCCCCTTTGCTTCTTCTTTGCACAAACCATATATACAAAGCCTCTTCCAAGTTCACATCTTTCGCATTTCTCATGGTTTTACGTTTCTTCGACCCATTTTCACTATCAAATTTCGATGCAAAACTCATAATTTTATCCTTGTTACTTTTCATGTCAGAGACGGTAGCTTTCCCAACATTGAAAATCCTCGCAAGTGAAGACACAGTTTCACCTTGTCCTAGTCTCTTGATAATTTCTGTTTTCGTTTCAATTGACAAAACATTGCGGTTCCTTTTATATGCTTTAGGCCTACTGGAAGGTGCCATATCGCACAGAGAAATACTTGTACACCAAAATTATTCTGCTGTAGTAGCAGACACAATTATTTTAAGTTGAACTGTCTGTTTAGCCAGTGTTCTACCTAGAACGCACACGTACAGTACTTTGGATTGGTAAACCAGATATTAACTGACTTTATGATCTAACTGACTTCCTGTACGTAAGCGACCGATCATTAGCCATCCCATTCTCTACAAATTGTTCGCACACATTTGAAGTTTGCCGCATCAAAAGATTCAGAATTTTAGTCTAACATGACTGTGGCATCTGATTTTTTTTTTTTCTGGAAAAAGTGTTCGGATAATTGGATGTTCGGATAATTGGGGTTCGGATAAATGGAGTTCTACTGTATGATCAATCTGATTTTCTGTTCTATGGTCTGGTGATATCCATGTTGCCTTATGTATTCTCTTATGTGGAAACATGCTTCCTCCTATAGCCAGTTGATTTGAAGCCCAAAAGTTTGAGAATAGTTCCCCATTTTCATTCATTATTCCTAGCCCCTATCTTTGCATTCATGTCACTCATCAAAATTGTGCATAGTAACACTCTCTTTTTACTTTTTCCATAATTTCCTGTAGTCTAGTATAAAATGCTTCTTTCACGGACTCTTCTTTGTCATTAGTTGGTGCATAACATTGGATGACATTTACATTTATTTTCTTTTTAACTGTTTTAAAAGAAGCTGTTATTATTCTGGATCCGACGACTTCCCATTCAATGAGTGCTTTCTGTGCTTCTTTAGATAACATAAGAGCTACCCCTTCACTGTGGTGTGAACTTTCGTCTTCATGTACTGAGGACAGCACCAATTCACCTGTGATGAGTTTCTTCCTGTCTACCCCCTTCCACTTTGTTTCACACACAGGTGACATTGTACTGCTAGCACATTCACATCAACACATCCAGGAAAAAAAACGGATAGAAGTAATAAGTATAGCCTGCAGGTGGGCTTGAACATCAACCTAAAGAAGACAGAGGTCATGACTCTCAATGTGAGCAACCCTGAGGCCATATCAGTAAGGAATCAGCAATTGGAACAGACATATGCCTTCACGTACCTAGGATGCATAGTAACACCAGACGGCGGAGCAAGCAAAGACATCAACAACAGAATGAACAAAGCAAGAACAGCCTTTTTTAGTTTAAACAACATCTGGAAGTCCTCTCAGTACAGCACAAGCACAAAATTAGGATTATATCAGAGATGTGTGCTTTCTGTGCTTCTCTAAGGCGCGGAGAGTTGGAGAGTTACAGAGAAGGAAATGTCGAAATTGTCCTCTGTTCACAACATGCCTAAGAAAAATTCTCCGAATCTTTTGGCCGAATACCATCACCAACCAAGATCTGCTTACTCGGAGCAAACAAGAGGACATGCACATCATCATAGCTGGCAGACGCTGGAGCTGGGTTGGCCATGTCCTCAGAAGAGATCCCGATGCCATCACAAGAACAGCTATGCTTTGGACCCCTGAAGGAAAACGAAAGAGAGTCCGACCAAAAACAACTTGGTGGAAGACTGTGGAGGCTGAGATGCAAAGAATGAACCAGAGTTGGGGCACTGTACGAAGGATGGCCGCCGACCGAGCAAAGTGGAATCAATTTGTTGTTGCCCTACAGGACGCCACCAGGCGTGATGGCCACTGACTGCTTTGACGGTCGGCGGCTAAGGATCAAAGAAGAAGAAGAAGATACCCTAATTATAACCCATCAGAGGTTGTACGGGATATTTTTTCCTTCATTAAAAACAAATGTTTAGATTACCAGCTTTTTTGCAAATTAGGTATATGGTCGTCAACATATATCGTCACACAGTTAGATGTGATACAAAGTTTTTAACAATGGGGGAAGGGAGGGGGTGTTGGACACTATGACGTCACGCATACACACATACGAATGAGGCTCGCTTCTTGAATTAGTTGTGTCTGAACAAAAGTTAGAATTTTTTAAAATAACTAGTAACAAGTTATCACGATCCCGTCAACAATCCGATGAGATCAAAGATAGCAAGCTGAACCAACTGTTGTGAACGTTTACAATATGTGGGTGTGTGTGTATGTATGTTGGGGGGGGGGGGGGGGTAAATGCATTTAGCTGGGTACGGCAACGGTTGAGTTATGTCTTCTATTGCGACGAGACGATTGAAAGACAAGACTTGGGAAAACCTGATTAATTAAACACTATTTTACTTAAAAGGTTATTTTGTCGGTTACTAGTTAACTAATTTACATTTGATTACATCCTTTCTTTTCAGTATTACCACCAAACAAAAGAGAAAATGAGAGTCGGGATAGGAAACTTGTGAGCCACAAAAATGTGACATTGGAAGAGGGTTAAAATGGCAAATTGCATGACGTCATATGTGGACACCCCTTTGATAAATAGAAGTAAGAGATAATGATGTGTGAACATGCCACTTTCTCATATCGGCAGTTGTTCATATTATTTGAAATTGAAAACATTATATATATATCCTAATTATAACTAATCAGAGGTTGAACGGTATATTTTTCTTCTTTAATTTAAAAAAAAGGAGCATTTTTTTTTTTTTAAATTTTGTTACTCTTATCCTCAAAATTAGGGCGACTAGACGCTCCTTTTTTTTTTTTTTTTAGTAAGGTTGTATAGTTTGCGCATCCTGTTGTTCCGACGAAGATAATGCTAAGGGACCGTACATTGTTTTCCTCTCCCTCACTCCAATTTTTTAACGAAAATTATAAGTACGTGTAAGTATACTTCCGATCCACTAAACTGGCGAAGTAGAAATAAAGATCTTACCCTAAATAGTATTAAAACATAAGAATGGTCATCTCAAAGAAACAAAATTCTTCAGAAAGCACGGTCAAAAAGTGTGGGACAGTTGTGATTAATAAATTTTAACACTAGCTTACTGCTCATTAAGGACTCGGGTTACATTTTTGTCAGTGGAAATAAGAAAGAGGTTTCACTGTTGCAGAGAAATAATCATCTCATGTGAAGGCAAATCATGAACATTACTCACTAAACAAACAAGACGTTGGCTAGATGGGGCAGAGATATGGTTTTGCAAGGTAATGGTAAGCATATCTTTAAAACATAAACACTTGTGACGAGTTCATAAAAGAAATAAGTGTGTAAAGAAAGCTTATTACACATATGGGAAAGTGGCAATTCATTTTTATAGAAAATCGTATATAAAAATCTAGAAATATGAACAGCACAGAAAACTGCTCATGGAATGTTTGAGAACACAAAACTCTCCTTCACCATCACTAGAAACTGTACCACCGTCTGCCAGGTATGATGGTGTGCATGTCCTCCTGGTTACTCCGAATAAGTAGTTCTTGGTTGCTGATGGTGTTTGGCCAAAAGATTATGAGAATTTTCCTTAGGCAGATTGTGTGGAAGGAGGACAGTTTCGACAATTCATTCTCTGTTACTCTCCAGGATTCCGCACCATAGAGAAGCACAGAAAGTACACAGCTCTCATACAGTCTTAATTTTGTGTTTGGTCTGTACTGGGAAGACTTTCAAATGTTGTTGGGACTAGCAAAAGCTGTTCTCGCTTTATTCATATTCTGTTGTTGCTGTCTTTACTTGTTCCGCCGTCAGGTGTTACTATGCATCCTAGGTAAGTAAATGTGTCTGTCTGTTCTAACTTCTGGTTCCTTACTGTTATTGGCTCAGGATTGCCCACATTTAGTGTCATGACCCCTGCCTTCTTCAGATTGATGTTCAGGCCAACCTGCTGGCCATACTTATTCAGTCTATTGGTTTTTTTCTTGTATGTGTTGATGTGAATGCGCGAGTAGTGCAATGTCATCTGCATATTCCAGGTCTTCCAGTGTAGAAAACGTTGTATATCTAATTCCTCTTGGACTGCCCTCTGTTGTCTGGCGCATCACCCAATCTATGGCTGTCAAAAATAATGTTGTTGATAAGGGGCATCCCTTTCGTACTCCTGTTTTTTTTTTTTTTTTTTTCGTACGCCCGCTAATACTCGAGGCGAAATCTCAGGTTATTATTTATGTCTAACATGACATTGATTTTACGTGAGTATCCCTTTATTTCTTGTACAGAGACAGGTGTCCCTCGCCATTCAGGCAAATACTCGCCAATTTCAGAGGTACCCATTGCAGCTGGGTCGGCTCAGGAGCCGCCAGTCCCTGGTCGACGACACTCCTTCAAATGTTCTCGCCAGGTCTCGAGTTAATCCAGTCCAAATCCCGGTCGACGAAAAATCCTCAAATGCCGTCGCCCGGGTTTGATCCTGTATCACCCGGTCGCCAGAGCGGTGTTGTAACCACTACGCTAGCGCGGCTCCCATACTCCTGTTTTCACTTCGAAAGTACATTACTCAATCCAACACTGCATGTAAAGTTAGAATAGAGGTTTTTATGATGGAAACAATGCAGCTGGGAATTCCATAAGCCCTCAGTATTTTCCATAGGTTGTCCCTGTGTATGCTATTGAAAGCCTTTTCAAAATCAACAAAGTTAATGTATAGCTTTCTCTGCCATTCTGAGCACTGCTCTATTATGTTCCTGAGGGTGAATATATGATCTGCACATCTTCTATTCTTTCTAAAACCCGCTTGTTCTTTCCTCAGTTTATGGTCTACTGCTTTTGAAATTCTCTGAATGATTATCCTGCCTAGTATTTTGCTGGGAACTGAGAGGTGGGTAATTCCTCTCCAGTTGTTGCAGTCTGCAAGGTCGCCCTTCTTCGGCAATTTGACAATTATCCCTTTACTCCACTCTGTTTGTGTTGTCTCAGTTTCCCAGAATTGTGCAAATAGTGGTTCTAATAGTTCTGCTGCTAGTTCTGGGTCTGTCTTGAAAAACTCAGCATTTAGATTGTCGTGACCAGGCGCTTTTCCGTTTATTAACCCTTTGATAGCAGTGATGATTCTTCTTTTCGTGGAATGCCGTTATTTACGTCTAAGTCACTTTCAGCCTCAGGAACACTCAGCTGAGTCTCAGGTGGTTCCTTATTCAGTGTTTCTCTGAAGTGCTTTGCCCATCTTGTTTCCTGCCCCTGTGCTGTACAAAAGCTTTTCTGGTGAGGGGGTTGTTGCGCTAAACTTGTCGCAACTGACTATATATTCTGATTATTCTGAATTTTGTAATGCATGGGAAATAACTCATGTAATTGTAGTCACTTTTTTATTTCTACTAGTTGTCTAATCGTGTGACGATAGTTGCCGATAGTTTGTGTGAACGATTTTGAGTCATGTCCATATACGGAGCGCTCAGGTCGTCAGTTCTTAGAAACAGTTGGCAATCGCAATGTTTCAAGAGTCATTTCCTTTTAAGGTTCGAATCTTTAGTCGAACATCTTAGAACATTCTTCGTTCCGTAAGTTAGCTGAGCTGTATTCGATTCGCGTGTTCTGCGCATGTCCTAGGTTGTGTCATTGTTTGAATGATTTCCGCCCAGTTGACTCTTGGCAGATTTTGCTTGTGAGCAGGACGAAGTTTTTTGTGCTGGCGTCCTTGCTGATATTATTCAGGAAAGAGTCCTCATCGTTGTTGTTCCTTTTGAGATGATATATCTCTATGTTATTCCAAGTGCCTGGAGGCCTATGTGATTTATGTGATTTAATTCCTGATGAACAGGTAATTGAATTTTGCTGAGTAACTTTATCGCCATCTTGTGATGTTGACATTTTTGCCTAGCCTGCCTTATTAAAGAGTCTATGATATGACAAGTTTGCTCAGCTCACGATCCACTTATATTGTCACGCATCGATTGATGCCTGTCCTAAGGACCATTTGCTTCCTGAACTTTATTGATGGATCTAGGTTTGATACCTTTGTTGTTTAAGGAACATAGAGGACGATAATGTGACGCTCAAAAGACATGCCTGTCTTGTTGAGGTCGAATATAGGAGACTAGATTTAATCTCCCATTTGATATCTACTAGCTATGATGGAAAGGGAAAGCTTACCACCTGACTACATGCACAGCTGTTTATGATATCCTAAGAAGGCATATAATGTACCATTATTATTGATGCTGTCTGCTGTTCCTGCTGTATTGACTACGTCGATGATGTAATGACTATTGTTCTATACCAGTGATGTTACTGCATAATTATCTTCATGTATCTCGTCGTTGTGGCGTATATTATATGTTACCAACAACATCACTTGCTGTTCAACAATTTATTGACTTTATACGTTTATGAATTGATGTGACGTCCCTATCTGATACTTGTCTTCATAAACACGTCACACATAAACCAGACCACGACACCATAAGATCTTGCCTCATCATCCCTGGTGTCCGAGGGCGATAACCCTCCATGTTGAGTGGTGCTACTACCAAGACACATCAACACTTTATAGCTCCACATCAACATATCCAGTAGAGTACTGCTACACACCTCTAAATAGACACTCTACATATATCTGGTGGATTCTAGCACTCTACATATTGGTGGCCAGTCCAAAGGCATTCGATAAGCCCACCACATCTCAACATTGATTTGGTGAGCAGATTCGGGGTCCCTTACCCACTACATTCAACACTACAAGTCAACAAACTACAAGACATCAACAAAGAATTTTGAAACTACTCGGCGTTGCCCGGTAAATGTGGAAATTACATCTTTTTGCCATAAGCAAGAAATTTGACAGTACCCGGCGTTGTTACATATTGCCGGATATCACAGACTGTTGCTGTCTTTAACTCAAGTGAAGCCAGTCGCTGCTGTCAAGGTGCCAAGTTGCTGTCGTTGTATGAAGGTCAAGTGCCGGTTGTTTCGAGTTCGTTTTCAGAAGGCCAAGTACCGAATTCAAACATATTTACTATAGGATTCAGAAGGACAAGTGCCGAAACAACACTACATTCTATATATCAGAAGCTCAAGTACCATCGTCTTGACAGTTTTGGAACAGTTCAGATGTACCATCATCGTTGGATCTTCATTCCTTAGGACGCTGATTGTCATCTGTTTTTTCTGCTGGGCTGACGTTGGATTACCATAAGTTAAGTGGCCTGTTTTGTTTGTGAACTGTGCCCTTATACTTCTACTGAGTCTTCTGTGTTTCATCTCATTCTTTTGTTATATGTTATATGTTTATATGTTATTTTTGTATATTTATATTTATATGTTTATGTTCTGCGGGTTTCGGTTGGGCGGTGTCTCCCTTAGATCATACCACGTCATAGAGGTTGTCTATCGTGAGCGTTTTCTATAGGGTGTGCAAATTTCCGATACTGGAATTTGCAAAGCGACTTCTGTTGCTATTTTTTTGTTAGTTGTGATGACATGTGTTAGTATTGTTTTCGTTATTTTTCTGCATTCTTTAGTTCTGTTTTGATTTGTTTGTATTTGCTAGCCTACTCTTTCCTATTGTTTAGTTTCATACACCATTTTTGTTTATACACTGTGGTGTCTTGTATTTGTAATATCTTCTCGCAGATATCATCACATTTTTTGTGATATTTCTTTAATTTTCGCTTTATTTTTTGTTGATTTCTGCGAATGTTTTCGTATAGTTGCTAAATCTTTGTTATTGTTTACATTGTATTGTTTACATTGTATTGTTTACATGTTTTTTTACATTGTTATTGTTTACATTGTGATTGTGTTTACATAGTCATTGGTTACACTTATAGTAGTTAATTCACATTTGATAGTGGGTTATGCTTATGCATTACTACTACACTGATGATTAATAAATGATGAATAATATTACTTACGGTAATTAATTCAGATTGGATAATGGATTATGCTGATGCACCACTACTATACTGATGATAAATAAATGATGAATAGTATTGTGCACTATTGAATGGGAAGTGCACCTATGATCAAGAGTTGATTGATGATATTTCAACAAGGTCTATACACAAGTTCTTTGATATAAGACTTGTTTCCCATAGAGATTGGGATGATAATATAGTGTTGTGAGTAAGCAAGTACTTCATTTAAGACTTGTTATAATTAAATTTGAAATAAGATAATTAATTATTTCAGGTTGTGGACTCATATTATTACTCATCATGTCTACACTTGAATACTTTATTGAGCAGGGTAAATCGCTTGGGAAGACTGGTGATAAGTTAGAAGAATTTGCAACTACTCAATATGATAAAGCATTAAAAATGGAAGCTGAACAAAAGAAACTGCAGATGCAGGTGGATGAAAAAAGATTCCAAATGGAAATGGAAAAACAAAAAAGAGAAGCAGAAGCTGAAGAGAAGAGACTACAGATTGAGTCTGAAAATAAAAGACTTGAAAAAGAGGCTGAAAATAAAAAATTAGAAAAACAAGCTGAGGCTGAAGAAAAAAAGTTACAAAGAGAAGCAGAGATTGAAAATAAAAAACTTGAAAGGGAAGCTGAAGAAAGGAAGTTACAAAGAGAGGCTGATGAGAGAAAAGCAAAAATGGAGCATGAAGAAAAACTCTTAGCTTTGGAAGTTGAGAAATTAAAGGTGATGAACATGGGTAATGCTAATGATGCAAATAAGGTCTCAGATAAGACTAATGCAAGCACTTTCAAGCTTAATCTACCACCATTCAATGCTTCCATCGACGATATAACATTCTATCTGGACAGATTTGAAACTTCATGTAAAGTACATAACATAGATAAATCACTGCAGGTTTATCATTTGTCAAAGATACTTAGAGGTGATGCTTTGAGTATGTTAAGTATGGTAGATGAGCCTGACAAGAACAACTATGAGGTTGTCAGGGCTATATTGTTAAAGAAATACCAACTTGACGAAGACGGCTATCGTCTTCAATTTAAAAATATGTTGCCAGAAACTGGAATGCAATTCTCTGAATTCATTTCAAAGATACGTCTTACTTTTTCACGTTGGGTGGAGCTGTCTAAGACAGAAAAAACTTATGAAGGACTTATGGACTTAATACTTAGAGACAAAGTCATGTCTTCTGTCAATGAGTCTTTCCTTGCTTTCCTTCATGAACGTAAACCTAAAACAATAAAAGAAATGGAAGATTTCTGTTGCCAGTATATAACTGCGCATCCTCACGTAACCATTGGTAACTCTAAAATAAAAGAAGGTCTGCCAGTTGCTTCGGCAGCACCTTATGGTCAAAACTCTAGTCATAGATTCCAACAAAATTTTGATAGGAAAAGTAACCGTAGTTACGGTCAAAATTATGGAAATCAATTTCAGGGTGATTCTTCTTCGAAGAATTGGAGACGAGCTGACAGTCCTCGTTACTTCCAACCTAATAATTTTAGGCATTTCAGAAGAGGATATGGTAACAGAGGCTTTTCCTCGCGTAGACCTCAAAACCAAACAAATAGATGTTCACATCAATGTGGACATGATAATAATCATGGAAACTGTAGTTCAAAACAGGATAACGGTTATAATAGAGATTCTAATAACTTCAGAGATAATAATAACTCTGATAACTTCAGAGGTAATAGTAGTCGCGGTAGATCTCAAGGCAAAAAAAGAGATATCAGCAGGCTAACTCTGTTCAACAAGAATCTCAGGGAGCCTGTAATCAGGTTTCTGATAATAAAAACTATGACGCTGTCACTTGTTCTGCTTTTGACTTTGGGAGAGCAAACAAATGCCCCCAATGCAGTACTTTGTTCGAACCGACTACAATATCGACTTTGAGTTGTGGTCACCCTCTCCCCGCTCTTCCTGCTTCGGTTGCGCATGACGGGAGAGGTTCTCTAATCCTACATAAGGGTCTTGTTAATAATACTCCGGTCTCACTACTTTTCGATTCCGGATGCACCACTATTGGTGTTAGACAATCGCTTGTAGAACCATCCTGTGCTACAGGAAGGGTTATCAAATGTGTCACATTTGGCGGCACTCTAGAGAAATATCCTACTGCTGTAATTCACATTGCCACTCCTTTCTTTACGGGAGATGTGCATGCCTGTCTCTTACCTAATCCTATTGCGGACCTTATTATTGGTCGTATCCACGGAGTTAGGGAATGTACCCCACAGCAGATTGCTGCTTGGGAAGATGATAATATGCAAGCTACCAATGCAGTGGTTACAAGAGCACAAGCTCTACAAACACCACAACTTTCGTTGAATAATGATAATGAAGTTCATAGCCAAGATAGTACCTTGGTTATTTCTCGTGACTCGTTCATAAAATTACAAGAAGAAGATCCTACGCTAAAAAAAATTCTTCATTCTTGCGAAGAAAGGTGATCCAAATAAGGATACACAAAGAAAATCTTGGATAGCAATGAAAAACGGCGTACTTGTACGTATGGTACAAGACTCGGCTACGTCAGCACATTCGCAAATTCTTGTTCCCAAGAGTATGAGAGTGCAAATATTGCAACATGCTCATGACTCGCAATGTGCTGGACACATGGGATTTTCCCGTACAAAGTCGAGAGTCCTTGCGGCTTTCTTTTGGCCCTTTGTTAACAAGGACATTCGTATATACTGCCGATCATGTCAGGTATGTCAGGAGGTCAAATCTAGAGGACCACGACATGCTGCGCCTATCCAGGCTGCTGACATCCCTATTCGGCCATTTCAGAAAATGGCCATAGATATTATTGGCCCTTTTAAGATAAAGTCGGCCAGAGGACATCAGTTTATCCTTACATGTGTCGATATGTGCACACGTTGGCCAGAGGCTATCCCTCTAAAGAGCATATCTACTACAGATATCGCAGATGCTCTTTGGCTGATATTTTCTCGCTTGGGGTTCCCCAGAGAAATACTATCAGACCATGGCACTCAACTCATATCTGATACTATGTCTCAAGTAATGTCTACCTTACACATTAAAAGATCTCTCAGTAGCATCTATCATCCTATGTCTAATGGGTTAGTTGAGCGTCTGAATAGAACGCTCAAGACTTTGCTTGGTAAGATAACTGAAGATCATCCTCAAGATTGGGACAGGGTTTTACCCGCGGCTCTCTTTGCCTATAGAGAGGTCCCAAACGAACACACAGGATTTTCTCCCTTTGAACTTGTCTTTGGCGCGCGTCCGCGCGGCCCTATGTCTTTGTTACACGATCTCATCACTGCCGATGATATTAGTGATGACACTCAATCCTCATATGAGTATGTCATTGCTCTTAGGCAAAAGATCATTGAGGCATGCAAACTAGCAACTGCTTCGTCAGAAATTGCTAAAGAAAAAGCAAGGCAGTTTGCTAACAAGAACAGATGTCTACGACAACTTTGTCCAGGTGACAAAGCATTCGTCCTACTCCCCAGTAGGGAAAATAGACTTCTGATTGCATGGAAAGGTCCATATGCAATAGTCTCACGAATTTCCGATGTTGACTATGTGGTCGATATAGATGGAAAGCATAAAACTTTCCATATCAACATGCTGACGGAATTTCATGAGCGTCCAGACTATTTGCTGCCTATTTTCCAGGCAACGGACGATTCTTCTGTACCTCATGGTCATTACTCATCCCTGTCTGTCATACAGGATGAGGAATCTGTTTTTTTTTCTGATGTCGATCTTCCTCTTCCAGTGGTTCCACTACATTCCATGGAATCTTGGAAAGATGTCTCCATTTCTCCTAATCTTTCTGTTGATGAACATCGTCAAGTCTCGTCGATGTTACAGACATTTAAGGATGTTCTAACCGACATCCCTGGTCACACGCATGTCATAGAACATGACATAATTCTTACCGACAATAATCCTATTAGGGTTAGACCGTATCCTATCCCTATACACTTTCAGTCACAAGTGGAAAAGGAATTGGATGAAATGATTCAATTAAACATAATTGAACCATCGACTTCTCCATATTCTTCTTCCATGGTTATTGTTCGGAAGAAAGATAAGAACATACGAATTTGCGTTGATTATCGCAAATTAAATCAAGTCACAAAGTTCGATGCTGAACCTATGCCTTTACTAGAAGATCTACTTATTAGACTTTCTAATTCTAGATTCTTCACTAAACTTGACTTGTCTAAAGGTTATTGGCAAGTGCCTTTAGCAGATCATGCCAAACCTCTTACTGCTTTCTCAACACCTAGGGGTCTATTTCAATGGAATGTTATGCCTTTCGGTCTTATGAACGCCCCTGCTACTTTCGTTCGCATGATGCGTCGAATTCTTTCTCATCGTTCAGACGTCATCGCATACTTAGATGATATCTGTCTCTTCAGTGATTCCTGGGAAGATCACTATTTGGGTTTATATGACCTACTGTCCACTCTACGTGAGTTTAATTTGACAGCAAAACCCTCTAAAGCCTATATTGGTTTTGGTGAAATCTCTTTCCTGGGTCATCGTGTTGGTCATGGTCTCTTGAAGACAGAAGACCACAATACTTCGAAAATATTGAACATCTCTGTACCTAAAACGAAGAAACAAGTCCGTAGTCTCTTGGGTTTAATTCAATTCTATGGGAGATTCATCCCGAATCTATCTTCGATCATGGCACCTCTCTCAACTTTGTTGAAGAAAGGGTCGCCTAATCTGGTTCGTTGGTCTCAGGAATGTCAATCTTCCTTAGACCAGATCAAGAAAATATTTTCTTCTCCTCCCATCCTAAGATTACCTACTCTTGATAGGACTTTTGTTCTTCGAAGTGATGCTTCATCCACTGGGATCGGAGCAGCACTTATGCAGGAATATGCTGAAACTCTGCATCCTGTTATGTACATTTCTAGAAAACTAAATGCGGCAGAGAGGAACTACTCGGTTTTAGACCGTGAGTTGTTGGCTATGGTTTGGTCAATTCTCAAACTACAAAGATTCCTCCTGGGCGCACATTTCATTCTAGAAACTGATCAAAAAGCTCTTACAGCTATTCAGACTAAGAACTTGAAGAGTTCGAGATCCACTCGATATGCTATTGCTCTTCAACCTTTTCACTTCACGGTACGAGCTATCCGTGGGTCGGATAATGTGATGGCTGACATTCTGTCTAGATGCCCACATGATTCCAACTAATACTTCTGTCCTATTTCTAGATATACGACAGAGTCATAACACACCTATATTACTACAATACATTAGCACATCTGTCCTCACTTTAGGTGAACACATACTATTGTGCTTTGTTATCATCTTCTTCTGTTCCCATCTTTAATATAAGAGGAAGACTGAGTAGTTAATATAAGGGCCGAAAGTTTACTCGGCCACAATTATTAATAATAATGTATTGTATAGTATGAAACATAATGGCTATTAAATAGAATTATATTGGTTGTTTTTTTCTCAGCATGTCATTGATGATCTGAGAAGCTACCTTTCTGTTGTCAAACATGGAGAGTTCCACATTGTGTATTTACCCTTGGAACTACAGGAGATGTGTCCTGGATCGTCATTTATGTTTAATTTCATTATGTAATGATATTATTAAACGTTTAGATAATATACTATTTAATATTCACTATCAGATGTGTACATCCATTTTAAAGCGGTAGTAGTATATGACACCGCTATTTGATAACGATTGTATTACACGTGCATATGTATATTGTACTTACATGCTAGTGTAGTGTGTGTTGGTGGCACCTCCCCGATATATTTTTTGAATCAGATTTTTTATCTGTTGAGAAATATTCTCACCAGACACTTTATGTGTCAATTTAGCCTCATATTAGGCAGTGCAATTACTTATCCTCGCATAATTCGTGCGTTGTTAAACCGCTTTTGGTTTTACTCTTGGATATTAAAAAAAAAAAGTTGCACATTTTATTTTTTATCGGGAGGTTGCGGTAATGTTGCGCTAAACTTGTCGCAACTTATTCTGACTATATATTCTGACTACGTATTCTGACCATGCATTCTGACTATATATTTAATTTTGTAATGCATGGGAAATAACTCATGTAATTGTAGTCACTTTTTTATTTCTACTAGTTGTCTAATCGTGTGACGATAGTTGCCGATAGTTTGTGTGAGCGATTTTGAGTCATGTCCATATACGGAGCGCTCAGGTCGTCAGTTCTTAGAAACAGTTGGCAATCGCAATGTTTCAAGAGTCATTTCCTTTTAAGGTTCGAATCTTTAGTCGAACATCTTAGAACATTCTTCGTTCCGTAAGTTAGCTGAGCTGTATTCGATTCGCGTGTTCTGCGCATGTCCTAGGTTGTGTCAGGGTTTGAATGATTTCCGCCCAGTTGACTCTTGGCAGATTTTGCTTGTGAGCAGTGGAACAATACAGCCACCCATTGCCCTATCGGGAAGCAAAAACCATCATCCACAACAAGTACAAAAATCAGTGGAAGGAGGAAGTCCCGCCTGTTCTGGTCATGCAGATCTAGTTGTGTCCAAAAGTGTTTGAATGATTTCCGCCCAGTTCACTCTTGGCAGATTTTGCTTGTGAGCAGGACGAAGTTTTTTGTGCTGGCGTCCTTGCTGATATTATTCAGGAAAGAGTCCTCATCGTTGTTGTTCCTTTTGAGATGATATATCTCTATGTTATTCCAAGTGCCTGGAGGCCTATGTGATTTATGTGATTTAATTCCTGATGAACAGGTAATTGAATTTTGCTGAGTAACTTTATCGCCATCTTTTGATGTTGACATTTTTGCCTAGCCTGCCTTATTAAAGAGTCTATGATATGACAAGTTTGCTCAGCTCACGATCCACTTATATTGTCACGCATCGATTGATGCCTGTCCTAAGGACCATTTGCTTCCTGAACTTTATTGATGGATCTAGGTTTGATACCTTTGTTGTTTAAGGAACATAGAGGACGATAATGTGACGCTCAAAAGACATGCCTGTCTTGTTGAGGTCGAATATAGGAGACTAGATTTAATCTCCCATTTGATATCTACTAGCTATGATGGAAAGGGAAAGCTTACCACCTGACTACATGCACAGCTGTTTATGATATCCTAAGAAGGCATATAATGTACCATTATTATTGATGCTGTCTGCTGTTCCTGCTGTATTGACTACGTCGATGATGTAATGACTATTGTTCTATACCAGTGATGTTACTGCATAATTATCTTCATGTATCTCGTCGTTGTGGCGTATATTATATGTTACCAACAACATCACTTGCTGTTCAACAATTTATTGACTTTATACGTTTATGAATTGATGTGACGTCCCTATCTGATACTTGTCTTCATAAACACGTCACACATAAACCAGACCACGACACCATAAGATCTTGCCTCATCATCCCTGGTGTCCGAGGGCGATAACCCTCCATGTTGAGTGGTGCTACTACCAAGACACGTCAACACTTTACTCCCATTACTATAGTAAGATCGTACATGGGTGCAGTTTCCATTTCCTTTTGTACCTGTTGATAGAACCGGTCCTTGGTCTCTTCATCGCTGTCGTTTGTTGGTGCAAAGCATTGCATAAATGTGGTGTTGGTGAATCTCCCTCTCAGTCTTTTTCTTATCAGTCTGTTGTTGATGGGTTTCCATTCCAGTAAAGACCTTTCCATTTCCTTCTTCAGGATAATGGCTACACCTTCGTTGTGCTGACCATCCTCTCTACCAGAATAAAGTACTGTTTTCCCTGTAGCAGTTTTTATTCTCCCCGTCCCTGTCCATCTGCTCTCGCTTATTCCCAGAATATGTAATTTGTAGTTCCTCATCTCTGCTGTGATTTGTATCAACTTTCATGCCTCATTCTTAGTTCCGACGTTCTAAAATCCAATTCTGGTTTCGTGTTTTGCGGTTAGGGCATCCGTTTTCATGCCAATGGCTTCCTTTCGGCTTTCACCACTTGCAGTCATACGAGCCTGAGACTCCGGATGTCCGCCCCACATCAAATTTTTTCCATTTGTTGCCGTTTCCGTAACATGTGCAATTTTTTTACATAGACAGGGGTGTCGGCCCTGTGCTAAAACACCCAACCTGGAGGATCAGGGTACCAGCTTTTGTCTGACCCTTACCCACGCAGACCAGTCCAGCTTGGTTGAACCTACCAGGAGTAAAACTCCCACTGGCATAGCTCTGGAGATTGTCAGGGTACACAAGCTGTCATACCGCTACAAGGTATAGGTACCATTGATGGCAGACGTCATCAGTACGAGGAGAAAAAAAATTACCTAATTTAAAAATAACGTCAAGTAGATACATTTACAAGAATGTCAGATGCAGTTAAAAAAAAGATGGAATAAGATACAATATACTGAAAGTAGCGAAAGAATGTAGATACGAAATATCTGCTACTTAGCAGAGAAAGAAAGAAAGTGCGACAATTGAAAGCACGCAATAAAATCCGCACTACAAATGTACCGATTACGGCCGTAGTGAAACAGAGATTAGGAAGAAGAAGGGGTCGCCCAAATCCATTCTGTGGCAATTCTAGGACATCATTATTCTATACGCTTGTGCGAAGGTAGACACATTTTAAGCCCATATTAGATACTCTTGAGTTTTGGCCACTGTTGGACTACTGCAAAGCAAGGGAGGCAATACCGTCACAATAATATACTAATCCTCCAAAAAGCAATAGTGTAGAGAGTGATCAAGGGGATACATTACAAACACCATAGACATTAAACAATGCCACAATGACCGGCAGATAAATTACAGCCTGGAAGAACCAACACACAAGACAAACAAACAATGTAATATGCTATATAGAATGATAAACGCTATATACCCTAATTATAACCCACATGGGGTTGAACCGGGTATCCCGTGCACATGATAAACACCAGTTTTCCAGTGCTATGGTCCAAGAAACAAACCAAACCACATATAAAAATCAAAGCTAGAACATCTAGTGGAATGTACTCGAAATCCCCTTTGTTTTATGCGTCGTCTGCAAATTTTAACGCTTTCACGTTGATAGTAAAAGCCTACTATATTATTACCCGCTTTCTTCAATGAAACGTGTGCTGTATTTCTTGGAAAAACATTGAGAGGCAGACTGCGTAATGACCTAAATTAATCCTAACATTAATTATACTGCGTTACCAAAACGAACGAACAGATGGACTCAAATAGAAAGAGAGAGGGAGGGCTGAAAATCAGGAACGCATGCAACACGCGTCGCGCGATACACAATTACTACTATCACGCGTGTAAGGCCACATGCACTAACTTTTTTTTTTTCAGACGGACAGTGATAAATTCACTACCCTTCCCAGAGTTAGGTTTTAAAATCACGAAAAACGCTTATTAGAATAGATAACATTAGATGGGTTTACGTTTGAAAACATTACAGTACCCAGACAGCACATCTTCGAAACAGGAGGTCGAAGAAATTGCATATTTTGAACGCAGCCACTTAGCTCTTTTAAATTTGTTTATTTGGGTTCCTTAGGGCTTGCTGACAAAGAATATGTAAAACGTTACGCAAATAGTCTAGGAATTAACAAGTTATAACCAAAATAAAATAGTGGGGATGCCTGACAGCATGAAATCATTTCTGCTCATAAAATTTTTTTATAACGTGTTTGAAAAAACCTTACGTACAGAAATAGCCTACCATGTAAACTCCAAATTGATTGGAGCGCAACAAATATAAGACTAAACACGATTGGTCGGACTATAAATACTATCTTTGGTTGTTAGGGGAGACGTAGGAAGGTAAAATTTTTTCAAACACTTGTCGAAACGTGGCTCCATTGGCCAGACTCGCTGATATAATCACTTAGGAGCGTTAGTTCGAGACCACTAGTTCAAATAAGCTTGATAAAGCAACAGTGCGTTGAAGCCAGCTCATATATTTTGCTAAATAAAAGCCTGGAACATAAGCAGATGGGAATTTGTGCCAGTATTTGTGCCAGCATTCATTGCTAATCAACGTATCTGTGTTTGTTTCCATGAATTGTGGTAAGCTTGAAACATTCAGTATCTTTTAATGAAAATTGAATGTGAATTGTTAATTTATGCCTGTATATATGTGTAGTTCAGTAGCAAACATGATGTAAAGCCTATAATGCTCCAGCCTGAACAGAAGGTGTCGGAGGAAAGTAAAACTGCATGGAATGGCCAAACAGTACACTGACACCTAGATTATTGATTAGAAGAAATAATGCTGGAAGTGCAGAGGCGTAGTAACCATTAAGGAGGTTAATGCTGGTATAAAGTATTTCAGATGAAGCTGACAGTTGGCCTAACGCTCTGAACTCAATGTTTGTGATGTATTGTGCTCAGTGTAAAACTAGAGTATCAATTAGTTATGAAGTAGAAGGTACATCCTTCTTGTTTTCAGGGACCGTGGTCTTGATGGTATTGAGCAGCACCTGGTCAGAGCTTTGCTGAATCCAGAGTCGGACAGCATACTCCTTGGTCCATTTAGCTATCAGTGAGGTGTCTGCAGAGCACAGGGGAGAAATCGAGCAGAGGAGTCCTTTCCTGCCGCCATCACGCAAGATAAGCTGATGTGGCCAGCTGAGCTCAAAATTATGTACCCCATCTTAAAATAACATTGTAACATAAACTTAAGAGGGGAAGTAAATTGTTTTAATAACAGGAACTGAGAACATCTCCAATACTAGCTCCCATAAAGACAAACTATTGAAGTCATGATGACAAATACCAACAGAGCTTGAACAAAACAAAACCAGTATTACCTCATATTACTACTACACAACTGACACACATAGGATACTTTTAATAATATATGTCACTACAATATTCATATTGAGAAATTCTGTACATATAACTTGTAATTAAAATTGATTGTGATTCCTGGTTCCCTTTGTATTTGAATCAGGACACATATTCATTCATAACAGCAATGAATACATATTGTTATTTGAAAAGTTATCAGTGACTCCTTTAAGATATCCTTTAGAGTGTTATATGTATGTGAGTGTCACAGTGTTGTCAAGTGTGGTGGAATAAATTAAATTGTTTATCTGTCTGTTGTTGTTATGACTTACACTTCATCATACACATACCCTAGACATACAACGTAGTCATCACACTATTCCAGAATAATTCTGACTGAGATATATATATATATGTGGCAGCAAGTAAGGTTATCTATAATACACTACTCTTATTAGATATAGATACCTTCACAGCTGATCTCAGTCAGTACACTAAGTCCCCTATAAATATTTATAACATCCCACTTCACCACAACAGCGTCCCTTAAAAATTGTTTTGTTTATCTTTTTAAATTAATTTTAAAATATTTGTCACATTACACCAACATACTTTAATACTAAAAAAGTATGCGGCTTGTTCTTTATTTTATTTCTTTTTTTTTTAAACCAAGGGATGCCTCATGCAACCTAGGCATATGGTCTCTTGGTTATATTAGGGCAAATGTCTTCTTCTTCGTAACTCTCAGACGTCAACTTAAATGTTTTCAAAGAAAGCAGTAGTAAGTTTGAGGTTATTTGAATCTCCGTAGAGCTTTTCGACGAATGGTACAGGTGTCGGCCATATGAACTTTCTCTTTTCCGCATTTGTTGGGCAACTTTGAAGCTGAGGGCATATGTCCAGATGTAACAGACCTTGTGGTATGAGCAATTAACCAACAACCATACTTTTCTCCTATCAAAAAAGAAATCAAGTAGAACAAAAACAGATGAATTTTTAACTCAGATGTCAAGTCAGTCCTATTGTGTGATTCTCAAACAAGGAGAACAACAAAATCAGCATAAAGAAGTTACAAACTTTCATAAATTTGTGATATCATAGAACAGTCATATTGAAATGACACGACAAGGTCAGAGATGTGGAACTAATAACAATTACCAGACAAGTGCCAGTGGAACAAGAGATGAGAAGAAGGCGCTGACGATTGACAGGGCACACATTGCGGAAACATGTTGATAGCATTGCAAGTCAGTTCTTGTTCTAGAATCTCCAGGGTAAGAGAAGCAGAGGAAGACCCAAAAAAAAAAAAAACACAAGGAGAAGATAACTGGAGACAAAAATGAAAATGATGACGTGGAAAGATCTTAAGCTGATGTCACGTGACAGCAGATTTTGTGTTGACGGCCTATGCTCATTGGGGAGCTGAAAGGTAAAGCAGAATTACTATATGAGAATTAGGAAATATAGTTTACTGTTGTCGTTGCTGTATGATTATTATTATTATTATCGAACACACAAAAGCAATAAATTGTGATTCCCGAGGCTGCCAATGATGTAGGAAGCAAATAGGGCGGTAAATGATGACAAGACCTGTTGCCATCAGCATACGATAGGTACTCTCAACGTAACCCATTCTTTTCCTATTGTCGAGTGAGTTGGTGACCATTATCAGTGCTGATAAGCCACAGTCTTAGCAAGTTTGTCGTAATTATAATTGGCCTCTGACTCACGAGGCATGTTGACTCACCAAAGTCACATTGTATGGATTAACCGAGATATTGATGTAAGGAATGGTACATGTTTAGGATTAATATAACCTAGTTACTGCACATTAAATTAATCGTACCACAACCGCCGAACGTAACCTAAATAAGACAAGCTACCATACACACTTCGAGCTCTCACATATACGCATGCATACACACTTCGAGTTTGCACATATATGCATACATACACACTTCGAGCTCGCACATATACGCATACATACACACACAGAGCTCGCACATAAACGTATACATACACACTTCGAGCTCGCACATATACGCATACATACACACTTCGAGTTCGCATATATACGCATACATACACACACAGAGCTCTCACATAAACGTATACATACACACTTCGAGCTCGCACATATACGCATACATACACACACAGAGCTCTCACATAAACGTATACATACACACTTCGAGCTCGCACATATACGCATACATACACACACAGAGCTCTCACATAAACGTATACATACACACTTCGAGCTCGCACATATACGCATACATACACACACAGAGCTCGCACATATACGCATACATACACACTTCAAGCTCGCACATATACGCATACATACACACTTCAATCTCGCACATATACGCATACACACACATTTCGAACTCGCACTTATACGCATACATACACTCTTCGAGCGCGCACATATATACATACATGCACACTTCGAGCTCGCGCATATACCATTCGCGGATCCAAGGAGGTGGCGACGGGGCGATCGTCCCTCCCTCGGGACTTTGAAACCCGTTACATATTTCATATCAACCTCTCCAGTATCTCTACTCCGCCCCCCACCCCCCCCCCCCCCCGGCCATCATGGGATTTAACTGTAAGTAATCGTAAGGTCGGGCGACGGACGAATTACAACATATCTGGTACTGGACAATGTTAAGTACCCTGAAAGTTACGAATGTAGTTTGCAAGTAATTCAACGTGGCTGGACAATGAAAGGCAAGAAAGTGAACCGACATACAACAATGAGACAGCGCCAGGCAGGCGACACAATGGGACCACTCGAGCAGCAAAAACAGAGGACTTTGTGACAAGAGCTTTCTGCGTTGGGAGGTCAATCCGAAATAAAAAAAATGTTACGCTATAACATAAAATATGTATTAATTGTTTATCAAATTTAGTCTCTTTGTAGTTGTATCTTACTTTTATGTAATTATGCTATGCTATAAATAGTTATGTTTAAAAAACAATGAATATTTTTGAGTTAATGTATACAATAAAATTATCAAATTGTCACTTTTTTTCTTCAAAATTCGTTACTTTGTTTTTTAATTGTAAAAAAAAATATGTTCAACTAAGAGGGGGGGGGGGGGGGGGGGGGGGGGCCTTTATCATTCTGTTGTATCGCCCCTCCCTTGGACTATTCCTAGATCCGCCAGTGACATATACGCATACATACACATTTCGAGTTCGCACATTTACGCATACATACACACTTCGAGCTCGCACATACATGCACACATACACATTAAGAGCTCGCACATATACGCATACATACACACTTCGAGTTCGCAGATATACGCATACATACATACTTCGAATTCGCACATATATGCATACATACACACTTCGAGTTCGCACATATACGCATACATACACACTTCGAGCTCGCACATATATGCACACATACACACTTCGAGTTCACAAATATACACATTCATATACACTTCGAGCTCGCACATATACGCATACATACACACTTCGAGTTCAACATATACGCATAAATTCACACTTCGAGCTAGCACATTTACGTATACATACACACTTCGAGTTCGCAAATATACGCATACATACACACTTCGAGCTCGCACATACATGCATACAAACACACTTCGAGCTCGCACATATACGCACACATACACACTTCGAGCTCAAACCCTGTACGTTCGTTTCATTTTAAAAATCTGGTGTTGATGATAATGCCGACAAAACTCCTTTATCGATTGACGTTGTCTGTCCATGAACGTTGCTGTTGTCCTGTGCAACCCCCCCCCCCCCCAATCAGTTTTGTATTTTTAATATAACAAGTCCCATTATATGCCCACAGTATTTTAGTTGTCTTGATTCAAATCACTTTCGTTGTTTCTATTTCAATTTTTTTTTAGAATTTCCTTTCAGATTCAGTGACATGTTTCACAGGTGGTGAAGTGGTTAACACGCCAATTTTTCGACTCGGGAGGCTGGGGTTCGCATCCCACATGGAACACGACTGCGACAGATCTGGCCAACCGTTAATACAAAGTGGCTAAAGTAGGGTGACCAAAACATTCAATGCAAAAAGGAGGACAATATTCACTTTTTTGTCATGGACAGGAGGACAAGGGAGGACACTATAGTGCAAAAGGAGGACAAAAAGGAGGACACATTTATTTTAAATAATAAATGACAGTGAAGCTTATTTATTACACAGCAAACAATAATTTCACAAAATCACCTAGATTTTGTGTCTATTGATGTATTATGATTGTGGTGGATTTGATGTTAATAGATGTTATCATTCAATATTTCTAGTGTACTAAATGAGGTCAGCTGTGAAGATCCCTGATTATAACAAATTTTGGGTTGAGTTATCAAGGTACCTTTCTGCTACCACCTTATGACCTCAATCAGACCCATTCTTGACTAGTATGTATGATAGCTACGTATAATGTCTAGGGTTATGCAAGTGTGTAATGTAGTGTAAGTATTACTACAAATACATTTAAATTTTAACACATATAGATATAAGACAGGGTCAATACCACAACCACAAACAAACTAACACTCTATTATACAACTTATAGAAGTCTGTGGCTGAAAATTATGTAATATGCTAGATTACAATTTATTAGCCCTGATTCAGAATTTTCTGAGTCAGGACCAACAACAAAATGAAATTTATGGTTTTATTTACATAAATATTTATAACACAATGGATCTTCTGTCCATACAAAGGACTATTATAATCAAATTATATTTAGGTATTTTTCTACACTGGGTGACACTGGTAACTAATGGTGGGGTGGGGTGTTGGCATCATTCCCCTTCTTTATATTAGTATCTTGTGGAAAAGTTATTGAATAATCAAGAATTTTATGTCTCTGTTAATAAAGTCAGTGGATGACCGTTGTAGTGCCGACACATAGGCACTTATCTTGTATTGATAGTAGATATGATGCTGACAATTTCCTTTCGTTCACTCGAATGACCAGACTGACACAGTCCCTGGTGTAGGATAGTATAGTAGATCGCTTGGTCCAGTAAAGTTTCACTTCTCTCTCTCTCTCTCTCTCTCTCTCTCTCTAGTAAAATCACCAGGGTCCTGGTACTACCATAGCACCAGAACAAAAAACCCTGAAACAAGGTTATGATTCTGTACAACATATCTACAATATTATTCCACAATCAATACATGTCATAATTCAATAAAGAAAAGGGTCAGATCTCTCTGACCACCCCATGTCAACCATTTTCCTCTGAGACAACAACTCATACCAGTGCTCCTGTTCTTTTCCCTAATGGCTACAACGCCTCTGACACTGCAACAGTGATTCTCTCCCATAGAATATTGTGGGTTAACCTTCCCACTGGTAACTGTGGAAATCATTTTAAGTTATACAACTCATGTCAATTTTTACTTCTTGTGTGCAACACCACAGGCCCTGCATAAGTCTGCTGGGGACCTCTGTACTTAGTCGTAAAGCCTTCCCAAACAAGCAGTATCTCATACACCAAATTTGGTTGTAATAATAAGATTAATAAATTCATTCTTACCACAATTCAAAGAAATATCACAAACATACGTTGACTGGCATTAGCATTAATATGTAAGTTTAGCTTTGCCCCGGTCCAGACTGCCAAGAATTATTATTTCACTCTAGGCACTGCTGTTCTCAACGCAGCTTGCTTTCAAAAACAATGTTAGGGTTAGGAGGAACTTGGATAAGAAGGTTAAGACAAATAAGTCTGACAGCAAAGTGTTTGCTTTGCCCAGCCAAGAGATGTCTAAGACATCTATGAAACTTACTACCTTTAGTAATGATAGGTATCACCCTAAGTACAGTCAAGATGATACGTCATCCATTAAAAATACTTTGTCTATGGTGAAGGGGAAATTTAATTCGACAAGGAATACATATCGTCATTGTTCACAGTTTCGTGACAATGATATTACTTACATTGGTAAAGGTGCATATTCTCGCACCGTGTTAGTGCACAATCTGCCACATGACGTTACATGGCAGGCACTTAGTAATTTCTTTAATTACACGGCAGACGTTAGGTTCGTGCGTCTGTTGCCACCTACCAACAACAGGTATGGTGAAGCTGTGGTTATATTTCGTAACAACAAAGATGCTCTGATGGTTATCGAGCGTGATAATGATGTTTATTTTCATCACCATTCACTAAGGTTACAACTAGTACCTGATTCTGCGTCACGCAGATAACAGGGTACTTTAACCCTATTCGTCACATCTTTGATGACTCAGCACTTGTCAGTCATCATTTCTGATCTTCCATAATCATCTATCCTAATATAGATTGATTTATTGATTTTTTCTTCTCGAAAAACATTTTTGGTTCTTGACATCTTCAAATTTGTACACATGTTTTCTGTCTTATTTGTTTTTTACCATGCCTACAAGAAACAGTAATGTCGTTATTGGTATTACCTATGCTCAGCCCAATACAGCATAAGTTAACTTGTCATCCATCACGGCTGTCTTGTCATCTTTGCTAAAGAAGAACATGCCGTTAAGGATAAATTGAACAGACGAATGTGACAGAACCTTTTGAAGTATATTAAAAAATTTTCATGCCCACCAGTATTAAGATTACCAGATGCTTCTAAAAAGTTTGCCCTCCGTACAGATGCGAGTAATTACGGACTCGGGGCCTGTCTACTCCAATATCACGATGATATCCTTCATCCTGTATTATACATCTCACGCAAGCTAAAAACTCCTGAAACTAAATATTCGACAGTGGACAGAGAGTTACTGGCCGTGATCTGGGCAATTACCAAACTTGAAAAGTTCCTACTTGGATCACCATTTCTAATACAGACGAATCAAAAGTCTGTTGCGTCATTGCGGCGTTCAAACCATAAAAGTCCAAAGCTTGCACGATTTGCCATTGCGCTGCAACCCTATGATTTCGAAATACAGTCGATACCAGGAACTGAGAACATAATGGCCGATACTTTATCAAGACATCCTACGGATTCTGAATGACTATTAGTATTTCAAGAAAAAATTTACAGACTAATCAAGCATTACATTTGAAATGAACATTATTAATGCTACGTAAGAATATATAATACTTCATATGGACATCCTACTTCGATGAAGAAATTTCAAAATGAACTGTTGTTATCGAAGTATCAAGTTTTACAGATCGGTTGAAAATTTGGACTTCACTTGGATTTTGCGTATCACTCATTTCTATTGAAAAGTAGAAAAAGGAACAATTTCTGATAAAGAATGGACAGATACTGTGATGATACATAAACTGCAATGACTTATTCAAATTACGTTCAAAATTTCAATAAAGGAATTAACGACGGTTGGATCATCATATCAGAATTGGATAAGATGAACGTTGTTTCTTAAAGAACTTTCATACAAGTCAATAGGATGTAACGACGATTGGATCTTCATGTCCGATATTGTTAAATTTGATAGTTATTAAATTAATATATAATAAAATAAAGCTGAAGTGTGATGAAATAAAAAAATAAAATATACTAAGAAAAGATGAAACAAAAGAATATCACACCAATTAAACCTTTTAAATAGTTTAATTATTAAAGTGATAGATATTAGATTATGATATTTCATATGTCTACTTAAAATGTATGAATTTTTTCTATTCTTTTCTTTCTGATTGCGTTAATTTAATTAGGTATCTATCCTTATACTTCATTTTAACACACAGTAATAATTTCATGTATACTTTAATATTTAGTTTTAATTGTCCGTACTTCTCAATTTTTTTTTTTTTTTACTGATACTACTTCTCATTTTCTTTAATTAGATATTAATTAGTTAATACCATACGTACATATTATAATTAATTATTTTAATTTTAATTAGTTAGAATAATTTTAATAACACCTCACATTAGTAGTTAGTCAATACAGAAATCAAGTTAATTAGTTAATTAATTAATGACTGTGACATTTCTTTAGTTAATTTATGATATGACGTTGATTTTATTATAAGATATTACTGACACGACCGCGACACTGTTCTAGATAGAACATCGTAGGCGATACGTCGGGTTTTGTTAAATTTTTGATAATTTGATTAAAATAGTTTTTTAAAAAAATCTATCTAATAGATTCCCCCCCCCCCCCCCGTCGGACAGGAAATCTGTTATGGTGTTATTTTAAATGACGGCGTCTGCTGGGGTTAGAAGTGCGCAACGTTTGGGGTCACTAACATTAATAGAATATGTCGATATTTTACGGACTACTGAACGCGAAATATATGCTAAGATTATGACGTATTCGCGTTGGGAAGGTCACGCTTGGGGACTTGGTTATATTACCCCTTTTATGCTGTCCGTCAAGCAGAGAAGTCGTGTCTTGTATTTTTTCCAAGGAGAGGCTTAGTATATAGCCGATATATGAATTCAATATAGAACTCAGGGTCAGTTCAGATATTAAGATAAAGTATGAGATTTATTAAGTAAATTAAATGATGGAAGGAGAATCGTATTATGATTCACTTTGTAGCTGTCAAGAACTCATGCGCTCATTTCTGGCTGTCTGACTACAGCAGCGCATGTACATAGCCATGATGTTCATCTGACACATTATATTGACACGGACGGATATACTTACTTGTATTGCTTGGAATTTATCATTATGCTGAAACTGTATATGAAGTTTGTGAATGTTGGAATTTATCTATGTGAAATCGTCAATACATGTGGACTCTAACTGAAGGCTTGATATCTTCATTACGTTACGGGTTTGGTTCCACAGCTGTTTAATGTTTATATTTTCTCAGCACGATAACTCTCTCACAAGAAAGATCAATTATTGTAAATATGCAAATCAGAACGTCGAAGGGACTTATTTATGGTCAGAGCTAACTGAATAATATAAACAACATTAAACAAGTCAAGAGAGTGATTAATAGTCAATCAACAATTTAGCTGAAGGAACCGTCACCCGTTACAATATGTTAGTCTAATTATTAGCCAAGATATTGAGATAATACTATATGTCTACGAACACTAAGACGGACAGACTGGTGATCTCGCTCATTTATCCATTACATTAGGGGGGGGGGACGCCAGTTTAAAAAGAGGCATTAGATTGATTCAAATCCGATTGGTTGGTAGAAGAGTATAGGAAGGAGGGTATTGGTTAGGCAATAAAGCTAACTATATTTTGAAGACTCACACCTAGAAGTTTGGAGTTTTTTTTTTTTAATTTTGAATTAAAAAGCTAGACCCTCGCTGATTGGGCCGGTCTGATAATATTGGCAAAAGCAAGCAAAGGCTTGTCGCCAGTTGACACAGAAGTTTTTGAAAGCAAGCTGCGTTGAGAACAGCAGTGCCTAGAGTGAAATAATAATTCTTGGCAGTCTGGACCGGGGCAAAGCTAAACTTACATATTAATGCTAATGCCAGTCAACGTATGTTTGTGATATTTCTTTGAATTGTGGTAAGAATGAATTTATTAATCTTATTATACTTCTTAGTACGCTCCTTTTTAATGTCGACAACATCAAAAGTTTTCTTTGGATCAGTTGTATCCTTAGTATGTTGTACAATAGATCTATCATCCTCATCAGTTTCCGGGATAGTACTCAGAGTGAAGTTGGAAACTGCTGTGCCACATGTATTCATTTTGTTGGCACGAAGTGTAGCCATCGCAACAACAGCGTTAGCGTTGCTAAAAGATTGCAAATTTTTTTCTCCCATTCATTAATTTCTTTAAGAGTGCAATCCTTACTGCCGTGGATACGTCCTACTGTAAGATCAGCTGATGGATTCTCTAACATGGACACCTTGACATTACCTGTAAAAAATGGAGTGCTAACATATACTATGGCAGTGGGGTAGTACTCAATAGTACCCCCGAAGGTCATACACCTGATGTGTTCCCCTGTAGCATAACTGGGGTGAACGAGTGACTGTCGGACTCCGATAGTGGTTGATCCCGTATCCCTTAAAACTGAGACCACAGTACCATTTACTAATCCTCTATTGAACATCAGGGTGCCTGTGCCGTCGTTCGCCGAAAGACCAACTGCTGTATGAAGGTGTCCACAATTCAGCACATTTTCTTTGGCCTTATGAAAAATAGCATTACAATCTTGGCAACTATTTGCCACATTAAAGTTAACAGCACAACATGAAGACGAAGATTGTGACTGATTATTATTATCAGAAATACTAGGGGTCGTACCATCCGTGAGTGCCGCCCCTGCATTGTGATCAAACTGTGATGGTCTACGTGACTGAGACCGATGACGAGAATAATCATCTGAATTATCCCGTTGTCCCCTATTGTAACTGTTATCTCGATGTCTCGAGCTATGATTATTGTTATTCCAATTGCTGTTATTATTGTGGTTATTTGATCTATTATAATTAGTGTTATGTTGACTGTTGTTGTAGCTTGACTGAGGTGAATAATTCCTATTCCTTGATCTACCTCTGTTCAAATCATTTTTATTGTTGAAATTATTATTATTATGTCCTTTGTGAAAATTAACATTGTAATTTCCCTTGAACCTACTTCTGTCTACGCTGTGAGTTCTTGGTTTGTTATTGTTATAGTATGCCATATTGGACGCCACAGGTAGAGGTTCCCTTATCAAAGAGTTAGAAATGTTCGCATTCGGATGCGCAGTACAATAGTTCAATGAAATTTTTTCTAACTCTTCAATGGTACCTGGCTTTCGTTCTTGCAAATATGCGAAGAACGGTGGGCTGACAGAGGATAATACCTTATCCCGTAGCAACAAATCAACTAATTTGTCATATGATTTGTTGACATCTGCCAGTTCAAGCCATCTATTAAATGTATTGCGAATGTTCGCAATAAACCCTGCAAAGTCTTTAGGAGATTCAGGTAGGATATTTTTAAATTTTAACCTACAATTTTCTTCGTCCAAATGAAACCTCCGTAAAAGTAAGGTTTTAATAGCATCGTAATTAGTAGCTATTGCTGGGTCAGCATTCAGAGATGCCGTCAATGGTTCCCCATCTAAAAATTCATTTAGCTTAAGTACCCATGCATCCTTAGGCAAGTGATTTGTTTTGCATGTCTGTTCAAATCTTGATAAAAATGATGATAAATCGTCAAAATTTAATTTAAAATGGGGTAATTTAAAGTTGTAAAAATGTTTGTTTTGGTTGGATGAAGACCCATTTTGTGCGTTATCATTCTGGGTTGCAGCAGCACCTTGTGCCTGTAATCTAGCTGCTTCCACCTTAAGACGTGTTAATTCCATCTCTTGTTCCATTTCCCGCCTTCGTTCTTCCCTTTCCTGTCTAGCAATTTCTCTTTGTCTATTTTCGTTTTCTATTTCTTTCATTTCACGGTCTGCCTCTTCTTTTTTTTAATGTAGTTTCTGCTTCCTGTCTTTCTTTCTCTTGTTTTTCCTCCTGTTCCGCTAATTCTGCTTTATATTTAGCAAATTCTGCCAATGAGTATGCTTCTAAAGCTTCTCCCTTTTTACCAAAATCTTTCCCATTTTTAATAAAATGATCCAAGGTAAGCATCTTGACTTTTATCTTGTAAGTAATTACAGATCTATAATAATCAACAATAAAATCTATGTCCTTATTTGTAACAGCTCAAAATATGAATACTCAGTATAACCAACTGTAATATCCTCTTAATAATTGTTGTAAGTTCAACAACTATTTAATATTTTATAATAATATTATATGTAAGCAATAATATATATCATAAATAGTTATGATATTTAGTTATTCAAGATGCTGGATTTACATCATGCACCTAATATCACTATTAAATAATTATGGGCATTATCCCTCCAGAATTATAGTAATCAACTGAAGATATGTGCTAAGTCAACACTGTAGTACTTTTAAAGTGTACAAATTACTATATTATAGATATAGTTTTTCAATTCAACACCTATCCATGGTGTGAATACCAGAAAATAATTCAATAAATTATTTTAATTTAATATTTACTTGTAATTATCAAGTTATGAATTTATGCCTTATTCATCATCTACACAGTGCTTTATTAAAGTCTTGGACTACTACTGCAGCTTGATGCAATCCCCTAAGTCATCATCAACGTTCATAAAAATTAATCACATTAATTAAATATATTATTAAAATTAATTCATAGAAATATTATTAGAACATGACATTAATGAAGACAATACAAATGATTAACCAAAGCTTTACAGTACAGTAGTGCAATACAAAAGTGACATTTTCACAAAACTAAATGATTTTATAAACTAAGTATAGAAACAGGAAATATAGAAAGGTGAAGGTTAACTAAGGCCAGATAAAAAATATGGGCACTACGAATAATGACGTCACAGGACTCATTAACGGTTAACATTATTTATGAAAATAAAAGGATAGAAAGATCAGAATAACACTATAGATTACGAACATTATTTTACAAAACTGAATAAAATAACAACTGAATACGATAGAATACCACAATTATTAACACGACTTCACAGCTAAAATACTGAAGTCAAATAATTACACTTGCAGACAAATAGTCCAATCGGTAAAATCTTCAATAGGGTTCTCTGCAAAAATGTAAATATTTTACTGCCTTAAAGAACATTCAGAATCAATATCGGCATCCTCAGAGCCATATTATTGATTCAGAATCGCCGCACCAACCTCCCACTACATGTAAAAAGACAGAAACAACATTTAACATTTAGCATGGTAAAAATGAACATGGCGTGAAGTCGGACAAATAGGACGAACTATTGTAACGTTCAAATAAGTTACTTATCTTTTTAGCAGCAATTCAGTACATTATCTGCTTCGCCAACAGAGTCGTAAGCTTGTTTGTAATAAGGAAGACGCTAGCAATTCGTTTCCTTCGTTGTTTTGGAACTGCAAACGTATTTCTGAAGGGCATTGATTGTCGCCGGCATTGCAAACGAATCAGACCGTTACCAAGGGCGTGACCGGTGTTTCGTATAACAATGTCCATTTCGGCTCGTAAGGAAAAATGTTCTAATCTTGAGGTTCGCTCTTTTGAAAACTTTCAGGACCACTACTGGCTCACCAGTTGTAACGGGTGACGGTTCCTTCAGTTAGTTACTGTTGATTGACTATTAATCACTCTCTTGACTTGTTTAATGTTGTTTATGTTATTCAGTTAGCTCTGACCATAAATAAGTCCCTTCGACGTTCTGATTTGCATATTTACAATAATTGATCTTTCTTGTGAGAGAGTTATCGTGCTGAGAAAATATAAACATTAAACAGCTGTGGAACCAAACCCGTAACGTAATGAAGATATCAAGCCTTCAGTTAGAGTCCACATGTATTGACGATTTCACATAGATAAGTTCCAACATTCACAAACTTCATATACAGTTTCAGCATAATGATAAATTCCAAGCAATACAAGTAAGTATATCCGTCCGTGTCAATATAATGTGTTAGATGAACATCATGGCTATGTACATGCGCTGCTGTAGTCAGACAGCCAGAAATGAGCGCATGAGTTCTTGACAGCTACAAATTGAATCATAATACGATTCTCCTTCCATCATTTAATTTACTTAATAAATCTCATACTTTATCTTAATATCTGAACTGACCCTGAGTTCTATATTGAATTCATATATCGGCTATATACTAAGCCTCTCCTTGGAAAAAATTCAAGACACGACTTCTCTGCTTGACTGACAGCATAAAAGGGGTAATGTAACCAAGTCCCCAAGCGTGACCTTCCCAACGCGAATACGTCATAATCTTAGCATATATTTCGCGTTCAGTAGTCCGTAAAATATCGACATATTCTGTTAATGTTAGTGACCCCAAACGTTGCGCACTTCTAACCCCAGCAGACGCCGTCATTTAAAATAACACCGTAACACATATATATTTAAATATATTATTGCTCAGGGGATTCTAAGCTATCTTTATATATGATTTTTATGGCCCTAATATTTGTCGTTTAGATTTTCAGTTTTGTCACTGTTAATGGTCAATTTCAACTTTTCCAAAAGTCGGCCATCTTTCCCCCTCCTTTTCTATCATTTTTTCATTCAAATAAACCAACTAGTTGTGTTATGTCAGAAATACACTACTCGGCGAGAATTGAAAACTGTCTGTGTGTTTATATATTCTGATTTGTCCAACAGAGAGGTTATAGTATTGTGATAGGAAAGGGAAAGAACTGAGATATGACTAAGTAGGAATAATTTATGAGTAGTAAGACTTAGCTCTGACGTCACCAAAACACGGGAAATCAGTGTCTGAAGTGGAAGAGTTGGGGTCACTCTAAAAAATGGTCGTCAGCGTGTGAACAGGTTAGAAATTAGACTAACCGTAGGACCATCTGAAACTTAGTGGACAGCTCAAGTATCATTGTGTTATGATACCGCTGCATTTCGCAGAAAGGGAAAGATGTTCCCATGACAATTAAAGTTCATGTCGAGCTGTATCCAAGTGTATTATCAGCAGTTTTATCAAGTAAACATGGTATGTAAACTCTCGAATAATTAGTCAAGGGCAAGTGATCGAAGACAGGTGTTCGAAGTAGTGATCCAGTTCGGACATATGAAGCATACTTTATAAGACAGCAGTGGTATAGAATAAGTATCCAGCACTGGTGGTAATCCAGATTATTACTTCAAAACCATACTGCATTTATTGTGAACAGCACCTTAAGAAGTAGTGTATAGTAGACAGCATCAGAAGTGAAGGGTGTTCAGTATTCAACGTAGATCAAGAGTTAATCAAGTAGTCTATGAACAGTGAGTTACATGACATATGAAGGACATTGTTGAAGTCTCATGTATGCTATTACCATTTATAATCAGGCACAGGGTTGCCAGCTGTGAATATGTTACTTGACAACAAATAAAGAACTTTTGTTGTCTACTCTGAGTCGTCAAGTCATTTCAGGCATTGGAGTTGTCTGATAACGTACTACCACACATCACATAAACAAGGCAGGCAGTTATTAAGTGACATATTTAACAACAGACAAAAGTACACTAAGACGAGAACATACACATGGGTCAACGTAGCAACAACTACACAAGAACAGAACCTGGGTTGAAACTATCACATCAATCCTTTATGGTGCCGGTGACCACTTGTGGGAAGATTACGTGTGTAACAAGACAGTGTACTTATCAAAACGCAGGCGATTGAATAAACAACGTCGAGATCAACGAAGCGTGAATTCAAGGTAACGGTGAAGAAAACAAGACAGTTACGCGCCGAGACATATGAAGAGCAGCAGAGCGTGACAAGGTCAACGAAAGAACCCAAGTCAAATGTGACGAAGATACATTCTTTTTACAACTTAATTCCACAGTCGGGAACGGGTCAAACATCATCACAACAGAGTGATCCTTCTATGAACAGTGTAGCAAGTATCAACAACAGCCGCTCATAACACAGACGACAACAAGGAAGAAAGAACGAAACAAAAATAGTGTGCACACTCAAGTCAACAGTCCAGTAAAGACACATTCATCAGGAACCAACGTCCGGATACAGTGTAGTTAGTTAGTTATAATTAAGTAGAATTATTGTTTATGTATAACTTTGAACTTATTTATGTATTATAATTTCCTTCATATTTTTAGTATAGAGATTTGCTATGAATAGCAATTGTTTTGTTACAACACCAAGTTAATTAACTAGAAATTTTTTTTTTCAGAGCCCCAAGAAGTCCCACTAACATAAATTTTT
The DNA here is from genome assembly GCA_024509875.1 of Oreohelix idahoensis. Classification (NCBI taxonomy): domain Eukaryota; kingdom Metazoa; phylum Mollusca; class Gastropoda; order Stylommatophora; family Oreohelicidae; genus Oreohelix; species Oreohelix idahoensis. The sequence goes on along the minus strand of JAMPIV010005236.1, from coordinate 229,390 downwards.
TTGGTTTTCAGGGCTAAAATGGAACAAGGAACAGAAATTGTAGCAGGCGTCTTACGCCAGCTATCTGAGACATTGAATAAGTTAGATAAAAATAGCAAACTGACCAATGTTAAGGGAAGTGTTGACACGTTTTCAGGTAAATCTACTGAATGTAAGACCTGGCTCTTACAAATAGAGAGATATTCGTTATCAGTTCAGGCCTCAGACAATGAAAAGAGATTGTTAGCTTTTCTTACCAGCACACATTTAGTAGCCGATTTCATTAGAAGAAGGTTAGATATAGTGCCAGAGGAAACATGGCAAGACTTCAAACAGGAATTGGTGAAGAGATATGGAGAATTACAAGATGTACACCTAGGATGGCAGAAACTTAGAAAGATAAAACAAAGTAAAGAGGAAACAATACAGATGTATACTGATAGAATGTTTAACATCATGGAAGATGTATTTCCAGCTGAAACGATAGATAGACAAGGAATAGATGACCAATTGATCGGTATTTTCGTAGACGGATTATATAGCGATGCCATCAAACTCCACTTAATAAGGAAAGATCATAAGACGTTAAAAGACACTATGGCTTCTGCCATTGCAGAGGAAAACATAAGGAGAAGATTTGAGTTGAGAGTAGAACAGGCAAGGTTTGATGAAGAAGAACCTATGGAGATAGATACTGTAAGAAGACGACAAACAGGTAGCAGACTGTTGCAGGACATGGAATGTTACAATTGCCACCAGCGGGGACACAGAGCTAGCGTGTGTACATGGAGACCACCACGCAGGTATCAAAGCAGTAGGGCTATACATATGGGTGGTTATCATAGTCCGCATCAGACTATGTGTAGGGACTACGACGACACATGCTGTCAACCCCAATACACCCGCACACAAGGAGAACACTTATGCACGCACCGCACGAGGGTTTTCGAGACGCCTCGTTACGGTAGATACAGTTGTCAGGGAAAAGGCAGACCTACTCACATGAGAGACAGTGACAGGAATAGGGTGATAAATAGGTCACAGGAGAATAGGCAGGGACAGATAGAAAGAAAACCAAGGATATGGAAACAAAATAGAGATATATCAACAGTGAACGAAACATACCATACAGATCCGAGTTCGTGTTTGATAACAATAGGTGACAGAAAGGTCAGAAGTCTCTTGGACTCAGGCGCTAGTGTTAGTTTATTAAGATTTGGGTTGTATAAACAGCTACGTCAGCCACCCAAATTGGAAACAACATGCATGCAACTCACGTCAGTGTCAGGTGAAAGGTTAAAGGTGATGGGAATGTCAACGCTACATTTTAACATTGGAACGAAGTCATTGATGCAAACGTTTGTTATAGTGAAGGTATGTCACGGAATTGCATATTAGGCAGGGATTTTATGAAGAAATACAGCGTAAGATTGTATTTTGACATACAAAAGTTAAGGATTCAAGACGAATACATCGACATGCAGGATGATATGCATATCGCATCAGTGATAAGATTGCAAAAGCCGATTACTTTACGTCCGAATACGGTGAACATAGTCACAGGAAAAATTAAGAGGTCACCATATTATAAAATTGGACAGACGGTCAGAACAGTGGAATTCCAGGATGCAGACATAGCCGATGAACCGTGCATAAACATGACGGAGGGGATAGTAGTAATAGGAAACAGGTCTCAATTTCCAGTTATGCTACTCAACACAGCAGCAAAGCATGTCACGATACCAAGAGGATTCATTGTGGGGAGAGTACAACACATGTCACACACTGAAGGCAGCGAACAAGGACAGGATAATTACAATGTAAGGAAAGATAGACATAGTGGTATCCAAGATAGGAAAACATACACTAGGAGGGGTAGCCAACAGTCAAGATGGGATTATATGAATACAAGTAATTGTCTAGCGTGTAGAGAACAGGAACGCAGGTGGAGGGAAAGAAGATGGAGCCATAGAAACAACAATCGCATACAATACAGAGAAAGAGACACCAGATGGAGAAACAATTGTCACAGACAGTACTACACATCCGATCGAGTATATAAGATAGAAATGGTTCATGAAGGAGGCGAAAACCTTACTTCAGAGATAGACATACGGATAGGAAGTTATATGATACTGGAAGCAGGCAACAAAAAGACAGAATGCAGGGACGAAATATACCCCAGGTTAACATGAAGGATAGGATGAAGGAGATTAAGTCACAGATAAGAACAGACCCCAAAAACAAAAGAAGATTACATGACTTTATCACGAAACATCATGATGTATTTGCGCTGAGTGACATGGAGCTAGGGAGAACAAACACAGTCCAGATGGAAATAGAAACAACGACGGACAAGCCTATTAGCATGAAACCATATCGTACGCCACTAAAGAACAGACAGGTAGTAGAACGAGCGATACAAGACATGTTACAGGCGGGAATAATCGAACAGTCCAGGTCAGAGTGGGCATCACCGATAGTCATTGTTGAGAAGAAAGACGGAACCAACAAGATTACAAAAACGATATCGTATCAGATGCCTAGAATAGATGACATATTGGCAACACTGGGGAAGTCACAATGGTTTACAACTTTAGATGCGAGGTCAGGATTCTGGTGCATCCCAATGTCACCAGACGCCAAAAGGAAGAGCACATTTTGCACACACGTCGGAACGTTTTCTTGGAACGTGATGCCTTTTGGATTGAAGGGAAGCCCGACGACATATATGGCGTTAATGAACGAAGTACTTCAAGGGATGCAAGCATTCGCTACAGCATACATTGATGATATACTGGTACATACGACGGGGTCGATGGAAGATCATCTATACCATGTAGAGAAAGTATTTAATAGATTACGACATCACAATGTGAAACTCAAGCTGAGCAAATGCAACTTCTTACAGCAAGAGATTAAATACTTAGGGTTTGTAATCAATAGGAAAGGGGTTAGACCAGATGAAGAGAAAGTACGAGCCATCAGACAAATGCCAGCACCAACAAATGTCCGCCAAACTAGGGGATTCTTAGGAATATGTGGGTATTTTCGGAACCATATCGTAAATTTTTCACAAGCAGCGGAACCCTTGATAAGCCTCACAAGGAAATTTGCCAGGTTCAAATGGACACAAGACTGCCAGAGAGCTTTCGAGTACCTCAAGAACGCATTAACAGAAATCCCATATCTAGCACATCCAGACCCGAATAGGGAAATGATATTGTATACTGATGCGTCAGATACAGCGATAGGGGCATGCTTAGTACAACCGGCAAAGGAAGATGAGGAACCGGTTTTGAAGAACGTGAGAAACGAGAAACCTCTAGTATTTCTATCACATGCGCTGAGCAAAACGCAGCGGAAATGGCCTACCATAGAGAAAGAGGCGTTCGCCATCCACTATTCAGTACAGAAATTGGACTTTTACCTAAGGGGAATGCCATTTACGGTTAAAACAGACGATCAGCCACTAGTGACATGGTTAACTAAAGCGAAAGATCAGCCAAGGAAATTGCAAACGTGGGCGTTGAACTTACAAAGCTATAACATGAAAATAGAATACATCAAAGGTACCCACAATACCTGCGCGGATCTATTGTCAAGAATACCGTACCAGAATGAGATGACAATAGAAGGGGATGATACGCGGGAGATAGATGATCGTTTCAAACAGATCAACATAATAAATTCCAATAGAATGGAGACACAGTCAATATCAGGAACGGATGAGGATCAATCAGAAGAAGATCCACAACTGGGAGTTATCGACTTCAAGAAGGAGCAGGACAAAGATGCAGAGATTAGGCGGATGAAAAGGAAAATATGGAACGAAGATAAAGAGGCAAAGAACTTTAGGATAAACCCTCTGGACAATGTAACGGAATACATTAACCCGAAAGGAGATGGTTTGCCGAAGAAATATATTCCAAAACATCTTGTAAGAAAAGTACTCAAAGCTTATCATGACAATAACGGTCACATGGGGAGAGACAAGACGTTAGACGTCATTAAAAAGAGATATTATTGGCACATGATGAATAGTGATATAGTATCTTATGTGGACCAGTGCATCACATGTAAAACACGGAACTTGAGAGCATTGAAGTATCCCACACAAGAGATGGATACGCCAAATTATACGATGGAGAAGATCAGCATGGACATATCTGGACCTTATCCAACAACATTAATGGGAAATAAATACATACTACATATAATGGATATGCTATCAGGTTGGCCAGAATCTTATCCACTCAACGAAGCTACGGCTAACAACATAGTGCAAATTATAACTAGGGAATTTATCCCTCGACACGGATGTCCTTTATCCATACTTACGGACAATGGCAAGGTGTTCACAGGAACAGAGTTCCAGAAATTTGTAGATCAGTGGAACATTAAACATATTAGAACTTCTGTTTATCGACCCCAGGGAAATGGAAAGAACGAACGCCTCCATTCCACCTTACATAACATCATAGCGAAGGAAGTAGAAGGAAAACCGCAATATTGGGATCTGTATTTACCGCAGGCACTAGAAGTAGTCCGTATGAACACTAGTGAAACTACAAAAATGTCGCCGTTTTATATGATGTACGGCAGGGAACCAGTGATGCCAATGGACACTATACTGCAGCCAAGGAGGAAATATATGGGAGAGGATCCGATGGAAATACTAGTCCGGGAAAAGCACAGAGCACACACCTTAGCACAAAGGAACATCAAGAAAGATTTTGAAAGGAGGCAAAGGAATGCGAATAAAAATGCAGTTGCACAGGAATTCAAGCCGGGAGACATAGTGTTCTATAGGAAACACGTTAGGAGTGGAAAATTAGACCAGAACTGGATTCCGAATTGGCAGGTGTTACGACGCCTTTCAGAAACAACATATCAAATATGGAAACAAGATCAAAATAAAACCATCAAGGCGCATGTACAACATCTAAGGTTACAAACACAGAAACCTATAGACATACCACCGCAGGAACAGAACAAGAGGAAGACCCATTATGTAGTAGTACCAGAAGACACAGATGAGGCTACATCAGAAGAAAGTTCTCCAGAAGAGTCATACAGACCAAGAGCAGGTGGAAGTCGTATAGTCACTAGAGCGGAGATACATACACAACCTAAAAACCCAAACCAAAGATCTGGAATTTTTAACGATTCACAAAACAAACAGGAGAGAGGAAGAGAGAAAGATGGGGAGGACAAACAGGATACAGAGAGGAATAGACAGAGAGAACATACAGAGGTGGAAATAGAGGAAGAAGAGGAAGATGTACAGCGTGATCAGGCGAGAACGTCGGAGAGAGGAAAAGGTGACAGAACTATACCAGAAGAATTAAGGAGGTTAAGAAATGTAAGAGATAACTCAGAGAGCGAAGAGGACATTCCGCTCATGGAATATGTACAGAGATTGCAAGAGAGAGAAAATAGATTAGCAGAGCAAGAGAAACAATTACGTCAGATGCAGGAAGCGGAGAGGCAACAAGAAAATCAGCAGGAAGAAGAGGAGATGGAACACAATACACAAACAGACGATCAGGAGGATAGGACAAGAGACATTAGACGTGGGAAGAAGAGATATTATACGTCATCCGACGATTCGTCAGAATGCAATATGCCACTCGCGAAGATAAGAAATACAGCACAAATGCAAGTACGTCCGAAGTGGAGAGGCAGACAAAGGGAAATACAAGAGGACGATAGACCGACACAAGGAAAGGGTCGGAAAACGATTAATTATGTACAAAATAGGAGCAGACAGAGAAGGACTCCAGAAGAGGTATCGATGTCAAGTGACTCAGACAGTACGTCGTCTGAGGAGAGTGACAAGTGTCACATACATAGCAAAAGGAGATCCCATAGAAGAGAGATAAAGGAAGGGAGTACACAAAAGACGAAGAGATGTGAGTCGTCTACAGACAATTCATCAGATTATAGAAGGCGCCTCGAAAAGTTGAGACAGGTAGAACAGGTAGATGGGAGATCTAACAAGAAGGATAAGGCAGGAAATAGTACTAGAAGAGAGAAGGAAGATATAAAGGCGCTTTGCGAATATGTGGATAGAAAATATGAAGATTTGAAAAAGGATGGTAGAAGAAGAGATACGGATCGAAGGGAATACCGACCCAAGAGCCGGGAGGCTAGAAAAGAGGAGGGAAGAAGTAGTAGTAGAAGAGAAATAAGGAAATCAAGAATTCCTGTGAAAAACGGGAAAGAAAGATATAAAAGCAGAGACACATCAATTAGTGGCAGTGTCAGAGCATCCAGGATACCACTGAGTGAAACAAGGACGCAGCGAGAGGGTTATATAAGTAGAGGTCGAGGTAGCGAAGAGTTAAAGAGTAGAGAACCTGAGGGAAACTCAGGGCAAATGAGATATGAAACAGTAGAAGAGAAACCGAAGCAAACGGTTGATGAAGTAAGAAGTAACGAGGTTGAGAGAAACTCGGGAGATACACGAGATACAGAGGTAGAGAGGAAGCAAAGTGTTGATGAGGTTAGACGGGTAGAGGAGACGCAAGATATAGATAAACAGATAGCATTAGAGGCGCTCAAGAGCAAGGAGGCCATAGCTATGAGGTTTTTCGAATTTATGAGTAAGTAAGAAAAGGAATAGATAGTTAATTGGAGGCCATGGTGAGGAGAGGCATAGCATATGTTATACGGAACAAGGTGGCGGCGGTTGCTAGTCTTAAGGAGACAAGTATGATTGGTCTATACCGCATATATGAGGTAAACTGAGTACACCTGACCAATAGGGTACTGCAGTATGTCACGTAGGGTTTATATTCATTTAATTTCCTACATTTTCTTCCTATTCGTTCACCCAAATTCTCTCTTTTATTATCTCTGTATTTCATTTTTCCCGTATATTTTTTCATCCATTCGTTTTGCGAATATTATTTTCATATAATTCGCAAACTTTACCTGTTTTCCTTTCTCTTAAACTGAGAATCGCGCTAGGACGATATTACGTAGATGTCAGGGCTGCAGGGCGTCAGAAGGCGTGATAAGTCGGTTCGCTGAACATAGGACGTAGCAAATCGTCTACATTCTTACCGAGCGCGCGAGTTTCTTCTCGGCATTAGTCCCGGTGAGGTGTGATACTTTACATCTGCACCGGTCAGTATCCAGACATTTGTCTGGAAAATCCCAAACTGACACGGCGCTCACTTGGGCCATGGTCAGCTGTAGTGTGAAAACTGCCCTGAAATGGAGTCAGGCTGTCTGGGATTTGAAACTGACACGCGTACATCGTGGTCAGTAGGTGACAGTTACGACACGCGTTAAGCGGACGTAAATGTTGGGAGTAGGGGAGATAATTTCGCTTGGCGAAGTAAGTTTGGGCCCTTTGTCTGATTTTAAGATATTGGCCAAGTTTGAAACTTTAATTTCATTCTCGCTCATAGACTCCACAGTAGATAGGTCGCTCGAAAACAGAATAGCTGTTAGCGAAGATCTCAGTTTGTTTCGGCAACTTGTCGAACTTCTAGACTTCCAGAAATATTTTCAGCATTTTTATTCTTAAGTTGTGCGACTACCTGTAATTCTGTGGTTGAGGTAATTAATATGATAGATATATAGATTTTGTGAGTGTTAAAGTGTTAAATCGCTTAATTCATTTTAATCTATTTCTTTAGCGCAGAAGAGAAATAAAGTGGTAGGCTATTATATTTTCTAGGGAAGCATTCAGTGGAAAGCAGAATAAAATTAAAATTTCTAGCTTATAACGGCAATTGTAGCTATTTATAAATTTAATTTAACTGCTAATACTCAGTCGAGTGTATTTTTCTAAACTAACGTATAAACTCTAGAATCCAGCCTCATGAATGGTGACGGAATACGCACGTGTTCTTAATTTATGAGGATTGCTGATTTTTAAATATAACTTACGTCACGGGAAGTTTAAATGATAAGCAAAGCTCTCTGCTTGCAAGTTTAAATGTAAGTTTTAACCAGTACAGATTCTGTTTATTATATTATATGTGTTATTTTTCCTCCACACAGTGAAAGTTTTGGGGTGACCCTAACTTTACCAGCACCTAGTAGTAGTTTCCATACTTGTGAAGAAATAGACAGTCCTTATTTTGAACCACGTGGGTTTTCTCAAGTAACACTGATCTGACGGTGCAAGTTAGACAGAAATACTAATATCCCAATAACGGGTTTTCAAAGACTGTAATGATAAATACTGGACCTTGGAGCCAGCACTTAATTTCTTCTAGAAACTCTATATAATTTGCTGCCTGGTGGCGTGAATATTAACAATCATTTCCCGACTAGATAATATCTTGTGGACAAATCTGTGGTGTGACTAAAGTGAATCCTATACTGAGGGAAGGCACCGACCTGACATTCATCATTTTTTAGAAACCTACGCTATTGACACTGTGCTCTGCTAACTCCCGCGCCTGGAATAATTGTTAGGTGACTTAATCAGACATTTGAACAAATTTGCATACCCAAGTAGTCGTTCCCGGAGACTCCAAGTTAAATACGTCTTTTGGAACTGGGGACTTCTTGGCAGAAGACTGCATTTTTTTGAGTCTGTGTGAAAATCTAAAATCAATGTGTTCCAAGAGGCAGCAAGCAAAGTCGTGAGTACAAGTATGAGAAGCCATGGCGGAATGAATGAGTGTACGCTGGTTTGAGTGATATTTTTCACTATTTTATCTTTGACACCCTGTTGCTGTCCTAATTTTTTTTTCAATCTGCATAATTTGTTGCTAAGGCTAGAGTTCTTGTGTTTTGTCTTAGGTTAAATCAGATTTTTTTCAAACTCTGTGCATATAATTACGAGATAAAACAAAGACAACTCTTAGACTCAAACTCTATGTATCTGTGACTCGGGCGCCATCATCTGTTCTCTTAACGGGGCCGGGCTAAACCTAGAGTTAACACTATAACGGGGCTATCATCCTTGCAACATCTTCCTTGATTTTTTATGACTATGTGTATATGTATTTTCCTTGATGTACTTTCTTTGATGTTGTGAGCCGATTTTTCCTGATAATAAAATCGCTCTTGAACTTAATAATCGTGTTTGGTCAGCTCGTTCTAGATAATATATATATCATTGTTATAGTTTTCCCCACGTCTGTGTGTTTACCTGTCGTCACGTGTATGTGCGTGCCTGTGAGTGATAGAAATATACGTAATATGTATATTGGTGTAGTCTGTCTGACGCTGTAACAACTGTTGTAGAAGATAGGTGAGAGAGAGAAGAATTCTTTTCGCTTTCAGAGACAGCCACTATATCAAATCTATCATCTCACGTGTGTGGAAATTCTATTACCTTTCACTAACTCTCACTGAGTCTATCACCTATTCAAACCTATTCAGAAGGGACCAAACCTAGTCTTAATTCTCCTATCGGAAATCTACGACAAATGAGGGCTCGTTTCCGGTCTTTGAACTTAGAATAGGAAGACGAGTACGACAAACGTGGACTCGTCTATCTGGATTTTGAACTTAAGATTCTGTATTCTGATATAGAGTAAGAGTGTGATGTCTTGTGACTGTGTATCTTTTAAAAAATATTACCCCCTAGACTAACGATCTGTTTAAGAGCGTGCTGACCACACAAACTAATAAGTTTTTTTTTCCACAGCATCTTTGAATAATATACATTTTGGTTACAGGTTGATTTTGTCGGGATATATGTTAACTGCTGATTGTAATACTAAATGCTGGTAAAGTGGTGAGTGTATAACATTCACTGGGTACTGAGGCAGAACGGCGTTTGAACTAAGTTAAGGAGTGTGTTTCGGACTTTTTTGTCCAGATTAATTCCCTCCCTTACCCGATCTGACTTCAGGGGCGAACTTATAGTGGATTTTTAAAAAATTAAGGGATTATTTTTCTCTTTAATTTTTGCAATATTCTTTTGCTTTTCCACTGTAGCAACTTATTTTTCAGAAGTAATCTTAACTACCATTTAGTTGGCGTAGTCGTGTTTTGCATTAAGTGCTTTATTGCCGATAATAGCAGCGATAGTTAGATTTTATTTTGGAGGAGGTATCCCAGGGTTAAGGATATCATCTTTTGATTTTTGGAATTTTTTTTCTCGTAAGTGGTAGGAACTAGGTTATTCTTTTTCCTATTTTCTTTCTCCAACAGTCTCAGTCACTGACATAATATGGCCGAGAGGGCAAAGCTTAGACAACTTCTCAGGGACGAAGCGAGAGAGGAGGGACTGGAAGGAGACGAAGCGAAAGCTTTTGTCAGAGACGAACTTGAGAGATATGATGCGGAGAGGAAAGCAGCTGAAGCTAAAGAGGAAAAAGAAGAACTCAAGAGGAAAGAAGCAGAAGCTAGAGAGAGGGAAAGGGAAGACCGTCTTTTACAGCAGAAGAAGATGGATGAGGAAATGGAAATTCGCAGGATGCAGCATGAGGAAAGAGAGAAGGAGAGACAGCATGAGGCAAGAGAGAAGGAAAGACAGCAGGAGGAAAGAGAGAAGGAGAGACAGCATTTGGAAAGAGAAAATGAGCAACGACGACAGCATGAGTTGGCTCTTAAGGCTCTAGAAGTCCAAAGTCTTGGCGCTGCCTCTACCTCCAGCAATGGAGAGTCTTCTCCTCATTCTTCCTTAACTGATCCTTCTAACACTCAATCTCTTCAACTCAACGCTATGTCTTTCACCCTTGAGTCTTTCCCTTGTCCAAATGAGAAGATTGACACTTGGCTAGAAAAATTTGAGAAAATTGCAACTCTGTACGGTTTAGAGAGGTCGCGTTGGAACATGAAACTTTCCCAGGCCCTAAAAGGTTCTGCTTATGATGTTTATTCTAAGCTGGAAAGTAGCCAACAAGACGACTACGATGTGTTGAAGAAAGCGTTACTGGAGCGCTTTGAAATGAACGCTCGCAAGTTTTTGCAACTGTTTCGCAACAGCCGGAAAGAGAATTCTGAAACTTTTCACCAGTTCTCATCTCGTCTTAAGGGATATCTAACAAAGTGCCTTGAGCTTTCGCAGCTCCCCTCTACCTATGAAGGTCTTGAGGAACTTGTTCTAACTGAACAAATAAAGAACACTTTGTCTGCTGATACCCGGAGATTTCTCGCTGAGCAGGGGGCAGAAAAACTTGAAGACATTTTGGAAAAGTCTGAGCGTTATCACAATGCGCTGGCTGAACTACCGGCCACAAAGCGGAAACCGACAGAGGAGCATTTTCGAAAACATAACCTAGAGCAATCTTCTCAGGCTTCTAACCAAAACAACCACAGAGAAACTGGACCTCAAAACCCCCCTCCTGAAAAATCCAAGTTCTACAAGAACAAGTACCCCAACCACCCCAAACAGTCTGATCAACCCGACCGCCCTACATGGCAGCGCAGCCAGAAAGGACAAGGTGGCAAAGGGAGAACCCCCGAGCACGGGACATATGATCAGACCGAGCACACCGAGCCTAAACGCATCGGATGCTTATTAACAGTCTCGCAAGGCGGAATTATTGACAGTGATTCCCAACCTCTTGGGGATAGACCCTCAACGCGAGGTATTGTTATTTTGAACGGTTCTCAAACTTCTTGCTTATTTGACACGGGGCTTTCTTACGATTGCATTGTTGCCAGAAACCTGGTCAAACCCGGTCAAGAGACAGCAGAGACCGTCCAACTTTGTGGAGTTCGTAAGAGTGAGGCACCTACAGCGCTTCCCATCGCATTGGTGGAGATACACTCTGACTTTGTCAGAGGTGTGATCAAAGCGGCTGTTATGGATGATCCCATCTACCCAGTCATACTTGGCGGGAGATACGTGTGTATTGGGAAACCGGAAGAGCCGATTGTGGCAGCTGTAACTACAAGAGGGCAAACCAAGAAGGAACGGGAGCCTGCGCCAAATTTGTTACCTATGGAACTTAAAGAAGCGCAATACAAGGACCCGACTTTGGCACCCTGCTTTAGGAAACTGCCCATGGCGAAGGAACCAACACAGCACGGGGACATTTTTTCTAAGGATGGCGTACTTTATCGGAGAACGGGCAAGCCTGACCAAGGTTACAACCAGCTCCTAGTACCGAAACAGTACAGAAGCCAAATCCTAGAAATGGGGCACTCTCTTCCCTTTAGCGGACATATGGGACAGAACGCCACAAACCAACGTATAACCACTCATTATTGGTGGCCAGGAGTGAATACTGATATTATCAGATATGTCAAATCCTGTGCCCAGTGCCAACGTGTACCACCCAAGCAACGGACCCCCCCCCCCCAGTCCACATGGGTGAAATGCCAATAATGGGAACACCATTCGAACGGGTTGTGATCGACATTTTAGGGCCTTTCGAAAGGACTAAAAGAAGGAACAGGTTTATCCTGACCTTAGTCGATACATGCACTTTATGGGCAGAAGCTATCCCGCTAACATGCGCAGATGCCAAGCATGTCGCAGAAGCCCTCGTGCAGATTTTCACTCGGTTGGGATTCCCTCAGCAAGTGTTGACGGATAATGGATCTCCATACCGAAACCTGTTGATGGATGAGATCGTTAAGATCTTGAGGACCCAGCACATCCACACTAAGCCATATACTCCGGCCGGAAATGGGCTCGTGGAACGTGCTAATGGAAACCTCACCATGATGCTAAGTAAGCTGGCACAAGTGAAACCTGAAGATTGGGATCTCTGTATTCCTGCAGCATTATTTGGCTACAGAGAATCTCCTCATACTTCCACAGGATTTCCGCCAGCTACACTCTTATTCGGCAGACCCATTAAGGGCCCGCTTGAAGCCTTACTTCAGTCTCTGACAGACGAGAAGGCTGATGAGACAGTTGTCTCAGCCAGTAAATATGTGTCGGTTTTAAAGGAACGGTTGAAACTAGGGTGGGACCTAGCAACGACTAACTTTAAGCGAGCACGCACCAAGCACGCTAACCGATACAGGAAAGTCGCGGAAGAGAGAGAACTGGAAGCAGGAGAGAAAGTTTTGGTGTTGCTCCCTACCGAGAACAACCAACTGAAGATCGGATGGCAAGGGCCGTTTACCGTCCTGAAAAAGATTTCTAAGGCTAACTACCAGATCTCTATTGAAGGAAAGGAGAAGGTTTTCCATTTAAATCTCTTAAAGAGATACTTGGAAAAACCAGTGCCAACCTCCGACCATCTCCTGACGATCGCCAAAACTGACGAAGATGACGATAGTGGCAGGGATATTCCACCGCTATCACAGGAAATCTTTCAAAAATGTCAGAAGCGGCGACGCTCTTTCAAGCGCGCATATGAGACATTCCAGGGGAAGGAAACTTTGAGGAGTGGACTTGAGTAGGAATTGGACAGAGATGGAGGGGGAAGAGGAGAGGGAAGAAGACAGACACCCCGAAGCTACGGTTATAGGAAATTAAACTCCATAACGTAGACATGGAGTGCTTCCATATCTTAAAGGGGGGAGGCTCTGTCACGTAGGGTTTATATTCATTTAATTTCCTACATTTTCTTCCTATTCGTTCACCCAAATTCTCTCTTTTATTATCTCTGTATTTCATTTTTCCCGTATATTTTTTCATCCATTCGTTTTGCGAATATTATTTTCATATAATTCGCAAACTTTACCTGTTTTCCTTTCTCTTAAACTGAGAATCGCGCTAGGACGATATTACGTAGATGTCAGGGCTGCAGGGCGTCAGAAGGCGTGATAAGTCGGTTCGCTGAACATAGGACGTAGCAAATCGTCTACATTCTTACCGAGCGCGCGAGTTTCTTCTCGGCATTAGTCCCGGTGAGGTGTGATACTTTACATCTGCACCGGTCAGTATCCAGACATTTGTCTGGAAAATCCCAAACTGACACGGCGCTCACTTGGGCCATGGTCAGCTGTAGTGTGAAAACTGCCCTGAAATGGAGTCAGGCTGTCTGGGATTTGAAACTGACACGCGTACATCGTGGTCAGTAGGTGACAGTTACGACACGCGTTAAGCGGACGTAAATGTTGGGAGTAGGGGAGATAATTTCGCTTGGCGAAGTAAGTTTGGGCCCTTTGTCTGATTTTAAGATATTGGCCAAGTTTGAAACTTTAATTTCATTCTCGCTCATAGACTCCACAGTAGATAGGTCGCTCGAAAACAGAATAGCTGTTAGCGAAGATCTCAGTTTGTTTCGGCAACTTGTCGAACTTCTAGACTTCCAGAAATATTTTCAGCATTTTTATTCTTAAGTTGTGCGACTACCTGTAATTCTGTGGTTGAGGTAATTAATATGATAGATATATAGATTTTGTGAGTGTTAAAGTGTTAAATCGCTTAATTCATTTTAATCTATTTCTTTAGCGCAGAAGAGAAATAAAGTGGTAGGCTATTATATTTTCTAGGGAAGCATTCAGTGGAAAGCAGAATAAAATTAAAATTTCTAGCTTATAACGGCAATTGTAGCTATTTATAAATTTAATTTAACTGCTAATACTCAGTCGAGTGTATTTTTCTAAACTAACGTATAAACTCTAGAATCCAGCCTCATGAATGGTGACGGAATACGCACGTGTTCTTAATTTATGAGGATTGCTGATTTTTAAATATAACTTACGTCACGGGAAGTTTAAATGATAAGCAAAGCTCTCTGCTTGCAAGTTTAAATGTAAGTTTTAACCAGTACAGATTCTGTTTATTATATTATATGTGTTATTTTTCCTCCACACAGTGAAAGTTTTGGGGTGACCCTAACTTTACCAGCACCTAGTAGTAGTTTCCATACTTGTGAAGAAATAGACAGTCCTTATTTTGAACCACGTGGGTTTTCTCAAGTAACACTGATCTGACGGTGCAAGTTAGACAGAAATACTAATATCCCAATAACGGGTTTTCAAAGACTGTAATGATAAATACTGGACCTTGGAGCCAGCACTTAATTTCTTCTAGAAACTCTATATAATTTGCTGCCTGGTGGCGTGAATATTAACAATCATTTCCCGACTAGATAATATCTTGTGGACAAATCTGTGGTGTGACTAAAGTGAATCCTATACTGAGGGAAGGCACCGACCTGACATTCATCATTTTTTAGAAACCTACGCTATTGACACTGTGCTCTGCTAACTCCCGCGCCTGGAATAATTGTTAGGTGACTTAATCAGACATTTGAACAAATTTGCATACCCAAGTAGTCGTTCCCGGAGACTCCAAGTTAAATACGTCTTTTGGAACTGGGGACTTCTTGGCAGAAGACTGCATTTTTTGAGTCTGTGTGAAAATCTAAAATCAATGTGTTCCAAGAGGCAGCAAGCAAAGTCGTGAGTACAAGTATGAGAAGCCATGGCGGAATGAATGAGTGTACGCTGGTTTGAGTGATATTTTTCACTATTTTCTCTTTGACACCCTGTTGCTGTCCTAATTTTTTTTTCAATCTGCATAATTTGTTGCTAAGGCTAGAGTTCTTGTGTTTTGTCTTAGGTTAAATCAGATTTTTTTCAAACTCTGTGCATATAATTACGAGATAAAACAAAGACAACTCTTAGACTCAAACTCTATGTATCTGTGACTCGGGCGCCATCATCTGTTCTCTTAACGGGGCCGGGCTAAACCTAGAGTTAACACTATAACGGGGCTATCATCCTTGCAACATTTACTTGATTTTTTTATGACTATGTGTATATGTATTTTCCTTGATGTACTTTCTTTGATGTTGTGAGCCGATTTTTCCTGATAATAAAATCGCTCTTGAACTTAATAATCGTGTTTGGTCAGCTCGTTCTAGATAATATATATATCATTGTTATAGTTTTCCCACGTCTGTGTGTTTACCTGTCGTCACGTGTATGTGCGTGCCTGTGAGTGATAGAAATATACGTAATATGTATATTGGTGTAGTCTGTCTGACGCTGTAACAACTGTTGTAGAAGATAGGTGAGAGAGAGAAGAATTCTTTTCGCTTTCAGAGACAGCCACTATATCAAATCTATCATCTCACGTGTGTGGAAATTCTATTACCTTTCACTAACTCTCCCTGAGACTATCACCTATTCAAACCTATTCAGAAGGGACCAAACCTAGTCTTAATTCTCCTATCGGAAAATCTACGACACAGTACAAGAGAAAAAAAAAGTGAGGAATAATGAAGTTAGAGATATGGAGAAATAAGTGATGGTGAGAAATATTTGGAGATGAATAGAGTGTATAATTGAGAAATTGGAGAGTACAGTTCCAATGAGGGAACAAGAGGTAGATGAGATAAATGGGAGAAAGAGAGAAGTAGAAAATTGCAGCGGGAGTCTAGTTGTGGGGAAACTAGATGCAATCAGTTTACACTGAACATATTAAGAAGCTGAGTAGATCTAAATGATAGACTACTGCATTAGACAGAGAATAATTAAGACTCGAGTGTAGAGAGGTCAGAGAAGAGGCCATGGGAGATTGCCGATAATAGTAGAGACAGAAAAGACATGGGTAATGTCAGAAGAGATGAGGGGAAGGAAAATGGTGAAGACAGGCCATGACGAAAATGGAATATGGGAGAATTGAGAAGCTTGGAGTATAGGAGTAATTAAGAAGCCAGGGTGACGGTGGCAAAAGATTGGAGATCGAAGAAGTCATAGGTGGATGACAGACAAGAGTAGTTAGGATTACTGTTCCAGATGGAACGAATACAGTGGATAAGGGAGGAAGAGATGGCAGAGATAATGAAGTTTTGCGAAACCATAGAGATATAACAGAGAGATACATGGAAGGTACACATAAATATGTTGGGAGAAGCCATGTGTAAAAGGGCAGAGATATAGAGAAAGGTTCATCAGAAAGCAAAATGTAACGAACATATAACGGAGGAATTATAAGTGAGACGACAAGAGGTGAATGTGAGTTCAGGACTGAACTAATATAGTAAGAGAATGCTTACGAAAAAGGGCAGAATGTTATGAGGAACAAAAGAGTAGGGAAGAAAGAGATTGAAATACACGAATACGGAAAGCAGGACAGATGAGTGCACAGGCACGTGAAATAAGAGAAATAGAAAGAAGAGTTAGGAATAGATAGACCATACGGAAACGCAAGTAGTTCGTATTAGGGGACCACATAAGGTATTTTTAGGTCCAAAGATAGGTGGAAGTTTAGTCAGGGGGGATGGCAAGAACAAAGAATCAGTGACACCATGATGGTTTAAATGGGTCACAAACGACTGTATATATTATAAAGTGTAACAGGCAGTTACAATATATTGTGTGAAAACGTGTTAACTACAGAAAAAGTAAATAAGAAAGTGAGTACGGGTAGAATGATGATATATATTTGATTTAAATGTTTATGTATTGTAAGTGCTGGTCAAGGAAGTAGACATATTAAGATTTAGGGTAGAGGTAGGTGTAATAATTAAGGGGAGAGAAAAATTTGTCCTCAGGGACAAATCTTTTTTTAGGATAGGGGAGGTAATGTGATAGGAAAGGGAAAGAACTGAGATATGACTAAGTAGGAATAATTTATGAGTAGTAAGACTTAGCTCTGACGTCACCAAAACACGGGAAATCAGTGTCTGAAGTGGAAGAGTTGGGGTCACTCTTAAAAATGGTCGTCAGCGTGTGAACAGGTTAGAAATTAGACTAACCGTAGGACCATCTGAAACTTAGTGGACAGCTCAAGTATCATTGTGTTATGATACCGCTGCATTTCGCAGAAAGGGAAAGATGTTCCCATGACAATTAAAGTTCATGTCGAGCTGTATCCAAGTGTATTATCAGCAGTTTTATTCAAGTAAACATGGTATGTAAACTCTCGAATAATTAGTCAAGGGCAAGTGATCGAAGACAGGTGTTCGAAGTAGTGATCCAGTTCGGACATATGAAGCATACTTTATAAGACAGCAGTGGTATAGAATAAGTATCCAGCACTGGTGGTAATCCAGATTATTACTTCAAAACCATACTGCATTTATTGTGAACAGCACCTTAAGAAGTAGTGTATAGTAGACAGCATCAGAAGTGAAGGGTGTTCAGTATTCAACGTAGATCAAGAGTTAATCAAGTAGTCTATGAACAGTGAGTTACATGACATATGAAGGACATTGTTGAAGTCTCATGTATGCTATTACCATTTATAATCAGGCACAGGGTTGCCAGCTGTGAATATGTTACTTGACAACAAATAAAGAACTTTTGTTGTCTACTCTGAGTCGTCAAGTCATTTCAGGCATTGGAGTTGTCTGATAACGTACTACCACACATCACATAAACAAGGCAGGCAGTTATTAAGTGACATATTTAACAACAGACAAAAGTACACTAAGACGAGAACATACACATGGGTCAACGTAGCAACAACTACACAAGAACAGAACCTGGGTTAAAACTATCACAATATTAGTCCCGCGTGCAGAACGAAGAGGGGTTTTTGCCAAGCGTTGGTGGTATTGGCGTTAATTATTACTATCGTTTCGTTCTTGCTACTGGAAAATGTCCGAGTTAATACTAATTTGAGCGTTAAAGTTAAAATCGTACGTTAATTCAGACGGTAGGTTGGTGTCACAGTTCTGGCAGATCGTTAATTGTAAGTCTCAAAACCGAAACTAGGAAAGCGGGTTAGATTTTACAGCGGGATCGTTTTACAGTGCAGACCGCTTAAGGCGATCTCGGATGTGGCGAATTTCTGTTGTGAAGAACAATTTGTTTATCCCCGGCAATTTTTCTTCTTTGTCTTTGTAAAAAATGTCCGGTTAAGCGGAATCCGTTTATCACGAATTTTCGGATATGCCGAACGATTAAACGTGTCCCGACTATATAATTTGATCTGCTTAAGACGAACTTTTTTCAAATACAGTACCTGGACATTTGTACAACTTTTCGGCTATTTTCGGAAATTGCGCGCTTCGTCGATGTTAGAATTTGAGTTATTTCCCCTCTAAAAATGGCTGGAAAGTTAAAATCCATATCTTTGAAAAGAAAGATTGTGCTATTACAAAAAGTGGAAAATAGTGGCATAAAGAAAATGGAAATAGCAAAGGAATTCGACATTCCAAAATCAACGCTTTCAGGAATCATAAAAAAATAAGGATCGGTACAGGAAAATGTTTTATGGTGGACAAGTTCATTGTCACAGAATGAAGAACCGAAAAGCGGCGTGTGATGTTGTTGACACGGCACTCCTAAAATGGTTTACCATGGCGAGATCAGCAAATGTTCCTGTAAATGGACCTATATTAACTGCAAAGGCAGAAGAGTTAGCACTTCTGGAAGGTCGGACTGGCTGGAAATGTAGTCCTGGCTGGTTGGGTCGTTTTAAAAAACGGCACAACATTACTTACAAAGCTTTGTGTGGGGAAAGGCATTCTGTTAATGAAACGACTACCGAGTCATGGACGGAGGAGGTTCTAAAACCAGCCATGAGTAGGTATAATTCCGCTGATGTGTTTAATGCTGATGAAACTGGATTGTTTTGGAGATTGCTGCCTGACAAGACTTTTTCCTTCAGAAATGAAAAGTGTCATGGGGGGAAAAAATCGAAGAAAGAATCACAGCTGTTGTGTGTACAAATATGGATGGTTCAGAAAAATTGCCATTACTTGTAATCGGTAAATTCAAAAATCCACGCTGTTTTAAAGGTTTGAAAAAATTGTGTGTTGATTATGCAGCTAATTCAAAAGCCTGGATGACATCAGACATTTTCATCAAGTGGCTACATGCATTTGATCATTCTATGGAACGTCAACATCGCAAAGTTCTTTTGGTGCTTGACAACTGTTCAGCCCACCTAAATGTTCAAAATCTAAAAGCAACAGAACTTTTATTTTTACCACCAAATGCGACATCCAAACTTCAGCCTTGGGACCAAGGTATTATTCAAAATCTGAAGGTTCATTATAGGTCAGCAATGTTGTCCAAACTTGTAGGTCACATTGATGCAGACTTGGTTGCTGAAGACTTCAAGATAACCCTTCTGGACGCTATTGTTATGTTGAAATCTGCATGGGGTAAAGTGTTGCCTGTGACTATTGCAAACTGTTTTCGAAAAGCAGGCTTTAAAGTTGGAGATGATACAGATGATGAAAACACGGTTGTATCAAATACTTGTAATGGCAGTATTATAATTGAAACTTCTGTGGAACCTTTGCTTCATCGACAATATCAGGAACTGAACATTTCAGCAGAAGATTTTGTCAACATTGACAATGATATTGTTACTACATGTAGTGCTAGCCTTGCCAGTGCTGATATTCTAGGGATGTGTATGCCAACAGTTTTATCTTCTGTCCTTTCCAGGCCTGACCTAGATGGAGATGATGATGATGACTGTGGGTTGCCAGTGCAAACTGTTTCACAAATGGAAGTTTCAAATTGCATGGATAAAATTAACATAACTATAATGCAGGCTGGATGCCAAGATGATTTAATTTCTCATTTCTTTGGATTTAAAGAGGCCATGGAAAGACATTTTATTAACTCAGGTACCAAGGCACAGAGGAAAATTACAGACTTTTTCATTTAAGAGTGCTTTATCATTTGAGAGTTTACAAATTCTAGAGATAATGATGACTGTGGGTTAACGGTACAAACTATTTCACAGTTGGAAGTTTCAAATTGCATGGATAAAACTAACATGTATATAATGCAGGCTGGATGCCAAGATGATTTAATTTATAATTTCTTTGAATTTAAGGATGTCATGGAAAGACATTTTTATTCATTCAAGTACGGGTACTAAGATACAGAGGAAAATTGCAGCTTTTTCTTTTCAAAGTGTAAAAAGTGCTGTTATTATCTAGATATCTGTGCCAACGTTGTACATTAACACTTTTGGTGATTTACATATTTTCTGTGTCATACATCTGTCGTATTCAACGCTAATTCATTATTGCATTGTACGTTGCAAATGCATTATCATATGCTTGAACTCTTATCTGATAAGAGGAATTTCTGATAAGAAGAACTATTTCTTGGGTCCCTGGTGAGTTCTCCTTATCAGGTCTGCACTGTATAAGCATTTCCTCTGCACAAAAGGCAGCGCTATACTGGCGTAGAGACGACTTTAAGCAGACACTTACGGTCGGGTTTATTTATTATCATAGGATTAAAATCTTATTGAATTTAGCGATTATTTCACAGAATTCGCTACACACCTCCCTTCCTAAAACATGCATTCATTGCAGGTTATAACCTGTGAGATAACTTAGCGCAAATGAAGTCCTACGCGTTTTTCTGATTTTCAGCATAAGGATGTCTACTCAAAAAATCGGCACCCACGTTCTGAGAGCCGGGAATATATTCAATCATAAATGAATAGGGCTGTAATAGTAATGACCATCTTAATAATCTGGCATTTTCATGCTTTGCCTGTGATAAGAATACGAGAGGCTGATGATCTGTTTGGACCACAAATGTCCTACCGTACAGATAGATCTGGAATTTTTTTATAGCTCATATTAACGCTGAACATTCCTTTTCAATTGTTGAATAATTTTTTTCCGCTTTGTTCTACTTGCGGCTTGCATAAGTGACTGGGTACAATTCCCCATCTTGTGAGGAGGACCTTTGCAACAATGTAGCCCCTAGGCCCACATTGCTTGCGTCACTTCTCACGACAAATTCTTGATTCAAGTCAGGCAATTTCAATACCGGCCCGCTTGTGAGTTTTTCTTTTAACTCTTGGTATGCTAATTCACACTGTGCTGACCAATTAATTGTATCAGGTTGTCCCTTACGCGTTAAATCCGTCAGAGGAGCACATATAGAGTTAAAGTGTTTAATGTACTTTTGGTAGAAACCACACAACGACACAAAAGATCGCACATCTTTTTTTGTTTGTGGCCTCGGTGCTCTTTTCAATTTTTCCAGATTCTTGGGGTCAGGGGTCATGCTACCCTGATGTACGTTATGTCCCAAGAATTCCAACTCTTTACATCCAATACAACATTTTGTTGGTCTAGCAGTCAAGTTAGCCTCTCTGAGTCTATCAAACAGCATATTCAAAGAGGTAACGTGTTCCTCCAATGTTTAAGTAGCGATAAGAATATCATCCATGAAATTCGAGATGCATGGATTTTTCAGGGGATCCAACAATTTTCGCATCATCCTCGAAAACACACTCGGGGCATTTTTGAACCCAAACGTCAACATGTTGAACTCATAATGGCCTTCCGAGGTGCTATAGGCTAAGTAAGGTCAAACCTCAGGCTTAACTGGAATTTGATAATAGCCTTTGCTAAGATCCACCTTAGAAAAATATTTTGCCTTGTTCAGTCTGGCAAATAGTTGATTTGTATCAGGTAATGGATCCACCTGACCTTCTGTGACAGCATTCAGTTTCCTGTAATCTATGCACAGTCTATGTTCCCCAGATGGTTTTCGCAATAAAACCACACTAGAGCTGTAAGGTGATTCACTGTGAGAAATAATCCCTTCTTGTAACAAATAATCTATCTCCTCTTTCAAAGCTTTTTCCTTAGCGAAAGGAATAGAATAGGGCCTCATACAGATGGGTGTTGGGTCTAGTAGTTTCATATCATATTCCAACAAATTTGTGTGCCCCGGCTTATCCGTTAACACGTCTGTATGTTTCTCTAGGACCTTTTGAACCTGCTCAATCTGTCCTTTTGTCAGGTGAGTACTGATCTTCACCTGTGCAAACGTTTCACTGGGCTTCAGTGGATATTGAAATGAGGTGAGCGGGTCATTTTTTATTTCGGTTGTGATAGACAAGGCCATTAAGTGTGTTCCTTCCTGGATTTGCCTGTCCAGATATTTCTTCAGAAGGTTCACATGATAGACTTTTTCCTTTCCTTCTTGTCTATCTTATAATTTGTTCTGGATACCTTTTCCAAAACTGTATATGGACCTTGCCATCCGATTTGAAGTTTATTGCTGCTACCGGGCAATAGAAGAAGCACCTTCTCCCCCACAGCAAGCTCCCTATCCTTCGCTTTTTTATTATAATAAGCAGCATGCTTTTTCCTGGCTTGTCTCAAATTATCATTTGCCAGTTTCCAACTAGTTTTTAAACGAGTGGTCAGTTCGTTCACATATTGATATGATGAGGTAACAGTCTCTTCTGCCTTCTCATCGGTCCACGTCCTCAACAAGGCTTCCAATGGACCTTTTATTGGCCTTCCAAATAACAGGGTTGCGGGTGACATCCCGGTTGAATTATGTGGAACTTCCCGTTACGCAAACAACGCAGCGGGCAAATATTGGTCCCACGTATCAGGTTTTTCATGGGCCAGCTTTCTCAGGATAGAAATGAGAGTCCCATTGAACCTCTCTACCTGGCCGTTCCCCTGGGGGTGATACGGACTACAATGAAAGTGCTTGGCTTGAAATAACCTAACAACTTCTTCCGTTAGTTTCCCCTTGAACTGTGAGCCGTTATCAGTCAAGATTTGATGCGGGAATCCTAACCTAGTGAATATTGTAAGTAATGCCTCTGCGACATGCTTCGAATCGATTGACGACAGGGCTACCGCCTCTCCCCACATAGAACAAGTGTCCACCAGAGTAAGGATGTAACTATTCTTCCTCTTGGTTCGAGTGAGAGGTCCTACAATATCCACGGCAACTCTCTCAAAAGGTGTTCCCACTATGGGCATTTCCCCTAGAGTTGCTGGAGCAGTCCAATGCTTTGGAGCTACTCTCTGGCATTCTGGACAGGATTTTACATATCTCTTTATATCTTCCGTTATCCCTGGCCAGAAATAATGACAAGCTATACGCTGTCCTGTTGCGCTGATCCCCATATGACCACTAAAGGGAATTGCATGTCCTAATTACAACACTCTCTCCCGATATGAAGTTGGAAGTACCAGTTGTGCATGGCCAGTTGTTCCAGTCCCAGTCTTCCTATACAATAATTTGTTCTTCATATAATAGTCCCCTTTGCTTGGAGGTGTGTGGCATTTAGGTAATTTTTTATAGCAAGGCTTGAGTGTCCTGTCTTCAGCCTGTGCCTTCCTCATCTCTTCTGGATGAGTATTTATTGGTTCATCTTCTTCCTGTCTGGATTGGGAACGGGTCTGGACTGCTGCCAAGACGACAGGTCTCTTGGGATTCCCCAAGAAGACATAACGGCACCCCAATATCAGAGGGTAGATGGGGGCGTCTAGCACTGCTGCTCTGATTATTCCTTCCACATAGCGAGTTTTCACAGTTATCCTGGCAATGGGAAGTGTCATAAGTGGGATGTCCTTGGTCGCCCCTTGTATCTCCACTGTTTCTGTGGTATACTGATCCGGGTTCACCAAGTGCGCACTCACAACAGAATCAAAATCCAAACCGGTATCGTAAAGGCACCTAATGGTGACCCCATTACATGCCACGTCCTCACACACTGAGGGGGTGATAAGGTTCCTGCTGTGCAGTAGATTTTACCTTTACCTCCTTTTTCCCCAACTTCATAGCAGCAAATCCAACAGGTTTCCTGTTACATACTTTGGTGTCATGTCCTTCCCTCTTACACCATCTGCAATATAATCTACCTTGATGAAAAGGTTTTCTTTCCTCATTTTTCCTGTCAGCGAATTGTGGGTTTTTATTTTTATAATCATTGCGTGGCCTATCAAAATTTTGCTTACCCTTGTTACCTTGATCTTTGTTGTCAAATCTATTAGAGTTTTGTGGAGCCTTATAATTGTCTACCTGTTTCTTTTTTGTGCCAGCTACTTCTGCTTGGGCTGCCTGATACCTCTCAGCGACATTAAGTAACTCACCCAGCCTCTCTGCACCCTGTTCCATGAGAAACTTTCTCAAGTCTGGAGCCATGGACTCTCTCAATTGCTCAATAAGGATCATTTCTTTAAGATCTTGGGTTTTCCCCAGAGCAGTCCATTTCTCCAAGTAAGTCTCTAAACGTGCAGAGAACTGGTGATAAGTCTCACCCGACAGTAGCTTGGCATTTCTAAACCTTTTCCTGTAAAAATTCACCATTCTTTTCATATCTTAACAAAACAGCCTGCTTTAACATGTCATAATTGTCTTGGTCATCCCTGCTCATTTTTGAGAAAACTTCATAAGCTGTTCCCCTAAGACCTTGGGATAACTTCAAGCTCCATCTTCCTTTTTCTAGCCCATAAGTCGTAGCTAATACCTCATATCTACTTAAATATGATTCAATATCATCATCTCTTTCAACAAAATAATCTAAGTGGAACCCCATAGCTGAGATAGAGGCCCCTGACTAGCAATAGCATCAGAGGTAGAGGGGCTGTGACCATTTTCAGGAGCATGGCCTTGCAACTCTAACTCCCTTAGTCGCAACTCATGCTCCTTTGTAATCTTTTATCTTCTGCTTCCCTCTCGGCAGTCAATCTCTTTTCTTCTGCTTCCCTCTCGGCAATCAATCTCTTTTCTTCTGCTTCCTTCTCTAATTTTCTCTCCTCAAATTGGAGCCTCTTGATCTCAGCCTCTCTATCTAACTCTAATTTCTTCATCTCCCTAGCATCTTCTAACTGCATTCTCCTATCTTCAGCTAACCTATGTTCTTCCCTAGCAATGAACTTATTACACTCTGAGGTGACATAGTCAATCAAGACTTGACCCTCCATGTTCATGTCTCTGGCAGTCTGCACAGCAGCAGATCTGAACTTTACCAAATCAGCCATATTGTATCAAGCAAGGTTAACAATATACTAAGGTAAATTATTTACTCTAATTAAACAACAACTACAAGCACCAACAGATCATACACTATTTAAATTCCACAAAAGAATACTTTTAATTTTATTATATGGGATTCCTATACATGAATTAGGGGAAGTTTCAAATCCCAGAAGCGAGTTACCCACTATAGCTGGTGTTGGGAGTTTACCTAATGAAAAGTTCAAATCTCGGACAAGCCTACCCAATATATGTGGTGGATTTGATGTTAATAGATGTTATCATTCAATATTTCTAGTGTACTGAATGAGGTCAGCTGTGAAGGTCCCTGATTATAACAAATTTTGGGTTGAGTTATCAGGGTACCTTTCTGCTACCACCTTATGACCTCAATCAGACCTATTCTTGACTAGTATGTATGATAGCTACGTATAATGTCTGGGTTATGCAAGTGTGTAATGTAGTGTAAGTATTACTACAAATACATTTAAATTTTAACACATATAGATATAAGACAGGGTCAATACCACAACCACAAACAAACTAACACTCTATTATACAACTTATAGAAGTCTGTGGCTGAAAATTATGTAATATGCTAGATTACAATTTATTTGCCCTGATTCAGAATTTTCTGAGTCAGGACCTACAACAAAATGAAATTTATGGTTTTATTTACATAAATATTTATAACACAATGGATCTTCTGTCCATACAAAGGACTATTATAATCAAATTATATTTAGGTATTTTTCTACACTGGGTGACACTGGTAACTAATGGTGGGGTGGGGTGTTGGCATCATTCCCCTTCTTTATATTAGTATCTTATGGAAAAGTTATTGAATAATCAAGAATTTTATGTCTCTGTTAATAAAGTCAGTGGATGACCGCTGTAGTGCCGACACATAGGCACTTATCTTGTGTTGATAGTTGATATGATGCTGACAATTTCCTTTCGTTCACTCGAATGACCAGACTGACACAGTCCCTGGTGTAGGATAGCATAGTAGACCGCTTGGTCCAGTAAAGTTTCACTTCTCTCTCTCTCTCTCTCTCTCTCTCTAGTAAAATCACCAGGGTCCTGGTACTACCGTAGCACCAGAACAAAAAACCCTGAAACAAGGTTATGATTCTGTACAACATATCTACAATATTATTCCACAATCAATACATGTCATAATTCAATAAAGAAAAGGGTCAGATCTCTCGGACCACCCCATGTCAACCATTTTCCTCTGAGACAACAACTCATACCAGTGCTCCTGTTCTTTTCCCTAATGGCTACAACGCCTCTGACACTGCAACAATGATTCTCTCCCATAGAATATTGTGGGTTAAACTTCCCACTGGTAACTGTGGAAATCATTTTAAGTTATACAACTCATGTCAATTTTTACTGCTTGTGTGCAACACCACAGGCTCTGCATAAGTCTGCTGGGGACCTCTGTACTTAGTCGTAAAGCCTTCCCAAACAAGCAGTATCTCATACCCCAAATTTGGTTATAATAATAAGATTAATAAATTCATTCTTACCACAATTCAAAGAAATATCACAAACATACGTTGACTGGCATTAGCATTAATATGTAAGTTTAGCTTTGCCCCGGTCCAGACTGCCAAGAATTATTATTTCACTCTAGGCACTGCTGTTCTCAACGCAGCTTGCTTTCAAAAACTTCTGTATCAACCGGCGACAAGCCTTTGCTTGCTTTTGCCAATATTATCAGACCGGCCCAATCAGCGAGGGCCTAGCTTTTTAATTCAAAATTTAAAAAAAAAAAAACTCCAAACTTCTAGGTGTGAGTCTTCAAAATATAGTTAGCTTTTTTGCCTAACCAATACCCTCCTTCCTATACTCTTCTACCAACCAATCGGATTTGAATCAATCTAATGCCTCTTTTTAAACTGGCGTCTCCCCTAACGTAATGGATAAATGAGCGAGACCACCAGTCTGTCCGTATTAGTATTCGTAGACATATAGTATTATCTCAATATCTTGGCTAATAATTAGACTGCCATATATATTTAAATATATTATTGTTCAGGGGATCCTAAGCTATCTTTATATATGATTTTTATGGCCCTAAAATTTGTCGTTTAGATTTTCAGTTTTGTCACTGTTAATCGTCAATTTCAACTTTTCCAAAAGTCGGCCATCTTTCCCCCTCCTTTTCTATCATTTTTTCATTCAAATAAACCAACTAGTTGTGTTACGTCAGAAATACACTACTCGGCGAGAATTGAAAACTGTCTGTGTGTTTATATATTCTGATTTGTCCAACAGAGAGGTTATAGTATTAGTCCCGCGTGCAGAACGAAGAGGGGTTTTTGCCAAGCGTTGGTAGTATTGGCGTTAATTATTACTATCGTTTCGTTCTTGCTACTGGAAAATGTCCGAGTTACTACTAATTTGAGCGTTAAAGTTAAAATCGTACGTTAATTCAGACGGTAGGTTGGTGTCACAGTTCTGGCAGATCGTTAATTGTAAGTCTCAAAACCGAAACTAGGAAAGCGGGTTAGATTTTACAGCGGGATCGTTTTATAAGCATTTCCCCTGCACAAAAGGCAGCGCTATACTGGCGTAGAGACGACTTTAAGCAGACACTTACGGTCGGGTTTATTTATTATCATAGGATTAAAATCTTACTGAATTTAGCGAATATTTCACAGAATTCGCTACAATGATTATAAAAAATCGTCGTTAAAAAAGCTTGATTACTTTTTAAATACACACAGAAACATTGTCGCATAAATAACACTAACGATTGTTCTGGCGCATGCAAATTTGTTTTCACTTTCTGAATGATGGAAAGCGTTTTAAAGTACAGTCCACTGATTTCAAATTATTGTGATGTATCACAATATTCTTCTTCAAGTACCGTGCCTAGTGGCGTAGGAGATCATGTTTCTCCACAACTTCCTGTCTCCAGTACAATTTATCAATTCTGCTGTTGACTTCTTTCCATTCCACAATGTTAAACTGTCCAGTATTTGCTCTCTTTGTCTTCCCTTATCTCTTTTTCCTTCAGTCTTACCTGTTGTTACGATACATTCCAGTCTGTCCTCTTCTCATAACATGCCCAAAAAAGTGGATTGTTTCTTTCTAACTTGTGAAATGAGTTTCCTTTGCGCATTGGCCTCTTTCAGGACATCCTCATTACTCTTTTTTGTCTGTCTATGGTATTTTTAACATTCTTCTGTAAAACCATATCTCTGTTGCCTCTAATGACTTCCCTATTTGTTCACTAATTGTCAATGACTCACTCCCATATGTCAGGATTAATTCTATATAACAATGACGAACTTTCTTTCTTACTTTCAATGACAAAAAATTGTTGCATAAAATACTTTTCATGTTATAGAAAGCTGCTTTTGCCTGAGCTATTCTGCTCTTCACTACTAAGATGCATCTTCCATCCGTTGTTAGTAACGTGCCGGCTATTTTAATTTATTGACTTGTTTTAAAACGGTTCCATCTACTTTAATAGTGCATTCTTAGGAAGCCCTTTTCTTTGAAACGACAATTACTTCTGTCTTTCTGCTATTAAGGCTAAGGCCTTTATTTTCACTTTCTATCACTATAACCATTTCCTGCAGCTCTTTTTCACATTTTGCGATTAAGACTGTATCATCAGCGTATCTCAAGCTGTTTATATTATGGCCGCCGAATCATACTCCTGGCATGTCCTCTAGAGATCTCATTATATTTTCATTGTATAGATTGAGCAGATCCGGTAACAGCACACATCCCTGCTTGCCATCCTTTTTTACTTGCTGAAACGGATAGGACAAACATTGAGGAAACCTCTTAATAGCATTACAAGGCAGTCCTTGTTCTGGAATCTACAGGAAAAGAGAGGCAGAGGTAGACCAAAAAACACACGCAGAAGAGAGCTGGATACAGAGGTAAAAATGATGAGGAAAACATGGAAAGAACTTGAGCGGATGGCACCAGACAGGAGGACTGGCATGTATTTATTGAAGGCCTATGCTCCTTGGGGAGCTAAAGGGTATTGACTGATTGAAACTTTCTTATTTGGCTGCTAATTCTTACAGCTGCTGTTTGTTGCCAATACATATTCTTTATTATCCTCAAGTCTTTACCATCATTGTTGATGCTTTCTAACATTTGGATAATTTCATCAAGTTTCACTTTATCAAATGCCTTAGTGTAATCTATAAAGCATAAGTACAGATCTTGTCTTCCCATCAATGGCTATTTCCTTTAATGTTCTTATCAAATGAATAGCATTGTTTGTACATTTACCTTCTACAAATCCACACTGTTCATCACTGATTTCTGGATTAATTTTATTTCTCAATCTTCTCATGACGATTCGTGATAATATTTTGGCCACATGACTCATAATACTAATGGTGCGATGTTCTTCACATTCCATGGCTCCAGGTTTCTTTGGCATATGAATATGGATCTTAGCAGATCATCTGTGACATATTATGATAATAGCTTTCATATATCTATTTCATTACCTACATTTTTCTTCCCCTGGCTTTCACCTACACACGTTTTGTTAACTTAAAACCCTCCTACACTCAGAGATCTGTCTCTTTTTCTAATTTCTTCTTCTTCTTCTTCCGTCCTTAGCCACCGACCGTCAAAGCAGTCAGTGGCCATTACGCCTAGTGGCGTCTTAGGGCAACAGCAGATAGGTTTTCTTTGCCATTGTTTCCCATCACGCCTAGTGGCGTCTTTAGGGCAACGGCAAATCAACCCATTTGCTGTTGTATCCGTAATCGAAGTGACTGGCAAACGGGTGATCAGCCCGTTGTGTTTTTTTCTAATTTAGCACGCCTATTTTATTTTATTTTCTCTATTTCCTTAGGAATGTTTACCAACAGACCTATTTAGCTAACGTTGAGCCGGTTACCTGTAATTACAAGGGGATTGACATAAGTCTTGGGCCTGACTATGAAGGAGTCACAGGAGGAAGATGAAACTTGGCACATTTAAAGTTCATCATATTTGCACTGAATGTGTGAAGTACGCGTTTGTTTCTTCAATGGGTTTTCCCGCTACGGTGAACGGCGCAATGTACCCTATTGACCGGATCTGCTGCTCCAAAGATTTGACAAAACAATGGAAAAGAAGGAGGCCAGAGCTGTGATAAAATTTCTGATGTTTAAGGGAAAAATACCTACAGAAATACACAGGGAGATGGAACCAGTGTTTCGTGATTCTTGTCCTTCATATATTTCGGTAAAAAACTGGTGTCAATAGTTTAAGTGCGGCCGCTCAAATGTTGCTGATCTGCCAAGATCTCGTAGACCAGCCTCAGAGTGCAACGATGAAAATGCAACAAGAGTGAAGAAAATCATTGACCAGGATCGAAAAATGACAATTGTGGAGATAGTGTAAAGTTTCTTTTCTTCTTTCCACTCTGTAAAGTGTCAGTCTGTATGCTCTGTAAGGAAGAGTGGTGTGTTGTTGAGATCAGGCATGCTCCAGTCTACGCAGCTGTAAATGGGTAACTCACCCTAGTCCTGAGTTAGGGAAGGCAAAGGCTCCAGGGGAAGCAGGCCCTAAACTTGGTCACTCCAACCGACGCAGGATGGTGTATGTATGAAGTAGAAGTGTAGAGTGTGATTACCGCGAATGGTGTACTGTTCGTGTGCTGACCAATATAACCACTCATACACTTGTGTCTACAAGGCACCAATGTAGACTGCTGGAATCTTGGTTTACTCAATTTATTCAGACGTACACACTGGGACATACGAGTACATCATGGTATGTTGACATATCAATTTGTAGGTATACATAGCAGATCTGAAGTCATGACACATTCAGAAATAATGGGCAGTACATCAAAAGTTCAATGTCATGATACATTAGGACCGCATCCCCCTATCTGACTAAACGCGTCAGTGAAGGCAGATCGGTAAATAACTAAAGTTACTTGACGTCCATAGTTTGTAGTATATATTATGAAACCACGAAAGAGGGGGTTTCTAGCAAGATTGAGATCTCCCTGTCACTGTCCGATAATAGGATAAATAATCTGTTCTCTTGGCAGTGATCAAAACATATGATGACCGAAATCTAACATGGCTGCCTCCCTGAGTTGTCGTTCACTCATTCATAGGAAGGAGAATATAAGCCAGAGTTAATTTATAATGGGTATATAAATGATTTCATAAATGTTTCCATACAGCTCTACGGTGATCAGGTTAATTCACGTAGCCATAACCGCTGTAGGAAAGTCTGTCATCTTCGTCGATACAAAACACGACCCTAGCGATACGAAGCACAATGTTCCATCTAGGTCGAATCGACATGAGATCATCAAAATAGGGTCTGGCAATACATGGAGTCCGAATTATACATTGTACCGTACCTTAGGAGAATCTCTAACATAAACTATAGTAGAGATACCATCTCCTTTAGAAGAAAACCACTTCATGAATCATATTTCCTTAAGAATCTACCAGCACTTTGGAAAGTGCGTACCCGCCATTATCACGGTACATCGGAACTCATCACGACTTGTCAAGACAACTCATACTTCCGCTAGAGCGGAATAATAAGAATCTAGTCCCGCCTACCCATCCAAAATATACAATATAGGACTGATTCTACTTGTACTAATAATATGTAATACATATGAATTCAGGCCATAAACATAATAAGCAAATTAATCTATTTTCTGGCCCTAAAAATAAGTACAAATATAAGAGCAATATCCGTGCGCCGGATCAATATCAAGAACGATTACTCCTATAATCAAAAGTGTGAATCAAACATGGATTATCTCGCTTTCCCCATAGACAGCATTTTCATACACAAATGAATGAATGTCTATATTTTTTCCATATTAAATAGCCATATCGATTTTTGTAATATGTGCGTCAAAATATGCACGCAACAGATAGCTAGCAGAGTAAAACTAAATGAAAGCACAGTTTATAGAATTTTACACAACAGACTGAACATGAGAAAAGTGTGTGTCCACGCTGGGTTCCACGACTGTTGACACGTGAACAGAAGCAGACGAGGGTAAATTGCTGTCAACAGTTGCTCAAAAAGTGTCAGTCAAAAATTTTTTTGGAGACCATGGTGACAGTAGATGAGACTTGGGTACACCATTATGACCCCGAATTCAAAATTGACAGCATGCGATGGAAAACCCCGGGGTCCCCAACACCTGTCAAGCCGAGAGCGCAGAAATCTGCAGGAAAAGTGATGCTGACTGTTTTTTGAGACGGCAAAGGTGTCCTTTTGAAAGATTATCTGCCTCGTGGCAACACAGTTAATGGACAGTACTATGCAGATCTTCTCACCAAACTAAGAAAGGTTGTGACCAGGAAACGAGGGATAACGCGCACTCAAAATCTTCCTTTGCTTCAAGACAACGCGCCCTCTCACAAAGCACGGCTTGTGCAGCTAGCAGCCAACGATTTGAATATTGAAATTCTTCCACACCCACCATATTCTCCAGATTTGGCTCCATCAGACTTTTTTCTATTCCCAAATCTTGAAAAACAGCTAAAAGGAAATCATTTTGACAGCGATGAAGAGGTTATACTGGCATGTGATGACTGGTTTAGTTTGAAAAATAGGGTGTTCTATTCCCAAGGCCTTTTCACGTTCAAGCAGAGATGGCAGAAGTGTGTCAATTCAGACGGTGGCTATACTGAAAAGGAATAAACACTATACAAAATTTCAGCTCTCTGTGACATGTCCTTCATGGTCAGGCCCAAGACTTATGTATCCCCTTGTATAAAGCCAGCGATTGGAAATCGTCGTAATAGGATCAAACAGGGAGAGACGGAACGCGTAGAAAGGGGCGACTATTTTAAAAGAGCCGTAATTTTGGCTCAGGGGAAGATAAGCTAAAACAGTTGTAACGTATTTTTCGTTAGGCAGTGATTAGGGGAAATAAATTGAGTAGAAGGAGTAGATAATTTGGAACCAAGGGCAGATAATCACAGTTACTCCCCCTGAGTCCGTTCGTTTGGAAGGTAATTAAACACGGTGAGAATAGCCAGATCAAAGGACGAGCTTCGCTCGATTGCCAGAGTCTGCTAGCGGTAAAAGTGTAAGTTTTCCCTCTGATTCGCAGATCGACCGAGGACAAGCCCGAAAACTGAGTGAAGGCGTTTAAAGTAACAAGTCTGAGCGAAGTTCTGCAAATTTAATATATATATATATATATATATATATATATATATATAATATTATATATATATATATATATATATATATATATATATATATATATATATATATATATATATATATCTCTGCCTTTAAACTCAATTTATCCAGTACCGACAGAATTTCAGAGAACAACTAGCTTCGATTTTCTAGACCATTGTTATAGTGGATTTCTTAGTATTTTCGATTTGGAGTAGTTCTAATTGCACTATTCATTATGAGTACTGACGAAATATATGTTTCTTTCTAATTCATGATGATTAAAAATATAAATGACTAGCGCTTATTTTACGGAGACTTTTATTAAACGATTCAATATGAGATACACGTGTAGTTCTATTCAAAGTTAAATAACTGAGTGTATGAATATATTATATTTCACGCGGGTTAATGATAGGATTGAGAATACTATATTATGGTTAAGTATTTGTAATTTCTTCTCCTTTACACAGTATTGGGTCAAACCCAAAATCTACCAGCGGCTTCCATATAAATCTGAGAATAACCATACAAAAGAACATTTTTACTTAGTATCTGGGTCTTCAAAGGTGAACCTGTCTGGATTCGTGTTTACACCCAGAAAGAGACAGAGTACCAACCCAAAGAACATTAAGAATAAATTTTATAACTGGGCCTATAGATCCAGATTTCTTTTTCCCAATTTTTCATATACATTCAGCCCGTGGTGGCAACAAGATCAAACATTTGACATAATCAAACTTGTGACATTTTCCGACTATCGACCATTGGTGGTGTGACAAGGCATTTTTATACTGAGAGAAGTTACCGACCTGACATTCCTATGTATTGGAAATCTCAAGCTATTGACACTGTTAGCACTGTTAAATTTCTTACCTGGTCTAATTAATGTGACATAAACAGTAATCCTAAATAAAAGTAACAAAGTGAACGTTCCCCGGAGAAGTGGATCTAATCTGTCTTTGAGGAGCTGGGGTTTTCTTTGCCAAAATAACACAGGATTTGCTGTGTTCGTGTGTCCTAAAGATTGTTCCAGAAGGTGCAAACCAAGTATTAGGAAAGAACGAATGCACGTGGCCACGGTTGTCTGAGAAGAGAGGAAGGATGAATGACTAATTCCCATATATATATATATATATATATATATATATATATATATATATATATATATATATATATATATATATATATATATATATATATATATATATATATATATATATATATATATATAGTTTATTTCTTTTAGTACATTTTGCTAATACTGTCCCTTTCAGAATAGATTAACGTATAAACTCTGTTCTTTATTGTAGAGGGAAATTGTTAAGTCATATTTTAATTAAGGGGAGTTAAGTGGTAAAGACTGGAATGTACGGGTTGGATTTTTGTACACGCTAGTAAACACGCTCTGCGTGATGAGAGAATTTTTTAGTTGAGGGGTTGTATGCGCAGTAATGTTTAAACTGTTACCTGACTAGTTGTTACTTTGTTTAAAGATAGGATAAAGAAACTGGTCGAATGTTCTATGAATTATTTTTGGGGGGAAAGGCGGATGAATTCAGCTCACATCTCAAGCTGCGAGTTCGCGCTTGAATGAATTTTTACTGAGCTGTTTTGAGCAGCTGTTTTTTCGTCACAGTACGTTTTCTGGCAGAGCTTGGGAATGGACGTTTACCATTTCGCTAGTGTGTTCCAGAATATATTTTTGTGAAAAGGAATATTTGATAATTCCAGAATGTACGTTATTGAAGATTGAGATATTATATTCATATTGATTCAAAGCCTGGGATATTTTAGCTTACTAAGGTACTGTGATTTTGCCTAGGATGGATTTTATTTTCCTGTTACTAGATGATATAGCGAGTTGCTGTGTAAGCGACCGGTGATACGTTTGATATGCTAGGCCATGGATTATACCGGCCACTATCCCCATCATTTATAAGAATATTTATTGAAAGGATTTATGCTATAAGTTACTACGTTCCCATGGATGTTTGGTATCGGTTTATGCAACTGATTTTTTTCGGATAATTGATACCATATTCTGGAATCTATGTTTACCTGAAGCTCCATGTTTTGCTATGAAATGTCGTCCTATGATGTCTACGTGTGTATGGCGTTAATAAACAGCGAAAAGTTAATCTAGTTCCACCATTTTCTGGCCCATTGTTGCTGTGGTGTGTGAGTGCAGTAGATGAGTATCCAGGAACTCACAACATATATATATTGAAACAGTCTACTGCACCACCGTCGGCCATCTGTAAGCCCGACCTATGCTGATCGCCATTCATCAGCTACACTATATTAACATTTGCCCTCCTGTGCCACTACAGTAGTTGTAACATAAGTGGTCGTCAGTGATATGGGGCGTTATGTTACCCACAGAAGTTGAACTGTATTCCCCAGAACAACCACCAACATAAAACGGTCGCCAGTTATATGGTGACATGGTAAATTTTTAATTTTTATTTTTGAAGATAAGTGCTGTTTTATATGAATTCCAGCGAACGTTTTGCTGACGTATTTCAGTCCACCGTGTTTGGTAATCTGTGATATCATTGTTTAGGTGTGACTAAACGTCTCAGTGTGGTTGTCGTTATATTTTTCTCTGTACCTTAGTTTTTTATTATTAATTTGTTTGTGAGTGTCTTCCTCCCCTTACTATCTTTGATTTATATACGAAGTTGTCGTTTATACACTGTATTGTCGCTTGTATTGTCTTACTTTTCGCAGTGTCATTGCACTCTTTGCAATATTTTTTCTTTGGTTTTGCTTTCAGATTTAGTTGATTCTGCGAACGTGGTCATTTGTGCTTTATATCTTGTCTTTGTAACTCTTGTTTGTACTATCTATTTTGTCATGCACTGTCAATATTATATTGCATTATATATATATATATATATATATATATATATATATATATATATATATATATATATTATATATATATATATATATATATATATATATATATATATATATATATATATATATATATATATATATATATATATAGGTAATTAATTACATGATTAACAGTTAAAGGTAATTGTACAAGTTCTTAAGCAAGAACTTGTCACCCACTGAGTTGGTATAAAGTGAGTTTCTCCAGAAATATATTTACAAGTTATCTATCTCATATAATTGGACATAATGTCTAGTTTCGATTATTTCATTAAAAAGGGAAATCCCTTGGTATGACTACGGAGAAATTAGAGGAATTCGCACGTATGGAATATGATAAGGCTCAGAAGTTTGAGGAGAGAAAACTTCAACTGGAAGTTGAAAAACAGAAAATGGAAGCTGAAAAACAGAAATTAGAGCCTGAAGATAGAAAAATTCAGCAGCTAATGGAAGAGAAAAAAATGCAAATGCAAATGGAAGAAAAAAAGCTTCAGATGCAAGCTGAAGAAAACCAAAGACTACACGAGGAAAGGATCTTATCTATGGAACTGGAGAAAATAACGATAGTGAAAATTGGTAATACACGACATGAGTCAAACAATCAAACAACTTCTAATAAGGCAATTACTAATTCTTATAAATTCAGATTGCCTGCTTTCAACTCTGCCTATGACGACATTTCATTCTATCTGAATAGATTTGAACTTTCATGCGAATCTCATAAGATAGACAAGTCAGAATATTGTGCACGACTTACGGAAATACTTAAGGGTGAAGCTATGAACACTATAAGTATGTTGGAGGGCCTTGACAAGAATAACTATGATGTTGTCAGAGAGGTCTTGTTAAAAAAATACCAACTGGATGAAGACGGTTATCGCCTACGCTTTAAGTCTCTATTGCCAAAGACAGGGAAAGATTTTTCAGACTTTATAGCAAATATTCGCCTTACGTTTTCACGTTGGGTGGAACTTTCAAAAACTGAACATACATACGAAGCTCTCATGGACTTATTGCTTCGTGACAAAGTCATGTCGTCTGTAAACGCTTCTTTTCTTTCTTTTTTACATGAGCGAAAACCTACAAACTTGAAAGATATGGAACAATACTGTCGCCAATACGTCACTGCACACCCAAATGTGACTGTTAGCCACTCTGAGGTTAGAGAAGGTTTACCCGTGGCTTCAGCAATGCCATATGGTCCTAATTTGTGCCGTAGATCTCTAAGTGCGGATCGCAATTTTGGTAGGAGAGATAATCGTGATTTTGGACAGTACCAAGGGGGTCCATCACGTAGTAATTCTCCTTCTTCAAGGAACTGGAGGCAATTTAATGGTCCTCAACATTTTGGTCCCAACAATTATGGAAATTTTGGAAGAGGTAACTACAATAGAGATTATCAACCCTACAATAATTTTTCTCGGAGACAACAAAATCCATCGAATAGATATTTTTATCAAAGGGGAAATAGTAATCGTGACAATGCTAACTGGGGTTCAAATCAGAACAATAGTTTCAATAGAGCAAATAACAAAGCTCTCAATAGAGATAATAGTCGCGATAGATCGCGATATGACGGTGGATCTCCAAATAATAGATCGCATCGCCATGCTAACTCTGCTCAACAAGAGCCCCAGGTTGTTAATGATCAAGGTAACAATAATAATAGTGTCTCTAATACTACTGCTTGCTCTGCTTTCGATTTCGAGAGAGCATCTCAGTGCCCGGAGTGCACAACTTTGTTCCAATCTACGGCTATAACTACCTTGAGTTGCGGTCATCCTCTACTCACTCTTCCTGCCTTAGCTGCGCATGACGGAAGAGGGTCTCTTACTCTACATAAGGGGTTTGTGAATAATAATCCAGTCTCAGTTCTCTTTGATTCTGGATGCACAACTGTCGGGATTAGACAGTCTCTAGTCCATCCATCTTGCGCTACAGGTAATATGGTGAAATGTGTGACATTTGGTGGGACAGTTGAGACTTTTCAGATTGCCATAGTGCATATTGCCACACCATTTTTCACTGGTTATATACACGCATGTATGCTCAGAGCGCCTATCGCCGACCTTACTGTCGGACAGATACATGGTATAAAGATATGTACGCCGGTACAAATTGCTGCTTGGGAACGGCAACATCACCTTACTGATACAACGCTAATAACTGTGCCAAAATCTTATCACCAAGTACATTCTGCTAATTTAGTGCAATCTTGCAGTGTTGATGATACGATTGTTCATCATGCTAATTTTAGTGCTTCTTGTAACCCAGTTCGACATACCTCAGTACGTCGTTATTCTAATTTTGACTCTTCTTTAACTACTATTATAGAAGAAGATCCTTCAGTTTTATCTGATACACACTCTAATTTTATAGCTACGACTGAATCTACATCCAGTCACGTTGATTGCAACTTCTTTGCTGCAATGACTAGCGTTTTCTTTGCCACATGTACGGACTTAGTTGTTAGTACATATATGTATCTTATGAGTTTCTTTAGCTTTCTTGCTGGAACGGTTAGCTCGGTATCTTCGTCTTTTACGACTTTTTGTCGCACTCACTGCGCTCCTTTTAAACTTCGACGCAGGTCAAAGTTTACTACTGTATGCTTTTACATCTTTGTTATATCTTTCTTACTTTTTTCTTCGCCCAGTACACAGGCTATGACTTCAGTTCAGCCTTTAAGATGTACGCCTTTGTCTACTGCATTTCCTTTGTCTTGCGCAAAATCTCAGATTGTCAGCCATCATGACACTCTTAGTCATCACTACCATCTTCCAGATTTGCTTATAGATTTCGGTATCACTTATATATCTGCGACTCTATTATACATTAACGCACACTGGTAGAAAACTTTTATGACCCTCTTCAATTCATGATCCTAAGTTCGTCTGTGCTACTTTCTCTGTTACCCTTTCTTGTGTAACGGAGGAGGGTTTGATTAACATCGTACAGGGGTCGGAAGTTTACACGGCAACATTTGATAAGTTAAAATTAAAGTTAACTGTTGCCTGTCATAAAATCCTACCTTTACCAGAGATTTTCATTTGTGTTTTTTCACAGAAACGGCTTTTCCATGAGAGTCAGAGCTACTATATTGTTAGATATATCGCAAGATTTGCTGTTCCAGTGAAGCCAGTCGGCAGTTTGACGCCACTCTAGATGTTTTTGGTATCTTCGTGTGCATAGGATGGTCCAAGACTACTAGAGTTGTACTTTCTATGTAACTTATTTAATATAGTTAGATATTATTGTATATTAGTATAGTATAGTATATTAGATAGTATTGTATTAGGATATGATATAACTTTTTTAAGATAGTATGTTGGTTCATCTTTATGCACCAATTCATTATCATATTGTTCTTATACTACTGTGTTTTGATAAATGTTGAACGTATGACAATTGTAATGATGCTATGATTTTTACGTAACTGATCATTACGATACATTTGGGTATTGTACAATTTAAAAAAAAAATGAAGACAAGAAAAAGGTATTTTTTCTGACATTGTGATGTATTTTTTCTTTGCCCAGCGCTTGATTGTGCGCTAGGGGTAACTATGTATAGTGATATTGGTACATTGAAAAGTGTTTTTTATGAGGTTGTGGTGTATTTTTTCTTTGCCCAGCGCTTGATTGTGCGCTAGGGGTAACTATGCATAGCGATATTATTAATATTGATGCTTATAATAAGTTCATCATTGGTACTTTATAAGTTTATTAACTTGGTTATCATGCACATTATGCTATTTTTAAATGGTAACTAGTTATTTGTCCTTTGGTATAGATATGTATTGTTTAAATTATTGTTTACCATGATATATCATTTTTTTTGGGTTATTCTTATTGCATTGCTTTCTTTCATTGCTACTCATTCTTCTTGTACTCCATCTGCTCTTTTCACTTTTCACTCATGATGGCATAGCTACTCTATACTTGATATACTTCATATTTCTTTTAATTTGTTGATCTTCGTATTTTTTTCTATCCCTCTTTTGTTCTTTTTTGTTAACATGACTTAACATACGTAGTGTAATCCTTATGTGTAGATATTATGATTGCATTGACTTCAATATTTTTTGTTCGATGGAATTTTTTTTTTTAAATGATCATATCATTTTTCCCCGGAGGTCGGTGTAGTCTGTTAAGTCATATTTTAATTAAGGGGAGTTAAGTGTTAAAGACTGGAATGTACGGGTCGGATTTTTGTACACGCTAGTAAACACGCTCTGCATGATGAGAGAATTTTTTAGTTGAGGGGTTGTATGCGCAGTAATGTTTAAACTGTTACCCGACTAGTTGTTACTTTGTTTAAAGATAGGATAAAGAAACTGGTCGAATGTTCTATGAATTAGTTTTGGGGAGAAAGGCGGATGAATTCAGCTCACATCTCAAGCTGCGAGTTCGCGCTTGAATGAATTTTTACTGAGCTGTTTTGAGCAGCTGTTTTTTCGTCACAGTACGTTTTCTGGCAGAGCTTGGGAATGGACGTTTACCATTTCGCTAGTGTGTTCCAGAATATATTTTTGCGAAAAGGAATATTTGATAATTCCAGAATGTACGTTATTGAAGATTGAGATATTATATTCATATTGATTCAAAGCCTGGGATATTTTGGTTTACTAAAGTACTGTGATTTTGCCTAGGATGGATTTTATTTTCCTGTTACTAGATGATATAGCGAGTTGCCGTGTAAGCGACCGGTGATACGTTTGATATGCTAGGCCATGGATTATACCGGCCACTATCCCCATCATTTATAAGAATATTGATTGAAAGGATTTATGCTATAAGTTACTACGTTCCCATGGGTATTTGGTATCGGTTTATGCAACTGATTTTGTCGGACAATTGATACCATATTCTGGAATCTATGTTTACCTGAAGCTCCATGTTTTGCTATGACATATCTTCCTATAATGTCTACGTGTGTGTGGCGTTAATAAACAGTGAAAAGTTAATCTAGTTCCCCCATTTTCTGACCCATTGTTGCTGTGGTGTGTGAGTGCAGTAGATGAGTATCCAGGAACTCACAACATATATATATATATATATATTGAAACAGTCTATTGCACCACCGTCGGCCATCTGTAAGCCCGACCGTAACTGTCTTTTTTCGTTCTTGAGGTGATCACTTGCACAAGACAGTAAACATCATGTTGTTAGATGTGTGGTACTTGTAAGATGATGTGCTGAGTGTGTGAGCGGATGGAGGCGCGAATGTGTTTAGGCTCGTATATATGTAGGCAATGCAACCCATACACTCACATGCAGTAGTCAAGGATGCTTGGACACTGCTGGCACGTTTCAAAACATTTATTGACGGAAACACACAGTAGCATCAACAGGAACAGTCAGTGTAAACATGGTCATGATAACAGGAAATCGTTTGGTATACATCAGGCATTCAAAAGGCTTGTAAACATTCATATATGGATGCATGTCAATAGTGTTATGTTCTTTTCATGTACTGTTCATAATGCCGCTTTTGGTATCTCTGACTGAACGCGTCAGATACCTTATTAACTCCGTCATACAAAAGACGAGCTCTTCACTCAAGTAATCCTATTACTAGG
Source organism: Oreohelix idahoensis (assembly GCA_024509875.1). Taxonomy (NCBI): domain Eukaryota; kingdom Metazoa; phylum Mollusca; class Gastropoda; order Stylommatophora; family Oreohelicidae; genus Oreohelix; species Oreohelix idahoensis. Next base: position 187,260 of record JAMPIV010005236.1, on the reverse strand, counting down.
GCCGTCGTACACCTTGGCATGACACGCCAATCATGTCGGTACATGCCGTAGAATAGTTGCCATTACACAGACCTGACGATGACGTCAGCTGTGCATTCTTCATTAAGCAGGTTGCATGAATCATGCTTTAATGTTTGTGTAGATATACCGCCAACCTGCAGTTTCCACCATATATAACTTCATCACTGGACTTCTGATCATATAAGACACATAGTCTTGAATAGCTACCTTGAGCGCAAATATAAGTTCTGCTTTACAGGAATCGTGAACTGTTCTCACAGCTAGGTAAGCCTTTACCAAATTCTGTCACCGAATACATAATAATGGCAAAGTCAGTGTTACCTTGAAACGAATCCTCAGAACACAATAATAACACTGTCGTCCTTCCTGACGCACAGAAAATCACTGGGAGGAAAACTGCCAACGCAGTCACTTCGACGATTTTCCTTCCCCAGAGTACAATGGACATACATCGTCCCTCAGAAGCCAGATCGCAACTCAACAAGACGGAAGTCTAATTTCGCGCTCTCCACTGCGCATCGCATATAGCCCAGAACTGTTTTACCTTTGACCCAAAAGGTCAAACACAATGAATGAACAAACAATGGAGATAACCCCTAATCAACCTGACACAGCAAAGTCAAGACATAGTTACTAAACTTTGACCAGGGTGAAAAACATACAACCAATAGATCGATGTTTGAAACTCCATCAAAAATGACCGCAGCATATTACTGCACCGCCCCTGTAAAAAAAATGACACATTTTTTTTCTTAAATATATCCATGAGCAAGATAGCACCAGCATCAATTATATGCTCATGAAAGAATGAACCTAATATCAGGTACAATAGGCGCATAAATAAAGCGTCTGGAGAGAGTAAAATCGTCCCCCATCATAAGAGAAAATATTTTCTCTAAGCCAAACAAACTCAGGAGGTACCATTAAAGAAACCTAAGTTGCTGGCAATACCAATCATAGATATCAAAAATTGTCAAATACTATCATTACAACAATATACAAATATGATGAACTACAATACTATACCATCAGCATATCTAATGGATATATCATGGATGGACATAATCAAATTCATTAAAGTCATATACATCATCCAACTAGTGACACAATTGTGTTAATATATATTTTAATATTAAGAACAGACATAAGTCTGGAAGTGTATCAGAAGATCTAGGACATAAAATTTAAATGGAATCATGTGGGCATCTAGACAATACGTCTGCCATCACATTATCCGAACCACGGATAGCTCGCACCGTAAAATGGAAAGGTTGAAGAGCAATAGCGTAACGAGTAGATCTCGAGCTCTTCAAATCCTTACTTTGCATAGCTGTAAGAGCTTTTTGGTCGGTTTCCATAATGAAATGCGCGCCCAGAAGGAATCTTTGTAGCTTAAGAATGGACCAAACCATGCCCAACAATTCACGGTCTAAAACCGAGTAATTCCTTTCTGCCGCATTCAGCTTCCTAGAAATATACATTACATGATGCAGAGTTCCTGAATACTCCTGCATTAGTGCCGCTCCAATCCCAGTGGAAGAGGCATCACTACGAAGGACAAAAGTCTTATCAATCGTTGGAAGTCTTAAGATAGGATGAGATGAGAATAAATTCTTAACCTGATCCAATGACGATTGGCATTCTTGGGACCAAAGCACCATATTAGGAGAACCTTTTTTCAACAACGTTGAAAGTGGTGCCATAATGGAGGATAGATTATCAATGAATCTTCCATAGAATTGTATTAATCCCAAGAGACTACGTACTTGCTTTTTTGTCTTCGGAACCGAGATATTTAATATCTTCGAAATGTTTTGTTCCTCTGTCTTCAACAGACCATGACCAACCCGATGACCTAGGAAAGAGATTTCACTAAACCCAACAAAGGCTTTAGAGGGTTTTGCTGTTAACTTATGCTCGCGTAGAGTAGATAGTAACTCGTTTAAACCCGAATAGTGTTCTTCCCAAGTATCACTGAACAGACAGATGTCGTCCAAATATGCGATGACATCTGTACGATACGATAGAATTCGTCGCATCATGAGCACGAAAGTTGCTGGGGCGTTCATAAGCCCGAAAGGCATAAAATTCCACTGAAACAAACCCCTAGGTGTGGAAAAAGCAGTGAGAGGTTTGGCGTGTTCCATCAGTGGGACTTGCGAATAACATTTCGACAAGTCTAGTTTAGTAAATAATTTAGCTTTAGAAAGTCTAATAAGTAGATCATCTAATAAAGGCATAGGTTCAGCATCGAACTTCGTAACTTGATTTAATTTGCGATAATCAACGCAAAGACGTATGTTATTGTCTTTCTTTCGAACAATAACCATCGACGAAGAATAAGCTGAAGTGGATGGTTCAATTATTTTCAATTGAATCATTTCATCCAATTCTTTCTCGACTTGTGCTTGAAAATGAATAGGTATTGGTTATGGTCTTACTCTGATCGGATTACGATCAGTAAGTATGATGTCATGTTCTATGACATCTGTGTGTCCAGGAATGTCGGTAAGGATATCCTGATATGATTGTAGCGTAGAGGATACTTGACGTTGCTCCTCAAAAGACAAGTTCGAAGAGACGGTAACGTTTTTCCATGATTCTGTAGAATTAAGTGGAACAACGGGAAGAGGTAAGTTAACGTCAGAAAAAGTAGTTTCCTCATCCTGTATAACAGACAGGGATGAGATATGACCATGTTGGACTCGAGAATCGTCCGTCGCCTGGAAAATAGGCTGTAAATAGTCTGGTCGTTCAATAAATTCAGTAAGCATATTTATATGGAAGGTTTTATGCCTTCCATCAACATCGACAATAAAGTCGACATCTGAAATTTTAGAGACTATAGTGTATGGACGTTTCCAAGAAATGAGAAGTCTGTTTTCCCTCGTGGGAAGTAAGACAAACGCTTTGTCTCCAGGACAAAGTTGACGTAGGCGTCTTTTCTTATTAGCGAATCGCCTTTTCTTTAGCGAATTCTGAGGATGAAGTAGCTAACCTGCATGATTCGATAATTTTCTCCCTAAGAGCAATGATATATTCATATGATGATTGTGTATCATCGTCAATATTATCGGCAGTGATCAGATCGTGTAGCAAGGACATAGGACCGCGCGGTTGCACGCCAAAGACAAGTTCAAAAGGAGAAAATCCTGTATGCTCGTTGGGAACCTCTCTATAAGCAAAGAGAGCTGCAGGTAAGACCCTGTCCCAATCATCAGGATGATCCTCCGTTATCTTGCCTAGTAAGTTCTTTAGTGTCCTATTAAGACGTTCAACCAATCCATTGGACATTGGATGATAAATACTACTGAGAGATCTTTTAATGTCCAGAGTAGCCATCACCTGAGACATAGTGTCCGATATCAATTGAGTGCCGTGGTCTGATAGTATTTCTCCGGGAAATCCCAGCCGAGAAAATATGAGCCAAAGAGCATCTGCGATATCGACAGTTGATATGCTTTTAAGAGGAATAGCCTCTGGCCAACGAGTGCACATGTCAACGCAAGTAAGGATAAATTGATGTCCTCTGGCCGACTTAATCTTAAACGGGCCAATAATGTCTATTGCCATTTTCTGAAACGGCCGAATAGGAATATCTGCCGCCTGAATAGGTGCAGCATGTCTTGGACCTCTAGACTTGACCTCTTGGCAAATTTTGCAAGACCGGCAATAAATTCGTATGTCTTTGTTCACGAATGGCCAAAAGAAAGACGCAAGGACACTAGTCTTAGTTCTGGAAAAACCCATATGTCCAGCACACTGAGAATCGTGTGCATGTTGAAGAATTAAGGCTCTCATACACTTAGGCACAAGAATTTGCGAATGCATAGACTTGTCAGAGTGTTGTACCATTCGTACCAATATACCATTCTTCATAGTGATATACGATCTGTGATTCTTATTCTGATTAGGATCACCTTTCTTTGCGAGAAGAAAGAATTTCTTCAAAGAAGGATCCTCTTCTTGTCGTTTAACAAACGTGTCATGCGAAATCACCAAGTGATCATCTTGGCTATCAACTCCATTACTATCATCAGATGAAGTTGGAGGGATAAGAGCTTGGGCTCTTGTTACCACTGCATTGATCGCTTGGATATTTTGTTCCTCCAAACTAGAAATTTGTTGCGGGGTGCATTCCTTAACCCCATGAATACGACCAATTATAAGATCCGAAATAGGATTAGGAAGAAGACACGCGTGGACATCTCCTGTAAAGAAAGGAGTGTCAATGCTAATGATAGCAGTAGGATATTTTTCCATGGTACCACCAAACGTAACACATTTGACCACCTTTCCCGAGTAACAGCGAGGATCTATCAGAGACTGCCTAACCCCGACAGTAGTGCAACCAGAATCAAAAAGCACTGAGACTAGCCTATCATTCACTAGACCTTTATGCAAGATGAGAGATCCTCTCCCATCATGCGCAACTGTAGCAGGAAGAGCGGGAAGAGGGTGACCACAAATTAAGGTAGATACAGACGATGGCTCGAACAATGTTGAGCATTGGGGGCATTCAGTTGCTCTCCCAAAATTGAAAGCACAACCAGTGATAGCACTAGAGTTCCCACTATCATTTCCTTGATTACAGGCTCCATTAAACTCTTGTTGTGCAGAGTTTGCCTGTTGGAAAGCTTTTCTTTTGTTATATCTAGGTCTACCGCGATTATCATTTCCCCTGTAATTGTTATCATATTGTCTATTGTAATTATCATTCCGGTTTGAATCCCGGTTTGTATATTCACCATCGTCATATTCTTGACGTCGAGAATGGTTATCCCGAGCAGAAAAGCTTGGGTAGTTTTTATTGTGATAACCTTTGCGAAAGTGTCTAAAATTATTACCACCAAAATTACGAAAACTACCATCTCGTCTCCAGTTCTTAGAAGACGAACCTTCATATGTTGGATTACTCTGCTTATGAGTGTAATTCTGATTACTTTTTCTATTCCAGTTTTGTTGAGCACCCTGAAATTTCTTATTGAAATTAGGGCCATATGGCGCTGCCGAAGCAACTGGCAACCCTTCTTTCACTTTAGAATTGCTAACTGTAGCATGGGGGTTCGCGGTGGCATACTGGCAACAGTATTCCTCCATGTCTTTTAAGTTTTTGGGCTTACGCTCATGAAGAAATGCAAGGAAAGAATCATTAACAGATGACAAAACTTTGTCTCTAAGTAATAAGTCCATTAGACCTTCATATGTTTTCTCAGTTTGAGACAACTCAACCCATCGTGTAAATGTACGACGTATCTTTGTAACAAAATCAGAGAAATCTACTCCATTTTCTGGCAACATTGTCCTAAAACGAAGACGATAATCTTCTTCTTTTAGTTGATATTTTTTTAATAATGCCGCTCTGACAACATCATAATTAGTTCTATTATGCTCTTCTATTGTCATAAGAGTAGTCACAGTTTCACCTGTAAAAAATTCTATCAGTTGTTCAACATAGTTTTCCTTTTTTATCTTATGCGTATCACATAAAAATTCGAATCTATCAAGATAATCAGTTATATCGTCCTTTAAAGGATTGAAATGAGGCAATTTGATCTTACTAGACCTCTCTTTTGTTGTATCCGAAGTTACTTGATGAGCACCCATATTTGTTACTTTCAATTTCTCTAATTCCAAAGTCGCGAGTTTTTCCTCATGTTCCATTTTATGTTTCTCTTTCCTTTCCTCGGCTTCCCTATCCAATCTTCTATTCTCCGCCTCTGCTTGAAGTTTTCTTTCTTCTGCAGCAGCTTGAAGTTGTCTTTCTTCTGCTTGAAGTTTTCTTTCCTCTGCAGCAGCTTGAAGTTTTCTTTCTTCAGCAGCAGCTTCATTTTTTTGTTTTTCCATTTCCATCTGGAATTTTCTTTCATCAGTTTGCATTTGCAACCTTAAATTCTCAGCATCTATCTTCTTTTGCTCAACTTCTGCTTTCAATTTATTTTCCTCTTTTTGTCTCTTTTCTTCTGACTTCAATGCTATGGCGTATTGAGCAGTTGCAAATTCTTCTAACTTGTCACCTGTCTTCTCAAGGACTTTCCCTTGTTCAATGAAGAAGTCTAGTGTAGACATTCTATCTGATGAGATCAGTAACCTGAAAAATTAATTAAATTATCTTATCCCACTTTAATGGGAGACAAGTCTTCAATGTTAGACTTGTATACTTAGTTCAGTTTATTTCACTCTCTTTGAGAGTCAAGTCTTAATCAAAGACCTTGTATGGTTACCTTATTTCTTTATAATAATTTTCTATCAATACTCCCAATATGAATAGTGTATCATATTAATAACGACAATAATAATACATGACCAAGTATATGTATGTAGACTGTGTATGACAATAATAAATACAAAGACAAGGATACAGAACAATGACCGAAAACGTTCGCAGAAGTCAAATAAACAATACAGCAGAAAGTAAAGAAAATGTTACACAAATGTGTAATGATGACCGCGAAAAGTAAACAAGACAAATAGATCCACTGTTATAAACAAAAAGGTATAAAGAAATAAACGGAAGGAAGGAGAGAAGAACAGATACAAACAAAACAAATCGAAAATCAAAGAATGAAAAAATAACGAAAACAACACTAACTCATGTCGTCACAGCTAAACGTAAACAGCAACAATTGTCACTAGCAAATTCCAATTAAGGAAATTTGCAGTCCCTAACGACACGCTCTCAATAGATAACCTCTATTACGTGGTATTTATCTAAAGGAGTCACCTTACCCAACCAGCCCGCTGAAAAACACAAGAAAAATACACAACAATAATACAAGTAACATAAATAGCAATTGAATGTGTTGCAAAATAGAGCTTAGTCACACATGATGTTACAGTAACTATCCTGCTCCTTGCGAACACAGAAACAAAATGTCAAGCGCGCACTGATTGTCAGATCCACTGTAGCATGAAGTGGTATTCCAGAACATAAAGTTACTATGACCTTCTCGACGTAGGACTTGCACATTGAATGTTGACGATTTCACGTACTGTTTACACACACTTGACCTCGAACAATGTAACTTGAATGCTCGGACGTAGGAAAGTCTGTTGTTGACTGAGACGGGTAAATGACCAGCGGTACCATTTACAAAAAGGGACTTGACTCGTATGCAGCTGTGGTCCACGTAACAAACGCCTCGATGCTAACTTCAGGACTTGTCATGTTGTGGTTTATGAAGCATTATAACAAAAATGCTAACACTGTTTATACTGTCCTGTGTAGTCAAAACTTGGAAGTGTCGAGTATGTGTGTTATTCTCAGATGTCCACCTTGTTTATCAAAACATGTAGCACAAAGTCCACGGAAATGTTAATTTCTCGCTCTGTCCAGCTTAGACCCACAGATCTGGCCTACCAGAAATGTAACTGTCTTTTTTCGTTCTTGAGGTGATCACTTGCACAAGACAGTAAACATCATGTTGTTAGATGTGTGGTACTTGTAAGATGATATGCTGAGTGTGGGAGCGGATGGAGGCGCGAATGTGTTTAGGCTCGTATATATGTAGACAATGCAACCCATACACTCACATGCAGTAGTCAAGGATGCTTGGACACTGCTGGCACGTTTCAAAACATTTATTGACGGAAACACACGTAGTAGCATCAACAGGAACAGTCAGTGTAAACATGGTCATGATAACAGGAAATCGTTTGGTATACATCAGGCATTCAAAAGGCTTGTAAACATTCATATATGGATGCATGTCAATAGTGTTATGTTCTTTTCATGTACTGTTCATAATGCCGCTTTTGGTATCTCTGACTGAACGCGTCAGATATCTTATTAACTCCGTCATACAAAAGACGAGCCCTTCACTCAAGTAATCCTATTACTAGGGCCATTGTACACCTTGGCATGACACGCCAATCATGTCGGTACATGCCGTAGAATAGTTGCCATTACACAGACCTGACGATGACGTCAGCTGTGCATTCTTCATTAAGCAGGTTGCATGAATCATGCTTTAATGTTTGTGTAGATATACCGAGGAAGTGGAGGGGAACTGCGGTAAGACGTGGAATACAATGGGTGGGTTTGAAAAAAATCGAAAAAAGGTGATTTTTTGTCCTCGTAAGACGAATCACCTTTTTTCGATTTTTTTTCAAACCCATCCATTGTAGATATACCGCCAACCTGCAGTTTCCACCATATATAACTTCATCACTGGACTTCTGATCATATAAGACAAATAGTCTTGAATAGCTACCTTGAGCGCAAATATAAGTTCTGCTTTACAGGAATCGTGAACTGTTCTCACAGCTAGGTAAGCCTTTACCAAATTCTGTCACCGAAATCATAATAATGGCAAAGTCGGTGTTACCTTGAAACGAATCCTCAGAACACAATAATGTCACTGTCGTCCTTCCTGACGCACAGAAAATCACTGGGAGGAAAACTGCCAACGCAGTCACTTCGAAGATTTTCCTTCCCCAGAGTACAATGGACATACATCGTCCCTCAGAAGCCAGATCGCAACTCAACAAGACGGAAGTCTAATTTCGCGCTCTCCACTGCGCATCGCATATAGCCCAGAACTGTTTTACCTTTGACCCAAAAGGTCAAACACAATGAATGAACAAACAAGGGAGATAACCCCTAATCAACCTGACACAGCAAAGTCAAGACATAGTTACTAAACTTTGACCAGGGTGAAAAACATACAACCAATAGATCGATGTTTGAAACTCCATCAAAAATGACCGCAACACCGACCTATGCTGATCGCCTTTCATAAGCGAAATTATATATTAACTTTGTCCAGCCAGCCCGCTTGCAGAAGGTGTTACAGCAATGCATAACTGTAACAGAAATCCTAGACCATAGCGTATAAATCTTTGACTCTTTGGGGGTTAATAACTTTCTTCTAACGGGATCTTGTCTCAACAGAGGGAGGGAGGATTACACCTATAAGTCTATTTCTTTATTAATTTCATTAACCTATGTTTATTTGTATTTGATTGATATTCATAATATTGCTGTTGTAGAGAGTTTCTTTATAGTAAATAAAATTTACGTAAAAACTTTATTTACATCTGTTGGTCAGCTCGTCCCAAAATATCCCTATTCCATAAATATAATTTGTCACGTCTGTGCGTCTAACTGTCGTCACTTATGTGTGTGTGTGTATGTGAGTGGTTGAGATATATTTTAATCTATATGTAGGTATACTGTCTGACTAAAAATATTCTGTTGTAGAGATAGGGTGACCGAGAAGATCTACTCGAGTCCAGGGACAGACTCTACCTATTTTTCTACCATTTCACTCGTGAAAAATCTATTTCTTATCTTATCTCTCACTGAGTCACCACCTGTCTAGTTCTACTCAAAAGGGACCAAACTATGTCTTAATTCCCCTATCGAAAATCTACGACATCATCAGGTATTTTACCACTGTTATAAATGTCATTTAAGAGTTTTGTTATCACTTCTACTCCAAATTCTCCCAAAGCTTCCATTTCCTCTAAATAATGGAGGACACGTTGATTTCTGTGAACAGTAAATAAATAAATAAAGGTATTTAACAGGTACTCGTTGGACATCAAGGATGACAAATATAAGTGATAGGCTTACCGGGAATCGAACCTAGGACCAACCAAAAGGCGCCATCGCCTTGCTGTGACAGTACATCGTGAAAGGACGCACAGCCAATTTTGCACCCCATCCATTTCCTCTACTGTTACATTATCTGGTCCAGGCGCTTTGTCTGTCTTCATGTGGCGCATGGCAGCCTCTACCACTGCCACAAGTATTGGAGGTCCTTCACAACTGTACTGATTGTTCAAATCTGGCCTTTCATCATCATACAGCTCCTTGATGTATTCTGTCCACCTTTCTATCATGTTCTCATGACCCATTAACAATGTTCCTTCTTTTGATTTCAAACAGCCAGTGACTGTTGTGTCCTTTTGCCTGCTAACTCATTTATTTGCTTGTACATAGATTTTGTGTCTTTTCGGTTCTGCACTTCAAGCTTTCTGCACTTCTGGTTTAGCCATGCTTCTTTTGCTGCTTTATATTTGTTTACTATTTCCTTATTTAGTCTGTCATATTCTTCTGTCGCGAGAGGTTTGGATGTTATTAAAAATAAAGACTTTCCTGGACACAAAGGTGTATCAGATGATACCAGGATAGTCCCAGATAAGAGACTGGTTTTATAAGAAATACCCCCTTCTCTGAAAAGAGCAAGGTTGTATCGACATCAATAGTGGGCTCAAGCTATGTAAACCTACAAGTATGGATATTATTGTTGGGTACTGAAGGTCTATCTGCTACCTCTCCTGATCCCACAATGATTAATGAATAAACTTATGTTTTTAATGGCTAGCTATCCAGGGGAAAATTTAGTTAATTATATGTAATAAATTTCAATACAGAACATTAACTTAATAAAAGGTATTAAGTAAGACTGACTGAATATATTTACAATTTATTTGTCCTCTACCGATTCATTTTTTCGGTCAGGAATTCTCACAGAAATCAAATATTATTTACAACATTAAATAAATAATATGGAATGAACGTTTTCATAAAGAACAATATGGTAAAGGTAACTAGATCGTGTCAATTACTTTCTTTCAAATTAATCTGATCACAGTAAATGGACTGTATACTTCACTGTAGTTATGAATTGTCCTTTAAAACTCGTCACTAAAAATGTTTATTAAGAAGAGTATTTTTCTTTTAATATCTTTTATTGGTGGCTGGAGTAACTGTGCAGTGGAACTAAGGTCCACTCATCTTATTAAATGATGATCTGTATCCACCCTGCCATGAGTACACAATCTGCCACTCCAGGCTGGAAAACTTGGTATGGCTCTAGATTTATGAAGAGCTGTAGACACCAATAGTCTTCCTCTACAGGGGATATTTTCGTACTCTGAAACCTCGAGACAGAACCTGGAATGAAAAATAATCGCATTCCATGTAGGCTCCAGCACCACACACACACACACACACACACGCACGCGCGCGCGCACACACACACACACACACACCATCACATATAAACATTTTTTCGGAAATTGTGCTAACAGTTTGCACAGGACATATAACTTTATTTCTTTTACAGCCAGTTCCATGTGATTATTCATCTTCTGTAAACATTCTATGATAGATTCCTTAACCCATGATTGGCTTCCATACAATGCTTTGGTTAAGTACACAGTAGCAAGTGACACCTTAATTACATCATGTTAATAATTCATGTACTCCTATCCTATGTTCGTGAACAGCGTGTAAGTCCAGGATGAAATACTCATTCCTATACTCTATTCAAACTTACAGTCGTAATTTCTGCCCTACTTACAAATATTATACACATTTTTCATTGCTGGCTTTCGTTTCAAAATCACACACGTTTACAAGTAAGCCGGTCATGGCAGAAACACATTAGTCCTGTAGTTTCACTTTCTACACATCACCGAACACATAGGTGGGTATACACAGGCAAATAATCAACATTATATATATATATATATATCTATATATATATATATATATATATATATATATATATATATATATATATATATATATATATATATATATATATATATATATATATATATATATATTTCTTACCATCAGGCAATCATACACCAGCTGAATATAGGCTTTCAATGGGATTTAAGTCTGCTCTAGCTCAGATCGGCAAAAGATTCTGCACAACAATTTGCGCTCGATACCTGCAGCTTAGTATTTTTCAAATTTTGTGGACGGCTTTCCCAAGTCCCAGTTCTATATTTGGAGCCGCGCTGGTGTAATGGCTTCGGCGTTGTACTGGCGACCAGGTGTTCATGGTTCAAACCCGGGCGTCAGCGTTTGAAGAAATATTTACGGCCGGAAATTTGACTGAATAGCCTGAACGGCTCCTGTGATAAACCCTCTGTGGATGGGAAGGAGCGAAGCTCCTGACCGGGTTGGAAGGAAAGTCCTCAGGTTCCCCAGCCTCGCAATGACATGTCATTGGGCCGAAGGGCTGAAAGCCCAAGTGCCGCTGGTTAAGAAAAAAAAAATATAGCGCCGCGTCCGTCCAATCGGAAGCACAGTCCAAATGTCTTTTGAAGAATCAAAACCTAGACGTGTTTCAGCCTGCCCGTATAAAGTGATTAATTTTTAATATACTATATCTAACTTATTACTGGGCCGATTTCAATTATTTCAAGTGATATTTAAACTTCTAATTTATCTCTATCGTTCTATATCTTTATTGTTTAGTTATTCCATGCCATTTAAATCTATGCAGTCGTTATGTAGCTAAATCGGGACTTACCCTGATCTAGAAATATCACTAAAACTAATTTTTCTCTTTAAATGAATTACTATTATGAGGCCGTCTTTGTACCTATTTATTAAGTAATATCCCAGATAGTATAATAGATATATATTTCCCTGCATATATCGTTATTCTTTAAGAAATAAAATATCTCCTTCCTATGAATTACACAGAATAGGCCCTTTCTGTCCAACATAAAAAGTTTCTTTATACATACTAGAAAAGGAGCGTCCTGATTGGTTATCCGTTCGGTTCATTTATCCCATAGTGAGTGCGGTAAATATGACCGTGTTGGCAAGGCACATTTAAAATACGACATCTTCGTTGTCTTGCTTCTTCTTCTTTCTTGCATCTGTCAGTTTTAAAATTTCATCTGTCATCCACTTCTTCTTTGCGGTCCTCTTTACTTCGTGTAGGATTTCTTTTAATGTTTGATGTATTGATTCCTTTAGCATTTCGCACTGTTCATCTATATTCTATACTCTGTATTTTTTCTATCCCACTGTACCTATTATGTACTGTAATGTTGTATCTTTCACTCATTTCTGTATCTGATTTAAGTAAGGCCAAGTTTAACTTGATGTTGTTTGAAGCTCGCTTTACTTTCTTCAATTTTATTCTAAGTTTTCCTATTACTGCTACATGATCGCTGTTGCAGTCTGCCCCTGGCCTAGTTTTCACAGATTTTAAACTGTTTCTAAATCTCCTGCGCATTAGTAAGTAGTCAATCTGATTATGAACATTTTTCCCTGGACTTTGTATCCCAATATGAAAAGCAAAAAGGACTTCTGTAGCAGTTACTTTTTCAGTTCCGTGCTTGTTTCTTTTGTACATAAGTGTCGCAGATTGAAGATAATTTGCCTATTTGAAACTTTCTGTCCATCCTGCATATTGCTTTATTTTCTGTCTATCCTTAGTTTTGTTTCTCACGCACTTGCCTTTCCCACCCTAACTCAAGTTTAGGTCAACGAGCGTCCACATATGTTAGGATTTTCCAGACTCGGGTTCTAGATATTTAATGACCTGTCTTCTTTCCCATTGTTAATACCTTTTAGCTCGGAACCACAACACGGACAATCGTGACATTCAAAATGGAAACTAATTTGCGGCGATACTTTTGCAGGTGGATATCTTGGGAACTTAAAAATGTAGCGGGTAAATCGAAAATAATTCTTTCTTTCTTAAAGAAACTAGTTTTAGATTTCTCTTGGTGATAGCGTACTGAAGGAGCTAGACGCACTTCTTAGTCTTGTAAAGTAAAACTGTGCATAGGGAGACTTGAGTTAAACAAACAAAGTGCCCTCTAGTTTAATAACTTACAGACTATAAATTCCTGTGCGGGTATGTATTCGCTTTTCTAGTATTATATATAGAAATTAGCTCAGATATATAGATTTGAAATACATTAATATCATGGTGAAACTCTAAGTGTTGTATTTTAAATGGATATTACTTTACTATGTATGTTTTGATTGCGAACGTTTAGACACAAGTGCGTTCTTATGGCGTTCATGTGTGTTCGTGTGGGTGTGTGTTTTCTTCTTTTATCAGCAGAAACTTTATTTGCTACTGACACAAATGTGCCACCTCTGCACACGAGACATTCTGTTTATAAATCTTGCCGACCTCAGGCAGAACAGAGACATTTCTTTTTCAATTTATTTGCGAATAAACACTGTTTTATGTAAACCACTAGGTATTTTATATTGCTTGCGGGATTGTTTGCTGGATTCTGAGGAAATTCAGTCGTCGGAAGTGAAATTCAAACGGGGAATTTTCGAAATGGGGGCCGTTTACAAATTGCGTAATGCAATTTTTTGACATTTTCAGCCCCAGCCCCCGTAATATATGCGTAACAAACACCCAAAAAATTTAACACCCCCCCCCCCCCCCCCCCACACACACACACACCAAAGCGTAAAATCTCGGCAACTCCACACACCCCCCCCCCTCTTTTTTTTTCTTTCTTTGTGTTACATAATTTGAGAACGGCCCCTTGGCGTCTTTCATATAATTTAGTAAATCGCGAAAAAAAACTGGATGTTTCAACATTTTTAAAAAAATCCGGTCGGACGCACCATTTAGGCATGAAAAGCCGGACAAAAATGCGGCAAAATTTTGACGTATGGTCGCCCGAGGCTAAAGTAAAATTGTAATGCATCGCCCAACTACGCTTAACGGAAAAGATATTTTACTTGTCTGCACTTAAAACTGCCCCTTTCTTCAGTAAATCCTCATTTCAGGACTAGTTCTTTCCAGATACGTATCACAGAATCGTACGATCTTACGTTGCATGCCACGATGATAACAACACCACATATAGAGCTTCAAACTTGAATTCTTATGATCTTTCTTTTGATAACAAAATACAAGGCATGCAGCAGCTTGAACTATGCTTATAGAAGTTCTTCTTCTTCTTCGTACACTCTCAGACGTCCACTTGAATGTTCTCAAAGAAAGCAGTAGTCAGTTTAAGGCTATTTGAATCCCCGTAAAGCTTTTCCACGAAGCCCAGCGGAACGCTACGGAGTTATTGACAATTTGCTTTCGGTGTAATGACGTCATCATGGAGCGGCCAACGTTGTACTGTTTCGTTAGGCCTGTGGCCCAGTACATCCGATTTCAACGGGCATTTATTTCGGCTTGCCTACCTTAGCCTTTGACTGTCCCCAGTCTACCTGCAAGGCAGCAGTGTGGTCTCACTGACTGACTGGATTCTAAAAAAACATGTAGAGAATCACCAACGTCAAAAAACAATGTCCGACATATTGGACAGGCAAAAAAATGGGTGGGTGAGGAGAAGGGGGTGTGTCAACGAACCGGAAAATGTCATTGGTCGACCTTTCATTGTTTCAGAATTTTCACGACGAAGATCCGCTTGAAGCTAGTTCTTACGATCTTTATCACATGGGGCAAACATCTTACCTATTTCTCAGCGGCGCCTCTCCCCTATTCTAGTCATATTTCCCACTCCTTACTCCTTTCATCATCATCTCATCTCAACCCATAACCCGTCATGGGTCGTAGGGGTGCCATGGTGGAAGCATCAGCAGACAGGGTCCTCCACTGCTCTCTATTCTCAGCAATGCGTACAAGTGTGGAGAAACCGTGTCCTGCCCATTCTTTGATGTTATCAGCCCAGGATTTTCTTTGCCTTCCTCTTCTCCGTTTACCTTCGACTGTTCCCTGGAGGTTCGTTTTCGAAAGGGAGTCATGACGAGTTACATGCCCAAACCAGGCAAGCTTTCGACGTTTCACTATTGACAAAAGTGGTTCTTGATGGCCTGCATAGGTGTTTATCTTCTCTCTAACATAGACATTTGTTTTGTGCTCTTTATAGCAAATGCGCAAAATTCTTCTGTAACATTTATGCTCGAAAGCCTGAATCCTTCGCTCCGTATCTGCAGTGAGTGTCCAGCCCTCACACCCATACAAGAGAATAGATAATACAAGTGATTTGTATAATTTGATCTTCACAGGAAAACTGATGTTACTTTTCCAGATCACATTCAACCTTGTCATGGCAGCTGAGGCCATCTCAAGTCTTGTCTTGATTTCTTTATTTGATCTTCCATCACTACATATAGTGGACCCGAGATATTTAAAGGTGTTAACTTCTTCTAACGTTTGCCCATTAACGTAATGTTGGTCGGAACATGTTTCTTATGGCTATTCACCAATATCTTGCTTTTTTCTATATTAATTTCCATCCCATATGTTCTTGTTACTTTCTCCAGTCTAGAGGTAAGGTCTTGAAGTTCTGATTCTGTTCCAGCTATCAGATCAATATCATCAGCAAAACGTAGATTACACAGAGGTCGGCCTCCAATCGATATGGTTGATTTATAATCGTAGAGAGCCTCCTGCATAATATGTTCTAGATAAATGTTAAAGAGCACTGGTGACAGGATACATCCCTGGCGAACTCCTACAGTTGTTTTGAAAAATTCTCCAATGTCATTGCTTGCAAAAACAGCACTGCTTGCGTCCTTGTATAGTGCTTCAATGATATCTATGATGTTGGTATCAAAATTGAATTTTCTCATTATTTGCCATAAACCTTCATGCCAGACTCGATCGAAGGCTTTTGTGAAATCGATGAAGTTATGGTATAAATCATGTTGATGCTGGAGATGTTTTTCGATCAGTAATCTAATATTGAAGATTTGTTCTGAGGTACTTCTTTTTGGTTTTACTGAGTTGACTTTCCATCATAACATTTCAGTGGGCAAGAGGTTTGCTTGGCGGTGCCCATCTCCTCTCCAAGTATCCTTGCAGGTACATACAAAAATGTACCTGGAGCAGTAACAATAGCCCTCAATAAATCTGTAATGTTTTGAAACACTGTCCGGTTGACACATCACAAAAAAACCGCCATCTTGTTCACTCGGTAAACACAAACAGCGAACTCACATGACAGGCAAACTTGATGTTTTCATCTTTAAAATACTTATCAACACAATCCAGAAAATGAGCCAAACACACTACAAACTCATACAGCATTAATGAGGGCTGCTACCACAGATGCAGACTCCAAAACGACGACATGAAATGCACAACACAAAAAGTGCGGCCTACCACGCCGCCATCTTGTATCCTTTCAGCCAACAAAGATAATAGGATAAGTGGATGAAAATGATTAGAGAAAGGTTGAATGACCTAGTGTCTATATCTTATCTGCTAAGTAAACATTGAATTTGGGGGTGTGTGATTTTGTTGTCGTCCTTGAAAGATTCTGCGCTCACTGTGATGTATAAAAGTAAACAGACTCCGCTTAATTAGGTTACGTCTGCAAGGCCAGTCAAAGCTGCTCATTTGACAGTGTGACGAATGGGTTCTCAAACAGGTGTGACACACAACAGAATGCAACCCAGAAACTAACAAGCTCACTTTGTGGTAAACAGCTCATTGTTCCGAACGAGTTTTTTCTTGGAAGCAATAAACCTCAATTTACTATAAGTTGTCGGGCCACCGCTTTTTTTTTCCTTCACTCGCCTTTATTAGATTTATCCTTTTTAGCCAATTTAAATTTAGGATAAATCTCGACGGCATAAGCTTCCATGGCCTTGAACTTATCCTTCCATCTTTGTAGATTTATTCTTTTTATTCTATTTATAGTCTTGATAAATCTCAATGAAATAAAGTTTCATGCTTTCATTTTATAGATTTTTCATTTTTAACCACTTTTATTTAACTTCGCATTAGGTTTTCATTCGTGTTTTTTTTCACAAATTTGACGCTCAAAATCTCCACTCAACGTACCTACAGAACAAAGTGCATGCCGCTCCCTTTCGTAGTACATTTTAATCTATAAAGTAATGATCGGCAGTGACCCAGCCAGTTTTATACCACTATAAATAATGTGAAGTAAGGTGGAAATTACTCCATTACAGTAAAGGAAATAATGATCTGCGGATGAAGGTTGCGTTTCTAATTTGAAAGGAGCTGGTGTCAGATGGTGAGCGGTGATGTACCTATATAATTAAGGTTTGGTTTGGTTTTTGAAACCTGCTCTTGAAAACTGGTGTTTGTCGTGTGCAAATGATACCCGGTTCAACTCCATGTGGGTTATAATTTGGGTTTATAGCGTTCATCATTCTAAATAGCGCATTACATTGTTGTTTTTCTTGTGTGCTGGCTCTTCTAGGCTGTACTTTATCTGCCGTTTGTTGTGGCATTGTTTAATGTCTATGGTGTTTGTAATGAATCTTTTTCAATAATACTATATTGTTCTCTCTTGCTATTGACATCTTTTTAAATGTATCTGCTGTGCTTTTGTTGGTTTTGGATTGGTAGTTTTTTTTTTTTTATTTTTTTTTTATTCTTGTACTGATATTGTATGGACATTTAATTAAGGTTTTTCTTCAAACAACTAGGTCCTTCGCGAGGCTAAGTAACTAGTGCGTCCTTTGTTTTTTTGAACATAGCTCAATTAATGACTAACTTTCCCGTGATCTTTGCATTCGGTACACTTAAAACTGAATTTCATAAAAGATTAATCTCCCTCGACGAAAGTGGCTTGGCAACTGTTCTGAAAAAGTAATACTCAGTTATGACTGAAAATCAGGAGCTTACTTAAAATATTTGGCACCAGGGGCGGCTCCTACCTTCAGCATACTTCCTCTCATAAAGAAGCGCACTTATAAGTATATTTTTAACTCTAAGTACTATACCAATAGTGTCCGATGGCATTCCGCCCTCCTGGCTGTCACCCTGGGCGGAACACCCGATTCGCACCACCTTAGTGCGTCACTGCTTAAAATTATAAAACAAGTAATGGAAAAAAAAAAACCAGTGTTATAGTTCTACTGTTATTGTAACTGTTACTGTTGCTCCATATGTACTTAAAAGGCAGATAATAACATTTTCAAATATTCTATTACATAGAATAAAGGTGGATGGAAAGTTATCATTAATCATTAATTGTTTTTTGTTCACAAACTTACACTTTTTAAATGAAAGATATGACGAATTACTAATGATAATTGGCCATCCATTTTATTCAATGCATCAAAATATATGGAACATTTATTTTCTGTTTTTATTATTATTTTTTTTTTATTACAGTGGATTATAAATTCGCCCCCCCCCCCCCCCCCCTTCTTTTCTCTCCTCCCCCTGTTAACGTAATTCTGATAATCGTGATGGAAAAACTTCGCTTGCTTTCCGCTTATTGTTTCACTCTGCAGCTGTATCATTTTTAATCAATTAAAATTTCTTTGAAAAGTAAAAAGATGGCGTTTAAGCAGTTAATGGGAGAACAGATGCAGCGATCGCTGCCCCATGATCTTATTCTCTTAAAAAGTGGCGCCCTTTTTACACTCTCTTACCCAGCATCCACGCAAGCGCGTTCTGATAATAACTTTCCTGCAGTATAAATAAATGCTGAACAATATGGATAATTTGCAAAGGCTAAATCTGATTAATATTTAGTGTGTGGATTGTTGTTGCTTCTTGTCTTGTTCTGAATAACGTAGCACCTTTTCACAAAATCACATTTGAAGCATTTTTAGCCATCCAAACAGCTGTCCCCAGTGGATTAAACCAATCAGCGATGCGAGAAGCAAAATTTAAAAAAAAAATGAAAAAATAAATAATATATTGTTCAAATATATTTCATTTAATTTAAATAACGGATGGAGACAAGCACCAAGAAGACGAAACTATTTGGATGGGAAGAGAAAGAAAATGAATGAATTTGCACATCGAGTAAAAGAATCGTAAAAATATTTTAGGTTGGATGCGGTCACGAAATACGTTCGTTCTCTTTTTCTGGTCTTCAGGACTCTCCGACAAAATTACTCTACCATTACTTTTACGTGCTAATTCTTCCAGTATTCATTGTTTACACTCTTTCCTCAAACACGGTTAGCTTATCAAATCTTGTCCTAATTGTCACTCCCTTACCATTACCTGACCTCTTAAACTGTTTGGGGCAACAATGACTTCTATTTGTGCAGGGTGAAGTGTTTACGTTATGTAACAGCTTCCGCCCGACAGGAAAGGCGTCAGTAAGTAGCGAGACGGGTTGATTGAACAAACTCTTGATACGGGGGGATCGGTAGCAGATAGATGCCATAAACCATGTGGTTCAGGTTTTCAAATATGGAAGTAAGACAGTAATTGGGAGATAAGGTTTTATTTCGCAAACGTGACGTGCCCAAATACACAGCCGATTTCACTATGATGTCGGTAGATGACAATCTTGCTGAAGATTAAGACACGGACAATGAAGGAATACTTCCGGCAGATGGAATTTGTTGTGATAATTAACTACGAGAAAGAAATAACTTGAAATATATCATCAGCGATAGATCTGTGTAGTAATGAGTTTGTAAACATGATGAGTAACAACGGAAGGGGAAAGACCTAATATGGTCATAGAGTTTGAAAATCACATGTAAAGGGCAATATCTTTTTTTGTCATGTAATAATGTTCTACGTGAAGATAGTGGGGACACCTACCAAAATCAGATACTAATTCGCAGTCGGCTTGGCGTTTGAGATGCTAAGACAGCCTGCTCCTGATTGGATTTCTGCTCCAAGTAGCAACCTGGGTGTGTTGACAAACATTTCCCTTACAGTCTACAGTGTTGTAAGACTATTTCGCTGACTTCCAATTTCGTGGAGAATAAATCATAGATAGCCAGGAACACAGAATATTAGGACCCAAGTATAGGACATGCCATAGAACTGGAAGTGAACTCTAAGATTAGAAGAGAGTAACCATAAAGACATCACTTTTGCGCCTTTAGTTCTAGGATCCAACATCAAGTGAACTCAGATAGGCACCTAACTCACCTGAAAGGTACGGCATCTTAAACAGTTGCCTGGCAATATTCGGACGTGTGCAAAAAACTTAAATAAGTTGTAATATGTACATTTTATCATTTTATATTTGCATTTTGACAAATATAATTTGCAGGGTACAGTGGCATATGAGGCTGGCAACCTCTTCACTGCAAATAACATGACACATGAACCACCAATGCGAAAGCTGGTGACTGCTTGTGCGGGTTTTCTCACAAGAAACCAACAGCAGAGATGGCCCCAGACTCCATAGAGAGCTGGGAGTTGATGCTAATATCATGGTGTACTTATTTTCTTACCTAACACTTGGTTTGCACCTTCTGGAACAATCTTTAGGACACACGCACACAGCAAATCCCGGGTTATTTTGGCAAAGAGAACCCCAGCTCCTCAAAGACAGATTAAATCCATTTCTCCGGGGAGCGTTCACTTTGTTACTTTTATTTAGGACTTCTGTTTATATCACATTAATTAGACCAGGTAAGAAAGTTAACAATGTTCACAGTGTCAATAGCTTGAGATTTCCAGTACATAGGAATGTCAGGCTGGTAACTTCTCTCAGTATAAAAAAATCTTTGTCACACCACAAATGGTCAAGCGTTGAGAAACGTTAGTGTTTGTGATTTTGCCACTACTGGCTGAATGTAAATGAAATTTGGGAAATATAAATCTGGATCTATAGGGCCAGTTACAAAATTTATTCTTAATTTTCTTTTGGTTGGTACTCTGTCTTTTTCTGTGTGCAAAAACGATGCCAGACAGGTTTACCTTGAAGACCCAGGTATAAATTAAGAAATGTTCTTTCGTATGGTTATTCTCAGATATATATATATGGAAGACGCTGGTAGATTTTGGGTTTGTCCCAATACTGTGAAAAGGAGAAAAAATACAAACACTTAACCATAATATAGTATTTTCAATCCTATCTTTAACCCGCGTAAAATATAATATATACGTACACTCAGTTATTTAACTTTAAATACAACTACACGTATATCTCATATTGAATCGTTTAATAAAAGTCTCCGGGAAATAAGCGCTAGTCATTTATATTTTTAATCATCATGAATTAGAAATAAATAATATTTCGTTAGTACTCATAATGAATAGTGCATTTACTCGACGATTAAAATAACTCTTACTGGTTAATATCAGTTAGTTAGATTTACGCTACAGCCGGAACAATTTAGCTATAGATTATATTAATTCGCTAGTCACTTGCACAAAACTCCTAGTGAAAATAAAATGACGGACTCAACAGTTAAATCACTCTACACAGAAAAATCTAAGTGAAATAAAATACGGACTTAACAATTAATCACTCAAACTTCTAGTATAGTATTTACCACAAACACAAAAATAAACGATCTCCAATCGAAAAACTAAGTTTTTCTACTGTTATAAGAGATCTTAGAATTCGAAGCTAGATGTTCTCTCAAATTCTGTCGGTACTGGATAAATTGAGTTTAAAGGCAGATATATATATATATATATATATATATATATATATATATATATATATATATATATATATATATATATATATATATATATATATATATATATATATATATATATATATATATATATATATATATATATATAATATATATATATATGTATATATATATATATATATATATATATATATATATATATATATATATATATATATATATATATATATATATATATATATATATATATATATATATATATATATATATATATATATATATATATATATATATATATATATATATATATATAAAATTAGCCGAACTTCGCTCAGACTTGCTACTTTTAACGCCTTTGGAGAATTATTCGCTCAATTCTGTATGAAAGGAAATTATGGCACCATTGCCGCCGAGAAGACGTGGTCCCACGATCAAATCGTCTCTTTGATCTCGTCGATCCGTAACTTAATTGCGTTTTCACGGAACGAACGGACAAGAGGGAGGTAATTGGAAATTATCTCCCTTTGCCAAAATTACGACTTGTTTTTTTAGAAATAGTCGCCCCTTTCTACGCATTCCGTCTCTCCCTGTTTGATCCTATTACGACGATTTTCAGTCGTCGCCTTCATAATTACAGGTAACCGGCTCAACCTTAGCTAATTAGGTCTGTTGTTAAACATTTCTAAGGAAATAAAGAACAGAAAACAAAATAGGCGTGCTAAATAAAGAAAGAGACAGATATCTGAGTGTAGGAGGGTTTTATGTTAACAAAACGTGCGTAGGTGAAAGTCAGGTGAAAGGAAAATGTAGAAAATGAAATAGATATATGAAAGCTATTATCATAATATGTCATATATATATATATATATATATATATATATATATATATATATATATATATATATATATATATATATATATATATATATATATATATATATATATATATATATATATATATATATATATATATTTCCGCTGTCCAAAAGCCCTTTGATCCGACTCACTAGTGTTGAAATAAACGCTCAGGGAAGGTAAACTTTCTGAGAATAATGAAGTGGTGGATTGAAGCGTAGGTCGGCTGATGATTATGTCAGGAGGCCCAATACTTAGCAGAGACAGTTATCTCCTTTCAGTCTGTGGTTCAAATTACCGACAGTGATGGAACCCAACATCAACCTTTTGGTACAAGTTTCCAGCAGTCGGCGCTAGACACCAACATCAGACGAGTCTTGAAGATGCTTGACAACCTTTGTAATTACCTCCCTTAATGCATGTCACGGATTGCCTTTCCTGCTTTGCAGTAGTGGTCTAACAGTGACCAAAATTCAAGAGTATTTAATATTTGCCTCCAAGGTATCTACTTGCGCGCAAGATTACTCTTGGCAGAGATGTAGATAGAAGGTTAATAATACTTCTTCCTGAAGGAAGCATTCACAAGATATTCCCAGAAGTCACGAACAATGTTGCATTGTGCTGAACAATTGTTAACTATTCTGGCTCATACGTTTGCTTTCATACATATAACTGAGTCAACTATTATTGTTTTGTTTTAAAACAGGTAACAAATTTAATAGTGAAATAGTCTTTAACAGGTTAAAATAAATATGGAAAGATTAGTGGAATGTGGATAGTTATAAATTTTTCATCATTGAGACGTGGGTGGAAATTTAACTTTATACTTAAAGTTTAACTGGAATTGTCCCTTTTTTGCCGGTGCCTTTTAGTTAGCACTTAGCTTGTATGAGTGATTCATGCAGTTGTGGTTCATCAATTCTGTGATGACAAAAGCCTTCTCCACGCTCTCTTCCACTGTCGACGGTTAGGTTGGATGCTTTTCTCTCACACTAGCTGCGTTAGTACCACAAATCGTCTGATGGCTTGTAACCACGAACATATGACTCAGACAAATAGAAGAAACAAATGCCTGCTGATTACATTTGTTCGCCGCAAAGTAACAGGCCCATTGTCATGCGCTCCACCCACCAATGTTAACCTCTCAGAAGAATTAAATTGCCGAGCACACAGTGTAACTCAGGGAATATGATGAAAATTCACCCATATCATTCTGTGTGTTAACTAGGCAATTGCGTCTGGAGTGCATGAATAATGATTTGCCTGAATTACAATTAAAAAGGTACATTATTCTCACAAGATAATATGTTACACCTTAGGCACATGTGATGTAATCATCACTCGCAAATGCTCCATTCGGATTCTGGGGTCGCTCTGCTGTCGGGTTTCCCGCACGACTAGTCAGAAACAATCACCAGCTCTTGCTGTAGTGGTTCATGAATATACTATTTTCACATGTTGAGGTTGCCAGCCTCATACATACGTCCACTAACAAGAAAACACGTTAAATTTACGTTTGTAATATAAATGTTTACACTAACACTTACCCAAAATAATGGGTATACACAATCTCCTGCACAGATTAGAATAGACACACAGAACTTTAGGTTAGATACTGTTCGAGTCACTTTGGTCTCGGAAATTAGAGTTAATTCCTTTGACGTCGGGTGTCTCTGCGAAATCATTAGCTGCGAAACCTTGAGTTAAATTCCTCTTATGACTGGCTCTGAGAAATTAGAGTTAATTCCTCTGACGATGAGTGTCTCTGCGAAATCACTACCTTGGAAAACTTGAATTAAAGTCCTCTTATGGTTGGTGAATCTGATTCCTAGGTTTACAGTTTTGTTATATCAAAGTTCTGGTCCCTTTAGTTTTTACAGTCTATGTATTTAAATGTGCGGGTTTACTCTTAAGTTTTCAGAGTTGCCCAAATACATTGAACTGTCACTTATAAGCATGGAATACTAAGTCGAATTTCTCTCTGGCTTCTTGTGAATTGTTCGCTTACAATGCGATCCCTCTGTGTGTTCTGTGTCTGGGATTTCATTACATTATATTGTATAGTTTCCAGTTTAAATCCAGCTGGGTTTCCGCTGAATGTTCCAATCAAATTCATTGTAGATTCTGGCGTACAAATTGCTCTCTAGCACTAGAGGGATCGGTTTGTTTATCATTACTCATCCCACGCGTGTTTGAAAAATATTACATTTAATATACACGCGTGGCCTCTTACAACAGTGATGTTATATCGTTGCATAAGACTTCCGGCCAAATCTCTGTCTATCACAATATTGTGACCATGTTTTCCTTACGTAATATCTTCCGCCCAGATGTCTACCCCGACAGATTATCTAATTATCGCCTTTATCTGCGTGCCTCCGCCAGACAGATATCTGGTCAGGCAGTGTTGTTTTCTTTCATCGGACGCACAATACAAGCTTGTGTCAACACGATCAGCAGCTTTTCACTGGGGTCAAATGTTGGACCGACATGTTTCTACAGGTGATCAGACGGATTCAAAGAGATAAGCGGGTGACCGGTCTCATGACTGGGTATTGTTACGATAATACCACAGTTCACCTGGCGGGACGTAAATACGTATGAGGAGTGGTAAACAATAAGATACGAATTACTGCCGGAGCTAATACTGCCAAAGGGGAATGGCGTGGTAGAGACTTCACCATGCTATGTCCAGCGTAAAGAGTAAAATGAATGAAAGGGAAAAATGAAATGCCAAATAACAAGCAAATAATGAAGAAATATGGAGAAAAGAAGTTTACGGTTGGAGGGCTGAAGGTGTGAGAGATCACACAAAAGGACAGGGGCAGACATTTCGTCACAATGCATGAGACATGTTACATGCACCAGACTTGACTATTGTAGAGAAGTACAGTCCACGGCATCTGTGGGAACCACCAGTGACCGAAGCAGATGCCAACCGACTCCACACTGGAAGCTAAATACTAAAACAGCGCAACCAAAGAACACTTTCAAATTTTCCACCACAGTATACGATGAAGATAAATATCATCGCGTCTTCTTTATAAAAAACTTTATTTATTTTACATTGTTAAACTAAAAGTGATTATAAATCTGTTTATCTGTAACTGTAATGCTATTGTTGGTTTAATTACTATTGAGTGAAGTGTATGTCTGCACCCGTATGACAAATTTTTTTCTAAATACATATGCAGATAGAGCTGTTAGATTAAGATTTTGCTGAATCACCTTCATATTACCTCACAGAAGGGGTGGGAGAATAATAAATTCAAGACAGCTTAGATGATCTCAGTTGTTATGCTTACTTTTCTTTAAAGTCCTGTGAGGATCCTTTAAATAGATGCATCATTCTTCTATTTTTATCTCTGCCAAGAGTAATCTTGAGCGAAGGTTGAAGGCCCGCATCAATATACTCTAAATTTGGCCATTTTTTTTCTATAACCAGCGGCACTCGAGCTTTCTAGCCCTTTTGGCCCAATGACATGTCATTGCGAGGCTGGGGGGTCAGTGGACTTTCCTTCCAACCCGGTCAGGAGCTTCGCTCCTTCCCATCCACACGGGATTTATGTGCAGGAGCCGTTCAGATTATTCAGTCAAATTTCCGGTCGTAAACATTTCTTCAAACGCCGACTCCCGGGTTTAAACCATGAACACCTGGTCGCCAGTACAACGTTGTAGCCATTACACCAGCGCGGCTCCCAAATTTGGCCATTATTGGACCACTACCGCAGAGCAGGGGAGACAATCCCGCCACAGATGCCGACTTAGTGTTAGACACGTCCACGACGTCTTTTGCACTAGAGGTGGAACTTTCTAAAGATTTGCTACGTACGTTCAGCCCAGGAGCAGTAGACGATAAACCGGTCATGAAACCATCTGAAGACTTGCGACGCGCCTTCAGTCTAGGAGCTAGTTACGGTGATGATACGGTGGAGGAGTGGTATGGACATCGATCTATATGATGATTTTTTATGACAGTAGGACAACACCTATCGTCATTTCCGTTTATTCGCTTTACACTTAAATCCATTACTCCAATAGGCTTAAAACGACTCTCGACAGAAGCACAGGTCCTCTTTTTCAACTTGTTGAGCTAGTCCTGGCTCTCAATTTTTATTTATTTTTTTAAAATTAATGAGCATTTTTTTTAAAAACCAACACATTAATAGTCTATCTTCTGGACCTAAAAGGGACCGTAGTTTTCCTTGCTTATTGATCGGCCATTTTGAATACTTATTATAAAGGCAAGAATCATGAGCTTACTGTCGCTACATTGATGATAGTGCTGGAGTCACAAGTATGTCTGAGGAGGACATTAGCAGATTAACTGACTTCTGCAACAATGTCAATTCTGCCATCATGTTCACTTATCATATTTCTACCTTCTTAGTAAACTTTCCTAGCCTCAATGTAATTATCTGCCTCACTGGTCTTAAAACTGTGTTTACGAATTGTCCCTGAGTCACTTCCGTATATTAGGATTGCCTCTATTTAACTCCGAAGAACACTCTGCCTTACTTTCATTGAAACATATTTGTTGCATAAAATGCTTTTCATTTTATAGAACTATGTTTTACATTGTTCACCTCTGAGATGCATTTTCCGTCTGATGTTAATAACGTGCCTTGGTATTTGAATCTATTGACTTGTATCAGAGCTGTCCTATTTACTTTGATCGTGCATTCTGGGTAAGTCATTTTGTTCGAGATGACTATTACTTCTGTCTTTTTGTTACTTAGGATAAGGTCTTAATTTTCTCTTTCTGTCACTATTGCAGCAATATAACCTGTTAACGTTTACCCCAATTTTTGCTATTAAGACTAAATCGTCAGCACATTTCATTTTGTTTATTTTATGTGCACCAACTACAGATCAGGTGCCAGCAGACATTCCTGCCTAACTACCCATATCATCAGCTGAAAACATTGCTATTTGGCTACCAATTCTTACAGCTGCCAATTCTTGTTGTTGTCATTGCCCATTGTAGTGGTATTGATGGTTTTGTATGATGATGATGGTACTACATGTAAATTGTATGAGGCCAGCTGTGAAGGCTCCTGAGATAAAATGTAATTGAGAATTGTCAGAAGGCCTTTCTTGCTACCACTACGACCTCACACTTAATTTTTTTTTTTTTATGAATGTAGCTGCGTAAAGTGTCTAGGGTTATGATGTGTACTGTGGTGTGATAGTTATAAATATACCCATAGATATTTAACAAGACTAATAAGATTAACAAGTGTTACAATACACTGAACTAACTCACGTGTGTAAAGTTTTTTGATATAATTATATTACATTTATTTGTTCTGGATCAAGTTTTATTTTGACCAGAACTTGTTTTAAAAGAAGGATTTAAAATTTATAAAAATTATGCATGGAATGTTACATAATAAATGCAAAAGTGAACATATTTAAGTACTAGAATAGTTAGTTTTATTAAAATGTTCTGGTAGTCAGCTACTAGGGAGGATATTTATTGTCTGTGCTGTTGGGGTGGTCTCATCACACCTGTCTATATTGACTACACAGTGTCCAGAAAATGGTGGGAATTTTTATGGGGTATCTGCAACTAAATGGGGTTGGTGAATATCCAGCAGACCAGAGGCTCACTCATCTGGTATTTGTAGCTCTGGTGCTGAAATCAGGCGGTCCCACCTCTCCGTGCTGGCGGGCAATAATGGTGGTCTCTGTCACAAGGACTGCACAGATACACTTGTGTAAATCACCACCCGAATAGATACTTCTTCGTGGACGACAGAAACTCGCAGCTCTGCAATCAAAGTATGGGCCATGTGTCAAAATCTATTCTCTACCCACGTCTGGACACCACACTGACACAACAACCACATTATACAGACAGGTCAGATCTCTCTGACCAAACAGCACAGTTACCATGGTGGGTTTACATCCGATAGATCCTCCCAGACTATAGATTCTGAAAATTAATTATTAGTTTTCTACCCTAAAAGAGGATAGGTAATATGTTTCCTTATTCTCAACTCTTGATCTGTCTTGCATAATCCTTGCTGGTGTTTAGGTACATTGTTAGTCCCTAGACCCTGACTTGGGCGGGGGGTCTAGAGCAAAATCCCTACTTGTTTGTAAGGCTAGATTATGATATGGCAGTATCAAATCACTCGAACATGAAACAATATTCAAAATATATAAAGAAATAATTTCAATCTTACCAGATTATGAATAATTAACACAGAAGTGCTAGCAAAACTCAGCTGAGCTGCTGGCTATAGGATGGCGTCCCTAAATTTAACTCACTGTCTTTCATATGGGAAAACACCACACTTTAAAATCTGTGTCTAACACTGAACAATTATTGAAGAATGACCCCAAATGCGCTCTGAGCGCTAATGATATGATTGTCTGTGGCCAATCACTGCCGAGGTTTATTTTTAATTTCAAATTTCCTCACTAAAGTCATTTCAGTCAAGCTTCAGTCACGTATGGATGGTTATCTGTTAGTCTGTCCGTCTCTACTTGTGTTTCTACAAAATTGTGCTCGAATTTTTGACCCAACCGTTCTCTCCCCTTCAAATTTTTGTTGTAAAAAGTTATATTTAGACACAGCTTCCACCAATGTCCCTTCACTTCTATGCTAAGTAAATTTGAACACCTGCGTCCCCAAGGTCGTGTTTTTGTGTGCAAATAACGATATGTTAGATTCAATGCAGTCTGTGGCTGATGTGAACTACACTGTCTTTTGTCATTATTTTCAATATTATCTATCCGTCTGTAAAATTAAGACCATATTCGTTCACTGCTCAGAATAGGCCATCTGGCCAGCTAATTTTTATATTCCTAACATTAATATTAAGAAAAATTTACTTTTTAATTTTTGTAATTTTTTTTAGACATCTGCGTTCTTCCGCTCAAATTCAAATCAAGCGCTTGGTATCGCAAAACGTCCAATTCCGTACCTCGTGTCAATTTGGGGGACTTGAATTTTTTTACTTTCATCCATTTCCCCCCCCCCCCAATTGCGTCTCTTTAGCCTTTCCAGTCATATTTTTTTCCCTTTTGATACTCCGTTCCCCTCCGGTCTAGCAAGTCAATTTTATGGGGATGATGACCCGCGGTCTAGGCGATCATGTACATCAGCAGCCTACGCATTATGTTTTTATCCTCAAATGTTATCCTTGGAGGAATTTTACCGTTGTATCTCTGTCAATTTCACTACACCCATGACAATGAAGACGTGGAATTGCAAGGAATAGAATTGAATATAGATAGTCAGCAATGGCAAATCTTCAATTTATATGCCCACGAAGATCACTTTCCCGAAGATAGTAACTGGGCTGTTGTAGCAGAATTGTCGGAAGAACCTATCAAAAGATGTTTAATTGCTGGTGATTTTAACGCTAGATGTAAGGAGTGCGGAAACGTAACTGACAATAGACAGGGTATGGCTTTGAGCCAGGCCCTCCTCAATACGAACCTTGCTATCTTAAATAATGGCTGCCCGACTGTCGTAAATTTGGATAGGTATTTAATATAAATTTGGTCCCGTCTGAATAGAACTGAAAAGGTGGTAATTCAGTGAGAAATAAGGTATAAGAAATAGATTTCACGAGTGAATAGTTTAAGGGTAGAATCTGTCACTGGATGGAGAAGATACTGTAGTCCAGCCTATCTTTACGACTGTAATTTGTTGTCAGACAATCCTACTCTCCGTACATAAACATATACGTTTAACCACTCACACACACACCGTTAAGTGACGACAAGACACACAAACGTGAAAACTATAGTAAATGGAGTATGAATATGGGCTGAGCTGACCAACACAAGTAATTAAGTTTTGTTAAGTTTATTATCATATAAACTACTCACAACATCAAACGTGTATATATATATATATATATATATATATATATATATATATATATATATATATAATATATATATATATATATATATATATATATATATATATATATATATATATATATATATATATATATATATATATATATATCAATGAAATCATAGGTTACAAAAATTGGAAAATAACCCCATAAGTGTTATCCCCTCTGTTGAGAAGAAAAATCCCGCAAGAAGTTAATAACCCCAAAAGGTCAAAAGATTAACGCTAGGGTATAGAAATAGACGATAAAGTAAAGAACAGAGTTCTTAATTAATCTATCCTGTAAAATAACAGTATTAGCGAACAAACAAAAAAGAAGTGGGTACAATGATTATACAAATAGAAATATTCACTCCTCTTATTCGCACTCTGTCAATCTGTGGCCACATTCAATCTCGCTTACCTACTAGTTGTTTAACAACATCTTGAACATATCATCATGGTATATGTAACAAATCCAGTGTGGTGTTTCGCCGAAGTGAGCCCCAGTTCCTCCACGAATAATTAATCCTCCTAATGAGGAACGCTTACTTTGGTGGTGATTATTGGATATGGAAATGTCACGTCAGATAGTTCAGGTAGCAAAATAATTACCAAGATCTAGTGTTCACAGTAGACTATCGTTAGTACTTCCAATAGTTTAAGGAAATATGTCTTGTAGGTAAATCTTTCTGGATGAATCCACTTGACAACACAATGGTCAGTAATCGGGAACAATGTTATGTTTAGATATTTCGCCACAGCGGGCTGATATAATTGAATGGGAAAAATCTGGATATTTGGTGTCTCCAGTTATAATTAATTATTATTGTCTATACGTTTGGACTCTCTCTCTCTCTCTCTCTCTCTCTCTCTCTGGATGAAGGAAGATGACCGCACAGGTCAACATCGAAGACCCGATAAAGACTAAGAATTGTTACTGGTTGTATTTAGACTTAGACCGCTGGCAGGCTGGTTTGTGATCAGTACTAGATTTAGGAGAAAACAAAACATTTAATCACAATATCAATATCCTATCCTGTCACGCGTACGGTAAGATCTCTTATCCACTCCATCATTTAATTAAATTAAAAGCACACATGTCTTAGCTTATCTTATCACGCTTTGTTCCCCTGTTACGGGTTGGGTTTTAAGGTATGCGCCTATTCCCCTTCCCGCCCCGGTAAACTCTCAGCGCACAATATCAGTGATAATTTAGTTATGACTACTTTACAAATATCGCTTGTCATTACTAGATATTTGTTTCGCCACATGATATTTCACTAGTCACTTACACAATTACACGTAATGAATTAGAAGTAAATTTATATTCCGTCAATAGTCAGTCGCCTAGTGTATTTATCAGCCAATTAAAACATCTCTTTCTGGGTGATAGCGCTTAGTTACATTTACATTACGGCTGCCAAAATTAGCTTTATGTTATTTAATAAGCTAGTCAATTAACACACAGAAAATCCCAGTGAATTATAATGAGGAACTTAACACATTAAATCACTTAAATTCTAATATATATTACCGCAAATAAGAAAAATGAAACAATCTCCACGGAATCTAAGTAATCCACTTTTTACAATGGCTCTAGAATGGCGAGCTAGATGTTCCAAAATATCCTGAGCGAACTGATAACTGACTTCGGAGTGCAGGCAGAATATATACAGAAACGGTGTAATTATTTCTAAAGGATGCGAATTTTCGCACCTACGTCCTGGCAAGGGAAATCAAGAAGCTTCGTTCCCGAGATAAAGAATTCTACGGTCCATCTGTTCGAAGTTGCCAATCGACAACAAAGGCTTCTGATATCAGCGGTTGTCTCCCTGTATGTACAACATCACCGGATTTGCTCCCTCCCTCCTCGCTAAGCCGAACGGCATCAGACAACCGTCTCTTGCGAGCGGACCGTCTTGATTATCTCCCCTTTATTTCAGATCAAATGCTCAATTCCCCTTAAAATGTAGGACATCAAAGATGACCGGGAAATATTTTAATCGCCTTTGAAGTTGCTGCTTAGTCTGATCAGTTTTCTCACGTGCTTTCTGTCACTTCCCGATGATTGACATGTCAGGTCGCGTGAGGATTCTGTTAAACAGACATGTTCGCCCCCCCCCCCCCCCCCCCCCCCCCCCCCCCCCCCCCATCATCGGGCATGATGCGAATAATAGGTAAACAAACCGTTAGCGCAAGAAAGACGGGAAAAATAGGCGTGGCTAAAATGTCAGTCCACAGACAGTGAATTTCGTCAGCGAATTGTATGTTTTTGCGTAGCAAAAATTATAAACCTAAGATGGGGAAGCAAGGTGGATGGGACACTGCTGCACTATTTACATACATATGTGACACCGACAAGACTGACGACTAAACCAGCGGACATAGATCTGGATCTGGCTTTTATCTCTAGTGTTGCTGCCACCATGGCACGTTGGGATGTTTGGGGGAAACAGGGCAGGGATTGTATATCCTGCGTTGTCCTCGTTGCAAACGAGAGGACCACAAGACACAAGAAACCGAAACAGGCCTTCAAATATACTACAGACCTTCAAGATCATAACAACCCCATACATATACTGCATAAAAATGCGAGAAAACGGACAGCTAGAACATCTTTCGTCCAACTACATTGGTAGATTGAGACTGTGGAGAGAGCATTGGTTGAAAAGCAAAGGGCAACGATTGAATGGCGGAAAACACAAAAGAGATATATGAGGAATGATGTACTGGGTAAAGAGAAGGAGGAAGTAAGAAAAGCAAGCCATCAATAGATTTAAATGTTTAGCAAAGGAGGCCAAGGATATAGTATGAGAGGCCTTCGTGACACACGTGGGATAGAAAAAAAACTCCACATAAAATCTGGTCCTTACGCAGATGAATAAATATGAAGAATACGAGCCAACCCATCCCCAGCATTAAAAACTCGACAGGAATAAGCCTAAAGACGGATGAAGAGAAGGGACGAGCATTATTCGATCGATGTTTGGCCCAAACAGATAAAGGCAACAAAAGTGCCCGTCTAAAAATTAAGGACCATGTCTTCGAGAATGACATAAAATGTGAGTTATATCTTGACTTCATTTCTGATGAAGACATTGTGCACACGTTAGAAACGAGTAGAAACTACCCAGGGCCTTGATCAACACATTAAACAGCTGGACGACACAGGAATTATGAATATGATGAGGAATTTCAAATGACCATACAGCACCCTGGGGTGCAGAAAGACTGGCTACATAGTTGCTACACTACGGCTACTACCTAAACCTGGTAAAGATCCCACACTTTTCAGCAGCTATCGAATTATCACACTGCAGAATGTCTATAATAAATTACTTGAAAAGATAGTTGCGAGACAATTAATGAGCCACTTCGAAAATGCACACATCCTTCCTGATACCATGGGTAGCTATAGGCCTATGAAAGCAGCTTGGGAAAACGCTGGGCAATTTGCCTATTTTGTGTACGAGGGATTCCAGGGTAAATGAGAAACGGTTACTGTAGCAATTGACCAAGATGATGCTTATAATAGTGTGAACTTTGAAACATTAATGAACTGTGTAATGGCTTGCAGTGTTAACCCTTGTCTAACAAGATGGAAAGCTGCTGCCTTAACTGAGAGATCAGTTGCATTTCGCTTGGGAACATGAACATCACAACCAATGCGCATTTGCCCGAGACTACCCCAATTATTATTATTATTATGATTATTGTAATTATTATTATTACCCTAGGGTTCTCCACTATCACCGGTGCTGTTTAAAATCTACACAACAAAGGTAGCCACCATTCAGCCAGCTGGGCTGGGACGAACATTGACTTTTGCAGATGACATACTCATTTTCAGGGCTGGTTCTGGCCGGCAGGAAATGGTCAATAGCAGGCGAGGAACACTATGCGATGCGGTTAAATTGTGCGAGAAAACCGGCTCTAAGGTCAGTATAAAAAAAGCCTGTGTGCTGTGGTCACTTCTTGAACAACTCCATATTGAAAGCAAATCTTCCAGACATTACTTTCATTGGGCAGAAAATTGAAAGGAAAGACAAACTGAAATACCTCGGAATAACATTCGATCGCGGGTTATCATACAAGTACAATGTTGATCTAATCAGATAGAAGTGCAACAAAGGTCTGGCAGCACTAAAAACAATGGCCGCAGCGCACCTGGAACAGAGATTACTGTCTCTCCTGTATCAACAGCTGGTTATGTCAGTCATCGATTATGGTCTGGGAATACTCACGATGTTAATATCGCATGTGAACGATTGGAACGCATTCAAAATGAAGGGATGCGTGTAGTCTTGGACAGTACGCGAGATACCCCCATTGTGAAGATGCAGTACATGCTTGGATCGCTGTCGATTAGATCCAGATATGCGATGGCCCAGTCAAAAGCCTATATACGAGTAACCACAGACAAAAGGCATCCCTTGCAAGACATTAAGGGAGGGAGAATAAAGAGGGGATGTCGTGGATGGCACAGGCAGAGGCAACGATTATGCAGGTGACATTAGTTGAAAATATATTCATAGGGGAAGAGTGGAGTAAGTCAGGTGAGAACTGGACTCATCATCTCATCTCAACACGTAAGCCGTCATGGGTCGTAGGGGTGCCATGGTGGAAGCATCAGCAGACAGGGTCCTCCACTGCTCTCTATCCTCAGCAATGCGTACAAGTGTAGAAAAACCGTGCTCTGTCCATTCTTTGATATTATCAGCCCAGGATTTTCTTTGCCTTCATCTTCTCTGTTTACCTTCGACTGTTCCCTGGAGGTTCGTTTTCGAAAGGGGGTCATGACGAGTTACATGCCCAAACCAGGCAAGCTTTCGACGTTTCACTACTGACAAAAGTGGTTCTTGGTGGCCTGCATAGGTGTTTATTTTCTCTCTAACATAGACATTTGTTTTGTACTCTTTATAGCAAATGCGCAAAATTCTTCTATAACATTTATACTCGAAAGCCTGAATCCTTCGCTCCGTATCTGCAGTGAGTGTCCAGCCCTCACACCCATACAAGAGAATAGATATTACTAGTGATTTGTATAATTTGATCTTCACAGGAAAACTGACGTTACTTTTCCAGATCACATTCAGCCTTGTCATGGCAGCTGAGGCCATTTCAAGTCTTGTCTTGATTTCTTTACTTGATCTTCCATCACTACATATAGTGGACCTCAGATATTTAAAGGTGTTTGTTAACTTCTTTTAACGTTTGCCCATTTAACTTAATGTTGGTCGGAACACAGGCAGGATAGGCGAGAACTGGACTAACTACCACCAAATCATCATCAGCTTTGGTAGAGAGTGCAGAACTTAGGCCAATGGGACTGCAGAGCTGGAAATTGGTCAAGTGATAAATGATCATGCTGGAGATGATGATGTAATTGTGTACACTGGTGGGTCTGTAATCCGTGGTGATAAATCAGTCTTGGGTTTCTCTGCTAGAGTAAAGGGCAGAATTGTCGCTGAACGTAGCAGGGCTTACATGGTAACAACCTCCAGCATGAGAATGGGGGTAAAGGCAACTGCTGCAGCCTTAAGGTGGCTGTATGAGACTAGTGCCCTGTATTTCTATATAGAGTGACGTCAACCGAGTCAGAATCGAAAACGAGGCTGAACGACGTGGACGCCATTTTTTTCGACAATACCGGGGTTAGTAGCGGGAATAAGCATCGAGTAAGATTTTTTTTTTTTTTTAAATTAATGAAGAAAAATATTCCGTTCAACCTCTGATGGGTTATAATTAGGATATATATTGTTTTCAATTCCAAATAATATGAACACCTACCGATGAGAAAGTGGCATCACATTTGTCAAATCATTGTAAATAGGGACAATCACAATTATGCTAATACGTTAAATAAATAAACAAACAAAACAAAAAACAAACCAGTCGACATTCATCGCCGAATGAAAGCAGTGTATGGTGACAAAAGTGTGTCTAAGACTACAGTGAAATACTGGGCACGAATGTTTCGAGAAGGACGTCAGTTAACGAAAGGTCTTCCGCGGCCAGGTCAGGTGCATATTGTTGCGACAGAAGAAGCCATCGCCGAGATTGATGCAGCAATACGGGTGGACCATAGTCAGAGCTTACGTTCGCTAGCAGAGGAATTCGCTGTGTCTCTTGGGACAGTTCAAATGGTGGTTAGGAAGAAACTGAAGTATCGAAAGGTGTGTTCACAATGGGTCCCACGGATGCTGACCGATCACCATAAGGAAGAACGCATGGAATGGAGTTTGAACCACCTGTTGCGTTACAAAGAGAAGGTGATGCATTTCTGTTGCGCATAGTGGCAGGCGATGAGTCGTGGTGCCACCACTTTGAGCCGTGCAGCAAATCAGCGAGCATGCAATGGAAACATCCCGGATCACCAAAACCCAAAAAATTCAAGTCACAGATTTCCGCCGGTAAGGTTATGCTGACCGCATTTTTTGACCATGAAGGGCTTCTATTGGTAGACTTTAAAGAGCCTGGCGTGAACATCAATGCCATCCGTTACAAAGACACACTAGACAACCTGCATACAGCCATCAAGAATAAACGACCCGGCATGTTTTCGCGTGGTTTATTCTGTTGCACGACAATGCTCGTCCACATGTTGCGAACATTGTGCAGGAAGCGTTAGGAAGGAAAAGGTGGGAAGTTCTGCCACACCTAGCCTACAGCCCCGATCTGTCACCATGTGACTTTCATTTGTTCCGACCCTTAAAACAATTTCTAAAGGGACAACGATTCGACTCCGATGCAGACGTCAGGGCCTCCGTGATCAAATGGTTCAATAAGCAACCAAAGTCATTTTTCTCGGACGGCATCCGCCGTCTACCCAAGCAGTGGGATGCGTGTCTGAATGCCTATGGTGACTATTTTTAAAGAACCCCAGTGAGTACTTTCTTCATAACAATTGCTGTATTTAATTATACTACTCCTGCTGATGTACCTTACATATATTTGTTATAAAGCCATTGGGACGGGTTTCATTTGAACACACCTCGTATATATATATATATATATATATATATATATATATATATATATATATATATATATATATATATATATATATATATATATATATATATATATATATATATATATATGTATATGTATATATATATGTATATGTATATGTATATGTATATGTATATATATATATATATATATATATATATATATATATATATATATATATATATATATATATATATATATATATATATATATATATATATATATATACATATATATATATATATATGTATATATATATATATATATATATATATATTATAAAACTATAATAAAATCTTTGTTGCTAAATAGTGGAATTCTAATGGAATATAAAACTCAACGGAGTATGTGTTAAAAATCCACGCTACTGATTCTTTTCAATAAACCGGTAAGTAAACTAGTTTTCTTCTTTTTGTTTTGTTACTTGAAATACAAATAATAGTACAAGTATGTGCTACTGTATTTCCATCTAATTTTTTTTCAAATTATTAGCTAACCTAAACGAAAATGCAAATTGGGTCCGAAACTCATGATCGGGTCCATTTTCCTGCAATACGGGTACGACCGAAAATGGCGGCCAAATTTTAGTTGTCGTCACTCTATATATCAAGGGCACTATATGAGACGTCATTAACAAGGGCAGTTATTATATTAGACTCACAACCCATGCTTCGGAAGGTCCAAAGTGGATGACTCCAGCATGAATGGAAAACCTCCATAGAAGCCTCGAATCTTCAGAGGCTGGTGTGGGTGAAGTTCTACTGCCCTGGCCATGCATGGGTTGGCGGGAATGAAAGAGCTAACAGACTAGCTTAAAGAGCATCCATAGTCGGGGCATTGGAAATGGATACGGGAGAGATACTGAGGGCAATAAATGATCGCCTGTTAGAGAATGACACTGCAATCGGTGAATAATCAAGGATAAGAAAGCTGCAATTTGGAATCAAATGTAAGATCAGCAGGGAAGGACGAATGAGAGGATGCATCCGGCGCATATACAAACAGCGCGCAACAGGAACAATTATCATTCATACCCTTC
The DNA here is from genome assembly GCA_024509875.1 of Oreohelix idahoensis. Lineage (NCBI taxonomy): Eukaryota > Metazoa > Mollusca > Gastropoda > Stylommatophora > Oreohelicidae > Oreohelix > Oreohelix idahoensis. The sequence goes on along the minus strand of JAMPIV010005236.1, from coordinate 148,419 downwards.
GACAATTGCTGAGGGAGACTGAGCACCAAGTATTCAGTGGGGTACTGGAAGATGAGACAGGTCTATATTTCAGAGCTGGCATTTGCTGATGATGTTGCCCTGATTGCTAAATCAGAGGCACATCTCCAATCCAACCTGCAAGTCTGGAAGGAAGAGCTGGAGAAGAGAGGGATGGTCATAAGCAGCTCTAAAACAAAATCCATGGTGATATCACGAGAAGAAAGAAGGCATCAGATTAAGCTGGGAGAACAGGTCCTGGAGCAGGTTGACCACTTTAAATACCTCGGAGCTATTATAGACCGAAAGGGGGGCATCAAAGAAGAGTTGGCCACTCGAAAAGCAGCAGCTGGGAGACTTTTTCAGGCCATAAATCGAGGATTCCTCAGCAAGAGAGAGGTTGGTAAGAAAACGAAGATGGCTGTATACCGCTCCACCTATGTCCCAGTCTTGACATATGGATGCGAGTCATGGGCAATGACTACAACCCACAAAAGCCAGATCCAAACCTCAGAAATGAGGTATCTGAGGAAGGTGTTTGACGTAACAAGAAGAGACATGGTACGCAACCAGACGATACGTCAAGGCCTAAAATGCCACCCCCGACAGACCCAAGTAGAACAGTCCCAACTAAGATGGTTTGGCCATGTCTGCAGAATGGGAGAAGATCGGCTACCACGACAAGCATGGGAAACAAAGAGCCAAGGATCCAGACCCCGAGGACGACCCAGAGTCCGCTGGGAGGACAACATTATACAATCTTTGAAGGACCGAGGACTGGAATGGAACCAGGCCAGGAGGAAGACAGCCGATAGAATAGTCTGGCGCTCTCTCTTCCAAACCTCTACACCTCACGGTAGAAGGGGAACGACTAAGTAAGTAAGTAAGTAAGACTGAGCACCTATTAGTTTGCCCGGTGTGCTGTGACGTCAATTCTGATCAACAATAACAATAACAATTCTTACAGCTGCTGTTTGTTACTAGTACATATTCTTTATTATTCTCTTGTCTTTGTTATCGATGTTTATGTTGATAATTATTTTAGCAATGTATCAAATTCCACCTTGTCCGTTTTAAATTATATCAAACTTTCTTTCATGATTTTTTGGGGGTTACCCAGGGCTCACCGTAGAAGTTTAAACCGTAAACACTGATTATTCAAAGTTCCATTGTCTGATAAGTCTCAAGAAGTGTCACCTTGAACTAAATGTTTTGAGTACCGCCAATATTTGTTCAAATTATCCTGAGGCAACAAGCAACAACCACAAATGAGGGAAACACAACGAACTATAACTCCTACACATACTATACTTGCTTTTCATCTTAAAAATTTCAAGTTATCTTGAAAATAATCCTTGACTTTACATACTATGTGTGAAGGTCATGTTATAATTTGCCGTCCCATTTCTGAAGATAATAATGAATAGCTCAACCATCTGGACCTTGAACTCAACAACATTCTACTTCATTAACAGGTAATCTTCTCATGTGATCATGGGAATAAAGGAGGTCAAACCTAAATGCTGAACTGACCTTGTACTTTTTTTTTTAATCAGCTCATTGTATCCCATTTCAACTAAACGTCCCCAAAATTACATGTACAGTTCTAAGTATTCACTCTCAGTAACCAGTAAATCACAATCAATGAGGTTTAATTTAGTGCAGTGTAATCTTCAGTGATGGGTAGTTTCTTCTTGGGCTAACGGTAACACTTAATGTGTCAGGGGAGCTAGGTACTATCATTTCTTCATGTTACACTAGACATCATCATCACGTGCAATCTTCACATCGACGGTCGGCTGCAATGGATCTCCAACGTCTTCTGTCTCTTGTCTTGATGCTGCACGCTAATAGACTCTTTCCTGGTCATCTCTAAATGCGATATTCACACATATAGCGCTGGCTTTCTCTTGCCCGTTTGCCTTCAACTCTGCCTTCTATTATGATTTTCAGTAAAATGTTATGTCTTTTTACATGGCCAAAATATTTTAGTTGTCTAATTTTGATCTCTTTCATTAATTATCTTTTTATTCCTAGTTTTTTCCAGGACCATTTTATTTCGTTTTCTTCTCTTTCCACGAGACTAGCCCCATTATTCTATATATCCACATCTCAAAGGCTTGAATTCTTTCTTCTAATTGCTTATTCATTGTCCATGTTTTTACACCATACAGTAATGAATAATATATATATCATTTGATGATTCTCGGTTTGAATTTGTGAGTTAGTTGTTTAGATGTTAGTATTAGTCTCATGTTTTTTAATGTAGCCTTGGTCATTCATATTCTCTTCTTGATTTCTGTTTCGCATGTGCTTTTTTCTGTTATTTTATGACCAGGTTATGACATTAGACATAAGTGATTTTAAAGCATGAGCTTGCCTTTTAACTCATGTTTATGACTGTGGTGGGTTTTGATGTTAAGAAGAATGGTGTGCATATAGTTGTACTTGAGTGAGATCAACTGTGAAGGTCTCTGAGGTAAACAATGGACAGCTGTGTTACAGAGTACCTTTCTTGTTACCACCCTGCGATCTCACTCTAAGTTATATTTTTTATTGACTAGCGTGACTGAAAGCTACATAAAGTGTCTAGGGTATTGTAAGAGTGTTGTTAAAGAATCTCAATACAAAAACATATACAAACATATACTAAATACTATGATAAACTCAACCAACTCCAGCTGTTAAATTTTATATTTAAAATTTCTTTTGTTAAACTTTATTGGTCCTGAGCCTAAAGTTGTTTTGGTCAGGACTACAGTTCAATGAGAATCAATTTAGATGGATAGATATATTTACAAATATATATATATAAAGATATTTACATACAACAGACAATATGTCCATAGTACATTGTTACAAATTTTCAAGTTGATGATAATTACTCTATTTAACTACTGGTACAGGAAGTCAGGTTGGGGATTATCATCATCCCAATGTTCTTTTATTTCACTAGAATTGTTTATGTTAGTCTTTTGGAGGAACGTTTTTGTCTATACAGGAGATTTTTCTTTAGTCGTGATAAGTTGTCCCAGGCCAGATATTGCACTTATCTGGATCCTGGAATCACAGCAGTTGCAGTTGGTTTGGCCAAACACTTCAGTCTCCTCTGGTCTTGAACTTCTTTAATACCAGCAGGTGCCAGAGACTCTTAGAAATAGTGCTGAATTTCTCTATCATCGAGTACCAGCACCAGACAAGTGCCAGCAAGAACCCCTGTCAACGCAAGTTATATATCAAACTAATTCCTCCTAATTTACATGTAAACATACATTCAATACAAAAGAACATGGTCAGCTCTCTCTGACAACCCTGCTTCTGCACTTTAGTTTGATGGAACAAATGGTACCAGTTTTCTTTTCTCTTCCCTAATGGATGCTACTCCTCTGTCATTCCTGCAGTAATCTTTTCCATGCAATAAGATAGGTGTAATGTTCCTGTATGACCATCATATATATCGTCCTGTAGTTTTAAACTTCTTATATAGTCCCTTATATGATGGATCAACATCTAGGCCATGCCTAAGTCTGCCATGGAACCATTTAATTACAATCTTTTACATGGCCTTTTCTTTTTTCACACAACCCTTTTTTAATTAAAAAGTCAATAAAATCAATCTTACCACATATCAAGGAAATATAAACAAGTAACGATGAATTAGGCAATAGAATATGGCACACTTTCATCACTGCCTCTGTTCAGACTGCTTTCTGTTGTTTGTTATTTTAAAAACAAAGCACAAGTCTGCTCATCGCTGCTTGCTCCTCTGAATATTTTGAAAAAATGGCAGTGAGCAGCCTACTTTTCCTATCATGTAAAAAGCTTTGGCCGATGAGACCAAGCATCTCTTTTTTTGAATGAAACTTTAAAAAAAAAATATCTCAAACTACTATGCGTTACTACTACCAACTAGATTTGTATATTTAGGTTAGCCAATAATATTTCGGCTTCCTTCAAATTTCATCCAATCCCCATCATCGTACTATCTTAGCCTTTCTTTCACCTAAATTTTTCCCCCCAAAAATATGCTATCCAATCTAAGCAGACATGACTTGACCTGACAGTATCTCCGATTCTCCTTGTATTATTATCAATATTTGATTATTTAATGGCTATTTAGATAACTAACAACATATTCTTGGTCAACAAGTCTTCATGTACACGAATATATGATTTTTATGGGGCTAAGTGGCTTGGTTCAAAATTCTATCTTTTTTTCTATGTTAGTTGTTTATTTTTAAACTACCTCCTGTTCAATTCTTTTTCCATGTACTTTCAAGCTAAATACGAGAGTCTCTCGTAATACACGAGAATTACGTCATTCGCAAAAAGAGCTAAGCGTGTTTCCCTGACCGTAGTGTCCACATTTTCTAACGTTTACATCGTAATTTGAAAACCGCCTAAGGCAAGGCTAGCCAGTTGGTTTTATTTTTAGAAACAATGTGAGACGCGATTTGCGTTGGGTATCTATCCGTCCCCCTCCCTTCCACAATGTATTCTAGGCAAATACTTCATTTGAACTTGGAAAAGTGGTACGTTTGTCTCAAGGACGAATTTGAAAACTAGGGTACCCTTTTTGGTTCCGCCAAGGCGTTATCGAATAATACGCTGAAGGCGTAGGCGACGACTACGATTCTCGCCGAAAAATTTGTAGTACCGTAATATCCTATCTTTGACTTTATGCACTATACTGTTATATTCTAATTTAGATATTGTATTTAGAAGTTCACCACAATGACCTCATACACATATATTTTAACATCCATTCGTTAATTTACGACACGTGATTAATTATATCTGCATTTGGACATGTTAGAATATGGCAGCGATGTTGTTTACTGATTCTTGACTACATCTAAAGTCCCATTTACCTATATATGCTATTTCCAATTTACAAGCGCCCTTTTCATAGTTGACACTAATTAGAAATTGGCACAACTCAATGCAAAAAAGCTGGCATTTGCCACAGTATCATTAAGTGCATCCATAGGAATAATGTACCTATTTTACCGATAAACTTCCGGATGGGTATATTACAATTAGTCAGCCCCTTGACATACAAACGATTGAGATCCTGATAAATATAGGGAAACGAAAAGATTAGCCGAAATAACCATATATTAACGAGGTTATCTGTTTCTCGTCTGACCTACAGTTTGTGTTGCTGCAATAAGCAAAAATGTTATCTCAGAATAATGAACAGCCCGGAGAATACAGATCAGCGCACTATCTTGTTGTCAGCAATTTCGAACTTTCTGACTGCTAGCACAGTCGTGACATTTTAAACTTCTTCTAATATAGTAAAACTTTGTACAGTTTGAATATCCCATCCCAACTAATCCCAACTAACATAAATACCGATGTATGTTACGTCGGTTCGTCTCACTCAAAATAGTAACTCGTGGCAGAAACAAAGTGCGCAACGCACGGTGTGCAACTTGCGCGGCGTGGGTGTTATATAAAACATATACTTTTTTTTTTTTTTTTCTTTCTTTCACGAAATTAGTAGCACTCGACAAAGAAAAAGTGCGTAAAAATAGGTGTACATGAGCCCTCACCCGATGTACAAATCATGAAAACTTGAAAGTTTTTGTTAAAACCACTTATTACACTAGTTAACAACCAAAGTGTACCAGAAATGAAAATAGCTGATCTTAACTAATTTTGGTGTGCTGAAAACGAAAATGACATTTTAAAATGTTGATTGGTTCTAGTTTTCAAGATATATGCGACTAGTTTATTTAAATACGGTCAATATATATACCCTTCAAAAGAAGTTAAGGACCATTTTTATTAAGGGTGCAAAGTGAAATGAAAATGAACAATAAAAACACAGCACTTCAAAATATAACATGACAAGCTTATCAGTGACAATCAACACTATTTTCATGCAAGCCTCTGAGCGACATTTCGGACAGTAAGACCTTCCTGCAACCACGCAATGGCTCTTCCTTTATCCACAACACTCAGCTTTCGTCGTTGAGGCATATTGTTGTGCAATGGTTTAGCAGCACTTGTGTTGCTTATAAAGACAATTTTGTGAGTACAGCTCAAGACCAACGCTATAGTCTCCCACATGCATCACGCATTTTTGGAATAGCAGGTATTTTTTTCATTCTCAGACATCATTAAAAACACCCACATTTTGGTGTCTCAGCAGCATTTTTTCAGCGTGCATGCTGAGCTAAACACTAGCCACACGGTATGCTGGTGGCCCACGCAGCACGTGTTGAATGTTTGTTGTTCGAGAAAAATCAATGTCATATTAATTGCTTATGAAATATAATTTTTATAATTTTTATTATTTGTGGGTCATTTTCACCTACTGGTCCTTAACTTCTTTTGAAGGGTATATATAGTTGTAGGCGATTGCATAAATTTTTCTAATGACCAAAAAAATGTAACTAGAAGTTGATGATGCAATCCTACCTATGATTACATCACCTTTGTGTATAAATATCTTATCTCTGATAACATTTTGCCATTAGTTAGTCACGGCTGTTTGTGCCCTACACGGCTGTTTGTGCCCTACACCAGAGCGCTCTTTTAGTTTCGGTGACCGGAATTCTGATACCGGGTATAAAATTTTGTGTGCACCGTAAAAGACTATTTAAGTTTTTGGCGGGGAAAATCAGCTGATGTGTGAGTAAAATCAGTAAAATATAAATCATTACACACTCGTTCTGGATAAACACAGCGCTAAAATTCTTTTGTGTACTATAACTTTGTTCTGTGTTCTATTTTTGATTGCATTTTTATTTGTTTGAAATTAGTTTTGACGGAGTTACAGACTTTTGAAAACAGCGTCATCATTTAAGGAAATTCATAAAATAAGTAATCTTTTTATTAATTTAATATCTAAAAATCGGCCCATTCGTTTGAGTTTATAATTATAAAGACTTCTCGAAGGGAAGCTAAAGATTATTTCCACATACTTTTTTTTTTGGTTTCATATCTTGAGAATGTGTGGTAGTCAGTTTTGTGAGTGTGGCATTACAAGAACAAGCATATTGTCACCAGATTTTATAGCATTTAAATCCCTGTAAACGCATTCCTGATACTCACAAATCTTAAATAAGGTAGTAAAAAAATAACTTTTTGTAAAGCACCATCTGTTTTTGCATTTTCATTCATTTATAATGATATTTAGCTACGTATATAAGCGTCAGAAAACATGTAAAGCTATAGATAGATTACTTCCACATAATTTGATCTATCTTTCAAGTCTTGTTAATCTTCTATTTATAATATGAATTTTTTTTTTATTGTGTGTGAGATAAGGACTGTTCCATTGGTGTTCTTTGGTAGACAATATTTTGAGCTCCAGACAAACCAAACATTTTCATCAAAGACATCCAGAGAGCATACAACTTGCAAACCAAGAAGTTTGGCCATGTTGATAAGAGATTACAATAGATATATGAAATATGGGAAAGGGAATAAAAGGCAAGTGGCACATTACCATAATTGTTTACACAAACCAATGTTAGAGATTGAAATTGAAAATGTAGCTCCTCCTTACCTTCATATTTTATTAGGCATTGTTTTGAAACACCACAGACTTCTAGAACAGGTAGCTGATACAATAGACGCAAAGATATTTGAGAATTCGCAAGAGATACATGCAAACATTAGTACTTTTAAGAACTTGAAGAGATTTAGTAGGAACTGGAAATAGGCAGAAGAATTAGGAGCTAAAATTGAATTTTTCAGGTAGGTATTGAACTTTGTGAGGATAAGGAGGAGACAGATAATTTTAAAGTTAGACTTGAAAATGCACAAGATGCGCTGGCCAAACTTCAGTTTCAAGATCTGTGTACTAGGTCTGGTCCAGTTTGCTCACACTTGGACAAGGTACTAGCCAAACACAAAATCATACAACAGGCTTATAATAGCAGAGCATTTATAGGGAATCACTGCCACAGATATCTCACATAAAAAGTTTATAAAGATCTTACAAGAGCAATCATTACACAAACACTGAAAATTACAGACAAACAAGATATAACTAACATAGCTTTTATTGCCCAAGAACAATTCAACTCACTGAAAGAAGCATTTGAGAAAGTACACAACAAAATATCACACAGTAAACCAATTAGTAAAGAATCAATAACAGCATCGATAGAGACTTATATGTCTTTGTTCAGAAAGCTATTCCCCAGTAAGACAATTCATAAACAGCACATATTAGAAAAACATTGCGCAGACTGTATCAGAACTCATGATGTATGATTGAGATAATTGTTAGCTCTCATGTTTTGGGGACAATTGGGTGTGTTATTTTAAGGTTATAAATGTGGACATGCAATTTAAACTATCAATAATTAATGTTTGACGCATGAAACCAAAACAAAACTTTGATATCCATTTTCTGCAGGTTTTCTACTTTTGATTTCTGTAATTTGTTATGCATGTTGATTGTGACCGTTTTAGTGTAAATTGAATTAGAAACAAACCATAACAAAATGTAAAAAAAAAAACACCTAAATTTTACACTATTTCAGATTATTATATCTTCTGTTCTAATTGTGATAAAATGTTTGTTCTTGTTCTAAAATTTACTCTGACATTTCTAGTCTAGCTTTACGCAACATTAAAGCCGGTATTTATAATAATAAAGTAGCATAAAAGCAATTCAAACATGTTTTGGGGACAATTGGGTGTGTTATTTTAAGGTAATAAATGTGGACTTGCAATTTAAACTTTCAATAATTAATGTTTGACGCATGAAACCAAAACAAATCTTTGATATCCATTTTCTGCAGGTTTTCTACTTTTGATTTCTGTAATTTCTTATGCATGTTGATTGTGACCGATTTAGTGAAAATTGCATTATAAACAAACCATAACAAAATATAAAAAAAACGTAAATTTTACACTATTTCAGACTATTATATCTTCTGTTCTAATTGTGATAAAATGTTTGTTCTTGTTCTAAAATTTACTCTAACATTTCTAGTCTAGCTTTACGCAAAATTAAAGCCGGTATTTATAATAATAAAGTAGCCTAAAAGCATTAATTAAGCCCTATCAAAAGTAAACATCGCCACATGTTTTTCCCATTAGGAAGCTGACCACGTGACCTCTGTCAAGTGGGCTATAAATAGCGCGGTCGGGGGAAAAGGGGAAATAACTAAAAGATCGCTCGCAAACAGCCGTGTAGTGCATTTGTCCTTATCAAAAGTATCGTAGTTAGAAATGCCTAGGACATGTGTGAACAGTGCTAATAATTTCTGTTATATATGTGGTGAGGTGACATTTGTATCACAAAAACGAAATATAACTAAAGTGATTAAGAAGGCGTACAGTTTGTATTTTGGCTGCAGAATAGGAGATCAAGATAAGAGCTGGGCGCCACACATATGCTGCAATACATGTGCAGCACATCTTAAACTGTGGTTGACTGGCAAAAGGCAAGCTATGCCTTTTGCAGTCCCAATGATTTGGAGAGAGCCCACTGATCATCTCAACAACTGTTACTTTTGCATGGTCCCTCCAATTGGGAAAGGCATATCAAAGGAGAAAAAATGGACTCTGGAATATCCAAACATCCCCTCTGCAATACGTCCGGTACCACATGGCGATGACCTACCAGTTCCCAAAGTGCCAGAATCATTTTCAGCTGCTTCCACTGATGAAGGAGAGGACATTGGTGGTCCTGAGCCATCAACCTCAAGCGACCCAGATTTTGAGCAAACTATATCCACTAAACCACACTTAATAACCCAAGGTGAACTGAATGATCTTGTAAGAGATCTGAATTTACCGAAGAATAAGGCGGGGCTTTTGGGTTCCAGATTGCAACAGTGGAATCTCCTGGCAGAAGATGTTACAATTTCTGTGTACAGGAACCGCCAGAAGCCGCTTATTACATTCTTTTTTCAAAGAGGATGACCTTTCTGCGTGCCACAACATTTCTGGTTTAATGGCAGCCCTCAAAATCAATTACATACCGGAAGAATGGAGGCTTTTCATTGATTCATCCAAGACGAGTCTTAATGCTGTTTTGTTGAATAGCGGTAATGTGTTACCGTCAATTCCAGTTGGTCACGCAGTTCATATGAAAGAAACTTATGAAAATATTAAGCAGCTTTTGAAGTGTATAAACTACGATCATCATCATTGGTCACTTTGCGGTGACTTAAAAGTGGTCGCTCTTTTGCTTGGACTACAGGGTGGATACATCAAGTACTGTTGCTTTCTCTGTGAGTGGGATAGCCGTGCACGAAGTGACCATTACATCAGAAGACATTGGCCAATCAGGCAGTCATTGCAGCCTGGCAGTAAGAACGTTGAGAACCCAGCACTTGTCGACACCAGCAAGATTTTGTTGCCACCCTTGCACATTAAGCTGGGTCTTATGAAAAACTTTGTCAAGGCAATGGAGAAAACAGATGAAGCTTTCAAATACCTCATCAGAAAATTTCCAAGACTGAGTGAAGCTAAAATAAGAGAGGGAGTATTTGTTGGTCCGCTAATTCGAAAACTTCTTCATAATGACGAGTTTCTTTGCGTGTTGCATGGCAAGGAAAAAGCAGCATGGCTAGCATTTAAGTCAGTGGTGGACAATTTTCTTGGAAACAACAGATCTGATAATTACAATGAAATTTTAGAAAATCTTCTTCTGAAGTATAAGAGTCTTGGCTGCAACATGAGTAGTATGTCATGGAGGAAACGATGCGGATTCAGGCAGAGGGGCATGTCTTTTATATAGCAAAATACGCGATCGATTTCAGGCGGAGGAATTTCAGGCGGAGGCGCATGACTTTTTATATAGCGATATATTTTAGCCGGGGTGACTTCCTCTGACGATCAGCTTGCGTCCTGGTAGTGTGTTGTTATGTGTTACAGCATGTAGGTTGTTATGTGTTGTTTATTTATGTTATACGATATATATTTACATATATTACAATATTTATTTTACAAAATAGTTATACATATATTACAGCCAGGTAGACGATATACATACAACATTTAGACATATATTTAGACATATATTACAATATTTAGTTAGACATATTTACATATATTACAACAGTTATACGATATATATTACAACACTTATACATTTAGACATAGATAACAAAAGAAGTTAGTTAATATATATTTATTTTGTAACAGTAGTGTTTTGTAGTAACAAACATATAGGAGCATATATCGACAATGTTATATATTTTTCAAATAACACATAGGATCATACATGTATAGTATTTTTTTAACATAATATGAGTATATATTACCAAGAGGTATGTTTTCAAATAACATTATCACAGATTAGAAAGGGGTGTGTACAAAATTTACATAACAAAGGGGTCTTTAATAAATATATCACGGGTACAGCTGCAAACCAGACCTTGAGGGGAGTTGTCATTGTCATCATTGTCGTAAGAAAGGACAGAGAGTGTGTTGTATCTGTATTGTGTGTACATAGCGGAAGAGAGATATTTGGGTAGGGGGTTTATGTATTGGGGGTGTATATACCTAGATGTCTGTAGGTATGGTTTTTGTGTGTATTGGGTGTTGGGTGTGTGGTGGTGTTGTGTGTATAGTGGAAGAGAGATATATGGGTAGAGAGTTATTGTATTGGGGTGATGACTCATGGGTGTGGTCGTGTACAGAGAGTTTATATGTTGAGGGGGGATGTGGTGACGTTGTCAGCATTCACCTGTCGTTTGATGTAGAAGTAAGACAGGGAGTTGCGGTGTTGTTCGTACGTGTAGATGGCAGAGTTGTGTGTTCGGAACCCAATGTTTTTCCCGCCCTGTGCTTGTTGGGTGTTGAGGACTTCTAAAAACGTGTTTTTGTCGATGGTGTTGTGGTGTTTGCTCAATCCTTTTGTCGTAGTCTTGTCGTAATTGCCAAAACAGTGATACGTCTTGATACAGAGGGAAATCATCCCACTGCCTTCGTACTCTAATTTAAAAAGGCCCGGTGTCCGTTTGTCGTATAATTTTTTTTCGCGGCATTTTTGACAAACTACTCGCGTCTTACCCTCGCTAGCTACAAAGTCGGCTCGATGGTCGGGACATACTACGGCGGGGAACCACTGGTCATAGGATATATTTAGCGCTGACATCACCCACCCTAACCAACTACAAACAGTATGACCCATTCATCGATTACATTTGATAATGTTTTCCTCGCGAGCGAAGACCATCGATCGAGTACTGAAACCCCAAAAAAATAACAAGACTAGTGGTAAAAAGCACGTGCGTTGTTAACAAACTCGACACTGTCCCGATTGCAACCTGTAACACTAAGGAGTATCTAGTTGGCGCCATATTCTAGTCTGCCAGTGACATATATCTCTACGGTTGTGTTCAATAAAACTGTCTATTTGGCCTTGTCCAACCTGGCCTTTGATATTATTTTTTATGTTGGAAACCTCGACTGTGTACGGGTCATGTACATAACACTAAATGGACATTGGGGTGACTAGATTTTATTACTCGATGCTAGACCTAGTCAAGTCTCTAACACTTCACTCCCACTTCTTGCTGCTGGCTCTGGTCATGTCTCTAACACTTCACTCCCACCTCTCGATGCTAGACCTATTATAGTTTCTAACACGCCCCTTCCACCTCTAGTTGCCGGCCCTAGTATAGTGACGTCTCTAACACTTCACTCCCACCTCTCGATGCTGGACCTGGTCATGTCTCTAACACTTCACTCCCACCTCTAGATGTTATAACTGTTTGTAAAATATATATTGTAATATGTACGTATAACTGTTGTATAAATAAACAACACATAACACAATACAATACACCACACTGCAACACAACCCACACACACACACACGCGAACACACACTCACAGACGCACAACCACGCACGCGAGCGCTCACACACACACACTCACACCTAGACACTCATGATCATACTTTACTGAAGAGGTGGTGTGATAACGACAGACACTAGCGCTCATACCTCGTTGAAGGTCGTTTCCATTGTTCCCACCAACTGGATGTACATGACAAGAAGTGATGAAATGCTTAAACCGTTGGAGAGCGGGCTGAAGACCGCAACTGTAAGTTTTTACCGAGGCCAGCCTTTGTTACACGTGCGAAAATACTTTAGTGAGTTATATCTAAAGTTTCCTACCAAAACCGGTGGTCACATTTCTATCACCTCACGGACACATTTCTATCACCCCACCCCACCCACCATTTCCCCACCTCAAAGGCACATTTCTACCCCCAAATATCACCTCAAAAGGCACATTTCTATTCACCCCCACACCATTTCTATCACCTCACGGGTGCATTTCTATCACCTCACCGGCACATTTCTATCACCTCACGGGCACATTTCTATCACCTCACGGGTACATTTCGATCACCTCACAGGCACATTTATATCACCTCATGGGTACATTTCTATCACCTCATGGGTACATTTCTATCACCTCACGGGTACATTTATATCACCTCACGGGAATGGAAATATGAAAACTGATACCAAAATTAAGAAATGGAAGTGAGCGTGTTGTGTTGTAAAAATTAGGAAATGGAAATATGAAAACCGATACAAAAATTATGAAGTGGAAATTTGAAAAACTGATACCAAATGTATGAAATGGAAATGTGAAGTTTGTGCTGCAATAATTATGAAATGGAAATATGAAAACTGATACCAAAATTAAGAAATGGAAGTATGAATGTTGTGTTGTAAAAAGTATGAAATGGAAATATGAAAACCGATACAAAAATTATGAAGTGGAAATTTGAAAACTGATATCAAAAGTATGAAATGGAAATGTTAAGGTTGTGCTGTAATAATTATGAAAATGAAATATGAAAACCGATACAAAAAATTATGAAGTGGAAATATGAAAACTGATACCAAAAGTATGAAATGGAAATGTGAATGTGTCTTTAAAAACCCAGTTCAACGGCCGTGAAATGGCTTTGGGTTGCATTAGGGTAGATGGTTGGGACAAAGACTCTCGCACCGTCTACTAGTTCCATGATTGTCTGTTCCACGGTCACCCTAACTGCCCACTAACCACTGGTCGTGATATTAACCCAGTCGATAAAAAAACCTTGACTGAATTGTACGAATAGACGTGGGAAATTGGTGCATATTTGAAGACCAACCTCCACAATAATTGGTCAATCTACACAAGTCTGCGGTGTGACCTCTTTAAAAGTAACAGTGAAAAATCATCATCTAAGCACTCCTGTAAAGTTTTTTATTTTGACGTGTGAAGATATGCGCGCATGCGCACCCGTCTTCGGTGATCTGATAAATATACATCTAGCGTTTATACAGCGTCGAGCTGGCCCCTAAATATTATAGAAATAATGGCTTAACAACACTATTTAAAACACTACAGATAACCAATAGTGCTTTTACACTGTGAACAGCACCCGCACACGCGCACACCCACACATACACGCACGCACGCAAACACACACGCGCACACAAACAGATACCTAGGCAGGTATATACACAGACACAATTTAGAAATCGATAAATAAATTAAATGAAATTAAACATATAAATTAAACATATAACATAACTAACCGGTAAAATAAATACCAGGCTAGTATTCACAGTCAGAAGTGTGCCAGTACACAGCGCAACCACACAACTCATACACACACAAACCACACGCACACACACTTCACTCCCACCTCTAGGCGCTGGCCCTAGTATAGTGACACGTCTCTTTCACTCCCACCTCTAGAACTCTAACACTTCACTCGCACCTCTAGATGTTAAACCTAGTATAGGCAGGTCTCTAACACTTCACTACCACTTCTATATGCTAGACCTGGTATAGTCTCTAACACTTCACTCACACCTCTCGACGTTGGTCCTAGTCAAGTCTCTAACACTTCACTCCCACCTCTCGATGCTGGTCCTAGTATAGTGACGTCTCTAACACTTCACTCCCACCTCTCAATGCTGACCCACTCGCCTGCTACACCCCAAAGTGTACACCCCCATGCGTCGTCACCCGCGCCAGCACAAAAAGACTCCACTCGCTTCAAAAACCCCCTTAGTAACCTACTAACCAACCATTATCGATTTAAAAAAAAAATATTTTCAGTCATATATTTTTTATATATTGTATGTATATATGTATAAACAAACACACCAACACACAACACAACACACAAAAATCCCCCTAACTTACAACCGCCAGCTACAGCCCAACATGCATCGTCGCCCACGCCAGCACAAAAAGGCTCCACTCGCTTCAAAAACCCCCTTAGTAACCTAATCCAACATTATCGATTTTTAAAAATATTTTCCTCTTTAACTCAATATTGCAGGTTTTTAACGATTTTTTATGTCCATTGTCTACCTATATATATATCTTGTACAAACACACATACCAACACACTACCAGTTCAATATAACAACACACAACAACAAGCAAACCAAAAGCAATACCACCCACACCACACCGCTCTAACACTTCACTCCCACCTCTTCATGATAGTTCTAGCCACCTCCCAATGCTTTTCCTAGTATAGACAAGGCTCTAACACTTCACTCCCAACACACCAACACACTGCTGAGTCACACACACACACACACAAAACCCTAACCCACCCCGCCAGCTACACCCCAAAATGTACACACCCATGCATCTTCACCCACGCCAGCACATAAAGGTTCCACTCGCTTCAAAAAACCCTCTTAGTAACCTACTAACCAACCATTATTGATTTTTTATATTATCCGTCATTATCGATTTTTTATATTTTTATAGTTTATATATATATATATATATATATATATATATATATATATATATATATATATATATATATATATATATATATATATATATATATATATATATACTGTCTAAGTATTTTGTATAAACAACACGCCCGCCGTGCTCGAACAAATTTATTGCTATATAACAAGTCATACGTCTGATCGTCAGAGGAAGTCACCCCGGCTAATATATACCGCTATATAAAAAGTCATGCGCCTCCGCCTGAAATTCCTCCGCCTGAAATCGATCGTGTATTTTGCTATATAAAAGTCAAGCCCCTCCGCCTGAAATCTAACCGTAAACAACATACTATACTAACATGTCTTTTAAAATTCCTTTTCTGGATTCTCATCTGGATTTCTTTACGTCAAACTGTGGGGCGGTCAGTGATGAGCATGGTGAACGATTTCACCAGGACACTGCTGTTATGGAGACAAGGAATCAAGGCAATTGGAGCCCTTCAATGCTTGCTGATTACTGTTGGGCTGTGACAAGAGACACCTCATCGATTGACTACAAGAAGCAAGCAAAGAGAGCTCGAACAGCGACTGAATAATGACGGAATGGGTTCAAATGTGCCTTTTAAAAACATGATATGTGAACTTTAAATAATGTTTTTATTTTTTCTATCATTTTATGTTGAAATATCAATTAATTCATTATGTAACCACAATTTTTATAATGCTAAAGTAGAAAGACTAGCTGTTCACCCCCAGAGAATTAAACAAGCATGCATTATTTGTATTACTGCAATGTAAATTCATCATTAAAAAAAAAAAAAACCAGAGCCAATTGGTGAATTTCATTATGATATTTGAAATCAGCATGTCAAAATCAATAAGAAATGGTATATTTAATTTCTGGTACAAATAACTTTTGAAAATTTGTTGACTAGTGATCAGGGAACACTCTTTGAAAACAATCCACGCACTTTCACACGAATGTTGTTGTCGTAGATTTCCGATAGGAGAATTAAGACTAGGTTTGGTCCCTTCTGAATAGGTTTGAATAGGTGATAGACTCAGTGAGAGTTAGTGAAAGGTAATAGAATTTCCACACACGTGAGATGATAGATTTGATATAGTGGCTGTCTCTGAAAGCGAAAAGAATTCTTCTCTCTCTCACCTATCTCCTACAACAGTTGTTACAGCGTCAGACAGACTACACCAATATACATATTACGTATATTTCTATCACTCACAGGCACGCACATACACGTGACAACAGGTAAACACACAGACGTGGGAAAACTATAACAATGATATATATATTATCTAGAACGAGCTGACCAGACACGATTATTAAGTTCAAGAGCGATTTTATTATCAGGAAAAATCGGCTCACAACATCAAAGAAAGTACATCAAGGAAAATACATATACACATAGTCATAAAACTTCAAGGAAATGTTGCAAGGATGATAGCCCCGTTATGGTGTTAACTCTAGGTTTAGCCCGGCCCCGTTAAGAGAACAGATGATGGCGCCCGAGTCACAGATACATAGGGTTTGAGTCTAAGAGTTTTTCTTTGTTTTATCTCGTAATTATATGCACAGAGTTTGAAAAACATCTGATTTAACCTAAGACAAAAACACAAGAACTCTAGCCTTAGCAACAAATTATGCAGATTGAAAAAAAAAATTAGGACAGCAACAGGGTGTCAAAGATAAAATAGTGAAAAATATCACTCAAACCAGCGTACACTCATTCATTCCGCCATGGCTTCTCATACTTGTACTCACGACTTTGCTTGCTGCCTCTTGGAACACATTGATTTTAGATTTTCACACAGACTCAAAAAATGCAGTCTTCTGCCAAGAAGTCCCCAGTTCCAAAAGACGTATTTAACTTGGAGTCTCCGGGAACGACTACTTGGGTATGCAAATTTGTTCAAATGTCTGATTAAGTCACCTAACAATTATTCCAGGCGCGGGAGTTAGCAGAGCACAGTGTCAATAGCGTAGGTTTCTAAAAAAAATGATGAATGTCAGGTCGGTGCCTTCCCTCAGTATAGGATTCACTTTAGTCACACCACAGATTTGTCCACAAGATATTATCTAGTCGGGAAATGATTGTTAATATTCACGCCACCAGGCAGCAAATTATATAGAGTTTCTAGAAGAAATTAAGTGCTGGCTCCAAGGTCCAGTATTTATCATTACAGTCTTTGAAAACCCGTTATAGGGATATTAGTATTTCTGTCTAACTTGCACCGTCAGATCAGTGTTACTTGAGAAAACCCACGTGGTTCAAAATAAGGACTGTCTATTTCTTCACAAGTATGGAAACTACTACTAGGTGCTGGTAAAGTTAGGGTCACCCCAAAACTTTCACTGTGTGGAGGAAAAATAACACATATAATATAATAAACAGAATCTGTACTGGTTAAAACTTACATTTAAACTTGCAAGCAGAGAGCTTTGCTTATCATTTAAACTTCCCGTGACGTAAGTTATATTTAAAAATCAGCAATCCTCATAAATTAAGAACACGTGCGTATTCCGTCACCATTCATGAGGCTGGATTCTAGAGTTTATACGTTAGTTTAGAAAAATACACTCGACTGAGTATTAGCAGTTAAATTAAATTTATAAATAGCTACAATTGCCGTTATAAGCTAGAAATTTTAATTTTATTCTGCTTTCCACTGAATGCTTCCCTAGAAAATATAATAGCCTACCACTTTATTTCTCTTCTGCGCTAAAGAAATAGATTTAAAATGAATTAAGCGATTTAACACTTTAACACTCACAAAATCTATATATCTATCATATTAATTACCTCAACCACAGAATTACAGGTAGTCGCACAACTTAAGAATAAAATTGCTGAAAATATTTCTGGAAGTCTAGAAGTTCGACAAATTGCCGAAACAAACTGAGATCTTCGCTAACAGCTATTCTGTTTTCGAGCGACCTATCTACTGTGAAGTCTATGAGCGAGAATGAAATTAAAGTTTCAAACTTGGCCAATATCTAAAAATCAGACAAAGGGCCCAAACTATTTCGCCACGCGAAATTATCTCCCCTACTCCCAACATTTACGTCCGCTTAACGCGTGTCGTAACTGTCACCTACTGACCACGATGTACGCGTGTCAGTTTCAAATCCCAGACAGCCTGACTCCATTTCAGGGCAGTTTTCACGCTACAGCTGACCATGGCCCAAGTGAGCGCCGTGTCAGTTTGGGATTTTCCAGACAAATGTCTGGATACTGACCGGTGCAGATGTAAAGTATCACACCTCACCGGGACTAATGCCGAGAAGAAACTCGCGCGCTCGGTGAGAATGTAGACGATTTGCTACGTCCTATGTTCAGCGAACCGACTTATCACGCCTTATGACGCCCTGCAGCCCTGACATCTACGTAATATCGTCCTAGCGCGATTCTCAGTTTTGAGAAAGAAACAGGTTTGCGAATTATATGAAAATAATATTCGCAAAACGAATGGATGAACAATATACGGGAAAAATGAAATACAGAGATAATAAAAGAGAGAATTTGGGTGAACGAATAGGAAGAAGATGTAGGAAATTAAATGAATATAAACCCTACGTGACAGAGCCTCCCCCCTTTAAGATATGGAAGCACTCCATGTCTACGTTATGGAGTTTAATTTCCTATAACCGTAGCTTCGGGGTGTCTGTCCTCTTCCCTCTCATCTTCCCCCTCCATCTCTGTCCAATTCCTACTCAAGTCCACTCCTCAAAGTTTCCTTCCCCCGGAATGTCTCCCATGCGCGCTTGAAAGAGCGTCGCCGCTTCTGACATTTTTGAAAGATTTCCTGTGATAGCGGTGGAATATCCCTGCCACTATCATCATCTTCGTCAGTTTTGGCGATCGTCAGGAGATGGTCGGAGGTTGGCACTGGTTTTTCCAAGTATCTCTTTAAGAGATTTAAATGGAAAACCTTCTCCTTTCCTTCAATAGAGATCTGGTAGTTAGCCTTAGAAATCTTTTTCAGGACGGTAAACGGCCCTTGCCATCCGATCTTCAGTTGGTTGTTCTCAGTAGGGAGTAACACCAAAACTTTCTCTCCTGCTTCCAGTTCTCTCTCTTCCGCGACTTTCCTGTATCGGTTAGCGTGCTTTGTGCGAGCTCGCTTAAAGTTAGTCGTTGCTAGGTCCCACCCTAGTTTCAACCTTTCCTTTAAAACCGACACATATTTACTTGCTGAGACGACTGTCTCATCCGCCTTCTCGTCTGTCAGAGACTGAAGTAAGGCTTCAAGCGGGCCCTTAATGGGTCTGCCAAATAAGAGTGTAGCTGGCGGAAATCCTGTGGAAGTATGAGGAGATTCTCTGTAGCCAAATAATGCTGCAGGAATACAGAGATCCCAATCTTCAGGTTTCACTTGTGCCAGCTTACTTAGCATCATGGTGAGGTTTCCATTAGCACGTTCCACGAGCCCATTTCCGGCCGGAGTATATGGCTTAGTGTGGATGTGCTGGGTCCTCAAGATCTTAACGATCTCATCCATCAACAGGTTTCGGTATGGAGATCCATTATCCGTCAACACTTGCTGCGGGAATCCCAACCGAGTGAAAATCTGCACGAGGGCTTCTGCGACATGCTTGGCATCTGCGCATGTTAGCGGGATAGCTTCTGCCCATAAAGTGCATGTATCGACTAAGGTCAGGATAAACCTGTTCCTTCTTTTAGTCCTTTCGAAAGGCCCTAAAATGTCGATCACAACCCGTTCGAATGGTGTTCCCATTATTGGCATTTCACCCATGTGGACTGGGGGGGTCCGTTGCTTGGGTGGTACACGTTGGCACTGGGCACAGGATTTGACATATCTGATAATATCAGTATTCACTCCTGGCCACCAATAATGAGTGGTTATACGTTGGTTTGTGGCGTTCTGTCCCATATGTCCGCTAAAGGGAAGAGAGTGCCCCATTTCTAGGATTTGGCTTCTGTACTGTTTCGGTACTAGGAGCTGGTTGTAACCTTGGTCAGGCTTGCCCGTTCTCCGATAAAGTACGCCATCCTTAGAAAAAATGTCCCCGTGCTGTGTTGGTTCCTTCGCCATGGGCAGTTTCCTAAAGCAGGGTGCCAAAGTCGGGTCCTTGTATTGCGCTTCTTTAAGTTCCATAGGTAACAAATTTGGCGCAGGCTCCCGTTCCTTCTTGGTTTGCCCTCTTGTAGTTACAGCTGCCACAATCGGCTCTTCCGGTTTCCCAATACACACGTATCTCCCGCCAAGTATGACTGGGTAGATGGGATCATCCATAACAGCCGCTTTGATCACACCTCTGACAAAGTCAGAGTGTATCTCCACCAATGCGATGGGAAGCGCTGTAGGTGCCTCACTCTTACGAACTCCACAAAGTTGGACGGTCTCTGCTGTCTCTTGACCGGGTTTGACCAGGTTTCTGGCAACAATGCAATCGTAAGAAAGCCCCGTGTCAAATAAGCAAGAAGTTTGAGAACCGTTCAAAATAACAATACCTCGCGTTGAGGGTCTATCCCCAAGAGGTTGGGAATCACTGTCAATAATTCCGCCTTGCGAGACTGTTAATAAGCATCCGATGCGTTTAGGCTCGGTGTGCTCGGTCTGATCATATGTCCCGTGCTCGGGGGTTCTCCCTTTGCCACCTTGTCCTTTCTGGCTGCGCTGCCATGTAGGGCGGTCGGGTTGATCAGACTGTTTGGGGTGGTTGGGGTACTTGTTGTTGTAGAACTTGGATTTTTCAGGAGGGGGGTTTTGAGGTCCAGTTTCTCTGTGGTTGTTTTGGTTAGAAGCCTGAGAAGATTGCTCTAGGTTATGTTTTCGAAAATGCTCCTCTGTCGGTTTCCGCTTTGTGGCCGGTAGTTCAGCCAGCGCATTGTGATAACGCTCAGACTTTTCCAAAATGTCTTCAAGTTTTTCTGCCCCCTGCTCAGCGAGAAATCTCCGGGTATCAGCAGACAAAGTGTTCTTTATTTGTTCAGTTAGAACAAGTTCCTCAAGACCTTCATAGGTAGAGGGGAGCTGCGAAAGCTCAAGGCACTTTGTTAGATATCCCTTAAGACGAGATGAGAACTGGTGAAAAGTTTCAGAATTCTCTTTCCGGCTGTTGCGAAACAGTTGCAAAAACTTGCGAGCGTTCATTTCAAAGCGCTCCAGTAACGCTTTCTTCAACACATCGTAGTCGTCTTGTTGGCTACTTTCCAGCTTAGAATAAACATCATAAGCAGAACCTTTTAGGGCCTGGGAAAGTTTCATGTTCCAACGCGACCTCTCTAAACCGTACAGAGTTGCAATTTTCTCAAATTTTTCTAGCCAAGTGTCAATCTTCTCATTTGGACAAGGGAAAGACTCAAGGGTGAAAGACATAGCGTTGAGTTGAAGAGATTGAGTGTTAGAAGGATCAGTTAAGGAAGAATGAGGAGAAGACTCTCCATTGCTGGAGGTAGAGGCAGCGCCAAGACTTTGGACTTCTAGAGCCTTAAGAGCCAACTCATGCTGTCGTCGTTGCTCATTTTCTCTTTCCAAATGCTGTCTCTCCTTCTCTCTTTCCTCCTGCTGTCTTTCCTTCTCTCTTGCCTCATGCTGTCTCTCCTTCTCTCTTTCCTCATGCTGCATCCTGCGAATTTCCATTTCCTCATCCATCTTCTTCTGCTGTAAAAGACGGTCTTCCCTTTCCCTCTCTCTAGCTTCTGCTTCTTTCCTCTTGAGTTCTTCTTTTTCCTCTTTAGCTTCAGCTGCTTTCCTCTCCGCATCATATCTCTCAAGTTCGTCTCTGACAAAAGCTTTCGCTTCGTCTCCTTCCAGTCCCTCCTCTCTCGCTTCGTCCCTGAGAAGTTGTCTAAGCTTTGCCCTCTCGGCCATATTATGTCAGTGACTGAGACTGTTGGAGAAAGAAAATAGGAAAAAGAATAACCTGGTTCCTACCACTTACGAGAAAAAAAAACACCAAAAAAATCAAAAGATGATATATTTAACCCTGGGATACCTCCTCCAAAATAAAATCTAACTATCGCTGCTATTATCGGCAATAAAGCACTCAATGCAAAACACGACTACGCCAAATAAATGGTAGTTAAGATTACAACTGAAAAATAAGTTGCTACAGTGGAAAAGCAAAAGAATATTGCAAAAATTAAAGAGAAAAATAATCCCTTAATTTCTAAAAATCCACTATCACGTTCACCCCTGAAGACAGTTAGGGTAAGGGAGGCAATTAATCTGGACCAGTAGTCCGAAACGCACTCCTTAGCTTTTGCTCAAACACCTACTTCTTCAAAACCCAGTGAATGTTATACACTCACTACTTTACCAGCGTTTAGTATTACAATCAGCAGTTAACATATATCCCGACAAAATCAACCTGTAACCAAAATGTATATTATTCAAAGATGCTGTGGAAAAAAAAACTTATTAGTTTGTGTGGTCAGCACGCTCTTAAACAGATCGTTAGTCTAGGGGGTAATATTTTTTTTAAAAGATACACAGTCACAAGACATCACACTCTTACTCTATATCAGAATACAGAATCTTAAGTTCAAAATCCAGATAGACGAGTCCACGTTTGTCGTACTCGTCTTCCTATTCTAAGTTCAAAGACCGGAAACGAGCCCTCATTTGTCGTAGATTTCCGATAGGAGAATTAAGACTAGGTTTGGTCCCTTCTGAATAGGTTTGAATAGGTGATAGACTCAGTGAGAGTTAGTGAAAGGTAATAGAATTTCCACACACGTGAGATGATAGATTTGATATAGTGGCTGTCTCTGAAAGCGAAAAGAATTCTTCTCTCTCTCACCTATCTTCTACAACAGTTGTTACAGCGTCAGACAGACTACACCAATATACATATTACGTATATTTCTATCACTCACAGGCACGCACATACACGTGACAACAGGTAAACACACAGACGTGGGAAAACTATAACAATGATATATATATTATCTAGAACGAGCTGACCAGACACGATTATTAAGTTCAAGAGCGATTTTATTATCAGGAAAAATCGGCTCACAACATCAAAGAAAGTACATCAAGGAAAATACATATACACATAGTCATAAAACTTCAAGGAAATGTTGCAAGGATGATAGCCCCGTTATGGTGTTAACTCTAGGTTTAGCCCGGCCCCGTTAAGAGAACAGATGATGGCGCCCGAGTCACAGATACATAGGGTTTGAGTCTAAGAGTTTTTCTTTGTTTTATCTCGTAATTATATGCACAGAGTTTGAAAAAATCTGATTTAACCTAAGACAAAAACACAAGAACTCTAGCCTTAGCAACAAATTATGCAGATTGAAAAAAAAATTAGGACAGCAACAGGGTGTCAAAGATAAAATAGTGAAAAATATCACTCAAACCAGCGTACACTCATTCATTCCGCCATGGCTTCTCATACTTGTACTCACGACTTTGCTTGCTGCCGTTCCAAAAGACGTATTTAACTTGGAGTCTCCGGGAACGACTACTTGGGTATGCAAATTTGTTCAAATGTCTGATTAAGTCACCTAACAATTATTCCAGGCGCGGGAGTTAGCAGAGCACAGTGTCAATAGCGTAGGTTTCTAAAAAAATGATGAATGTCAGGTCGGTGCCTTCCCTCAGTATAGGATTCACTTTAGTCACACCACAGATTTGTCCACAAGATATTATCTAGTCGGGAAATGATTGTTAATATTCACGCCACCAGGCAGCAAATTATATAGAGTTTCTAGAAGAAATTAAGTGCTGGCTCCAAGGTCCAGTATTTATCATTACAGTCTTTGAAAACCCGTTATAGGGATATTAGTATTTCTGTCTAACTTGCACCGTCAGATCAGTGTTACTTGAGAAAACCCACGTGGTTCAAAATAAGGACTGTCTATTTCTTCACAAGTATGGAAACTACTACTAGGTGCTGGTAAAGTTAGGGTCACCCCAAAACTTTCACTGTGTGGAGGAAAAATAACACATATAATATAATAAACAGAATCTGTACTGGTTAAAACTTACATTTAAACTTGCAAGCAGAGAGCTTTGCTTATCATTTAAACTTCCCGTGACGTAAGTTATATTTAAAAATCAGCAATCCTCATAAATTAAGAACACGTGCGTATTCCGTCACCATTCATGAGGCTGGATTCTAGAGTTTATACGTTAGTTTAGAAAAATACACTCGACTGAGTATTAGCAGTTAAATTAAATTTATAAATAGCTACAATTGCCGTTATAAGCTAGAAATTTTAATTTTATTCTGCTTTCCACTGAATGCTTCCCTAGAAAATATAATAGCCTACCACTTTATTTCTCTTCTGCGCTAAAGAAATAGATTTAAAATGAATTAAGCGATTTAACACTTTAACACTCACAAAATCTATATATCTATCATATTAATTACCTCAACCACAGAATTACAGGTAGTCGCACAACTTAAGAATAAAAATGCTGAAAATATTTCTGGAAGTCTAGAAGTTCGACAAATTGCCGAAACAAACTGAGATCTTCGCTAACAGCTATTCTGTTTTCGAGCGACCTATCTACTGTGAAGTCTATGAGCGAGAATGAAATTAAAGTTTCAAACTTGGCCAATATCTAAAAATCAGACAAAGGGCCCAAACTATTTCGCCACGCGAAATTATCTCCCCTACTCCCAACATTTACGTCCGCTTAACGCGTGTCGTAACTGTCACCTACTGACCACGATGTACGCGTGTCAGTTTCAAATCCCAGACAGCCTGACTCCATTTCAGGGCAGTTTTCACGCTACAGCTGACCATGGCCCAAGTGAGCGCCGTGTCAGTTTGGGATTTTCCAGACAAATGTCTGGATACTGACCGGTGCAGATGTAAAGTATCACACCTCACCGGGACTAATGCCGAGAAGAAACTCGCGCGCTCGGTGAGAATGTAGACGATTTGCTACGTCCTATGTTCAGCGAACCGACTTATCACGCCTTATGACGCCCTGCAGCCCTGACATCTACGTAATATCGTCCTAGCGCGATTCTCAGTTTTGAGAAAGAAACAGGTAAAGTTTGCGAATTATATGAAAATAATATTCGCAAAACGAATGGATGAAAAATATACGGGAAAAATGAAATACAGAGATAATAAAAGAGAGAATTTGGGTGAACGAATAGGAAGAAGATGTAGGAAATTAAATGAATATAAACCCTACGTGACAGTTGTCATCAAAGAACTTTTAAATAATCTAAAATAACATAATTCTCGCCGTGTGTATGTTCGTCCCAGCTGAGGAATGCAACCGTGTTGAAAAATTGTATTGTTTCCATTATATATACTCTCCCGAAAATAGATACAATCAACAACAAAAAAAGCGTTCAAACGACGGTGTTCATGAACAGTTTGATCACACTGTATAATGGAAAGAAACCAAAAACACTCTAAGAATGTACTTCTATCTGCTCATCTGGGAACGGAAACAGTACACTATAATTAAAAACCCATCAAGTTTGACGTGTTATTGCTAGTCTTTAAGAAAAACACAGAGAAAAAGTAGTAGTCAGTTGAAACATATGATTTTCTGTTGTCATCTTTGGATGCGGGTAGAAAGACTTTTATTTAGGTCGCGAATGAAAAAAAATTCACAAAAATTACAGTTTTCATTAAAAAAAAACATATAACTATACATTTTCTGAAATAATATTGTTTGCAGTCTCTGAAAAACTTATTCAGATGATAAATAGAACCAATCAGTCAGTGTGTGGGTAAGTTGAAAGCAGAAGAAAAGTTACATAAATAATTTTATTCACTGTGTAAAGGTCAAGGTCACCATACAAAATGCGCAGATACCTTGAAATTAGTACCATATGATTCCTTATCCAATATACTTTCAGAAAATGTATACTTATATGGACCTCTGACTTCATCTTCTATAATATTTTGGTATTTTATTCGAACTCGTCAAAATTCTCAAAATAGCCATGACACCACAGCACAAATGCACTTGACAGTTGAAGGGTTAAAATGTAGAGATCTCCTGTGCTTTGTGTCTTATTTGGTTCTTCGATAAAAGGTCCAGTTAAAAAAAGGAATTATGAATCTAGTCTTCACTCTGGCGAGGTCTGATGTTGTCTTGCTTAACGTGAAATTCACAGTGAAATAAAACTGCGAAATGGTCAGACTATATTCCTATCTTCCCACGCATTGTTGTTATGAACATAATCAGAAAGATCCAATCATTTCAAATCATGCAGATATGGTGTGATATTTTCAAAATAGTCCCACGTGAAATAAGGTGCGTGTCTGCAAAGGTCATGTATTACCATATATGGACATCGGATGCCTTGCATACGCTCTCAAAGGCAGATCGGTAGACACACATGACAACATTGGTAAGCTGTAATATTTATTACTTATTAGAAAGTAATGTTGTCATAACAAGTCGGCACGTAAGCGATTATGTCACACTTGTCTGCCCACATGTGTCACACAGACAGGAATCTCGTTATCTGTCGTATGAGTATGTAAAAACTCCGTGTCTGCCCATCTGGGTTACCAAACTAGTCGTCTTATCAGCGGTTCAATCTAAACACGCCGGCGACTATCTTATCTCAGTTGCTCAACGCAAGCCAGGATGACCGGGTAACAAACAGGTGACATCACAGAGAGGAGTGTCATGATTTTATAAAATCAAATATCTGCTACTTAGCAGAAAAATAACGACAAAAGAAAGAAAAGTGCGATACTTGAGAGCACATAATAAAAATCAGTACCACAAATGTACTGATACTGCCGGAGAGAAACAAAGATCGTGAAGAGGTCGTCCATTTCGACACATCCCCCCCACCCCCCCCCCCCCCCCCCCCCCCACCCCCCCCCCCCCCCCCCCCCCCCCCCCCCCCACCCCCAGTGTATAAATTGAAAACAGCACAAACAATATTATCTATAATCATGTCTCACCTCGGGACCGAAGACGCATAAAAAGTGAGGAATGCAGTAAGCGACCCATAGCTTGACTGCTTGCGTCAGGGTCAGCGAACCAGAGCTGACCAAGACCCTACTCCACCTCCAAGTGGTGGGGCTGGAAACAGGCTGCATCACTGCAGTCTGGCTGAGAGAGTAGGGATCGAAGAGGGAAGGCTAACCCGGTCCCAAAAATGCCGTGCTGAAAACGGATGTGTCCGGCCGAAAGGTGCAGATATCACAGCTTTGCTGTAAACGGCGACACGACGTAACATACGTCCTTTTTAGGACGAACGAACGAACGAACGAACTTTATTTTCGAAGGGTAAAGAATTGGGCCTTAGATGTAAATACAGACATTCCACGAAAAGAAGAAATCATCACAGCTATCAAAGGGCTAAAAAATGGAAAAGCGCCTGGTCACGACAATCTAAATGCTGAGCTATTCAAGACAGACCCTGAACTAGCAGCAGAACTATTAGAACCACTATTTGCACAAGTCTGGGAAACCGAGACAACCCCAACAGAGTGGAGTAAAGGAATAATTGTCAAATTGCCCAAGAAGGGCGACCTTGCAGACTGCAACAACTGGAGAGGAATTACCCTCCTCTCAGTTCCCAGCAAATTACTAGGCAGGATAATCATCCAGAGAATTTTAAAAGCAGTTGACCATAAACTGAGGAAAGAACAAGCGGGCTTCAGAAAGAACAGAAGATGTGCAGATCATATATTTACCCTCAGGAACATTATAGAGCAGTGCTCAGAATGGCAGAGAAAGCTATACATTAACTTTGTTGTTTTTGAAAAGGCTTTCGACAGCATACACAGGGACAGCCTATGGAAAATTCTGAGGGCTTATGGAATTCCCAGCCTCATTGTTTCCATCATAAAAAGCCTCTATTCTAACTTTACGTGCAGTGTTGGATCGAGTAATGTAACTTTCGAAGTTAAAACAGGAATACGACAGGGATGCCCCTTATCAAAAACATTATTTTTGACAGTCATAGATTGGGTGATGCGCCAGACAACAGAGGGCAATCCAAGAGGAATTAGATGTACAACGTTTTCTACACTGGAAGATTTGGAATATGCAGATGACATTGCACTACTCGCGCATTCACATCAACACATTCAAGACAAAACCGATAGACTGAATAAGTATGGCCAGTAGGTTGGCCTGAACATCAATTTGAAGAAGACAGAGGTCATGACACTAAATGTGGGCAATCCTGAGCCAATAACAGTAAGGAACCAGAAGTTAGAACAGACAGACACATTTACTTACCTAGGAAGCATAGTAACACCTGACGGCGGAACAAGCAAGGACATTAACAACAGAATGAATAAAGCGAGAACAGCCTTTGCTGTTCTCAACAACATTTGGAAGTCTTCCCAGTACAGCACAAACACCAAATTAAGACTGTATGAGAGCTGTGTACTTTCTGTGCTTCTCTTTGATGCGGAATGTTGGAGAGTGGCAGAGAGGGAGATGTCGAGGCTGTCCTCCTTCCGCGCGGTCTGCCTAGGGAGGGTTCTCCGAGTCTTTTGGCCAGGCGCCATCAGCAGTTGGGGGCTACTTGTTCGGAGTAGCCAGGAGGACATGCACGCCATCATAGCTGGCAGACGCTGGAGTTGGGTTGGCCACGTCCTCAGAAGGGACCCTGATGCCATCACAAGAACGGCTATGCTATGGACCCCCGGGGGAAAGCGAAGGAGAGGCCGGCCGGACGCGACTTGGCGGAGGGCTGTGGAGGCTGAGATGCAGGGAGTGAACCACAGTTGGGGCACTGTACGAAGGATGGCCCCCGACCGAACAAGGTGGAATCAATTTGTTGCTGCCCTACAAGACGCTGACTGCTTTGACGGTTGATGGTTATGGATAAAAGAAGAAGAAGAAAGAATTGGGCGCGCAGGCCCGTCTAGCATTCTGCCCTTCCACTCTCATTAATCTTGCATACTATATCCTTTCATTCCCACATGATGCTTTAAGCATTAATTTAAAGGCATGCAACATTATAAAGTTACCATAACAGCATTCGTTTACAGTATGCAATCATAATTAAAAAAATGAGTAGGTTTTTTTTTTGAAACAAACAAGCTAGTAATTGGGGGAAAAAAGTAATAATAAAATAAAATAAATAAAACAATAAATAAAAATAAATAAATTCTGTATACCGACACTTACTCATGCGGTCAATCCGTCTACAATTAATCTGTATTTTTGAAAGTGTCATCAATCATCAATACAAAAATTACATAAACACATTCTCGCTTATGTTCATACATTCGTGGTGGAAAATGAAATAATAATAATAACACTTTCTTACGCAATTCTGTGGCAGGAAAGGTCTTTGAGCAGTAAACAAAAAATTCACATTTCTAAAGTACAGTGGTATGCGGGTACATTCTCACGACTCACATTTCTAAAGTACAGTATTATGTGGGTACATTCTCACATACATTACATTATATAGTAATATTTTAAAGTGAATATAATAATAATATTACATGGATATAAAACAAATTATTCACAAAAAACGAACGGAAGAGGAAAAGAAATGTTGACCTATGGATGAGATGTTGACAGGCAAATGCTGTTTCTATGGGGGTAGATAATCACTGTTGAGGAAGTGTTTGAAAAGTGCTTTGTTAAAAGAATATTGTGTAGGTAGGCTTTTTAGGGGGTGTGGAAGGCTGTTCCATAAGTAGGCACCAGAGTAGGCTAGACTCTTTTTGAACAGGTTGATCCTAGGTTTGGGCAGACGTAACTGATGTAATTGTTGTCCCTCTCTTCTACTGGTTTGAAACAATAATCGTAGGTACGACGGGGCATTGTTAGATAGAATTGTGTGAGTCAGCTTGGCTTTGTTGTAGAGAAGACGTTTTTTTAGCGACAGTATTTTGGGTTCTTTTCCTGTCCTTGTGTGTTGTGTCGTGCGATTATTGGTGATCAGACGTACTGCTCTCTTTTGCAGGGAGTGCAGTGTCGTAGATTTTTGATAGGGGAATTAAGACTTGGGTTGGTCCCTTCTGAATAGATTTGAATAAGTGATAGTCACAGTGAGAGATAGTAATAGCAATAGATTTCCACGAGTGAGATGGTAGACTGTGATAGAGGCTGTCTCTGAAATCGAGAAATCTTCTCTCTTTCACCTATCTTCTACGACAGATTTAGAGGAGTCAGACAGTCTAAACACACATATATATATATATATATATATATATATATATATATATATATATATATATATATATATATATATATATATATATAACATATATAGTTCTATCCACTCACGTGCACGCACATACAAGACGACAGTTAGACGTACAGATGTGGGAAACCTATAACAAATGATTAAATAGATATTCTAGAACGAGCTGACCCGACACACTGATTAAGTTCAAGGGAATTTTTAATTATCAGGAAAATTCCATCACAACACATAAAAGTACATCAAAGCATATACAAATAGTCATAAAAATCAAGGAATTGCTACAAGAAATTATAGACCCACAGTTATGATCTTCCCTCGATGTTTAGCCCACAGTCCCGTTAGGAGAAAGATGATAGCCCCAAAGAGTCACGGATACATATGATTTGGTCTAATATTTTCCCCTTTTAAGGTATGGACAGACTTGATATCTCTGCTCTATTTTAAGGGAAATATGGTTAGCAATACTTACATAAAGAAAGTTAAGACAGCAAAATGTGTGCCAAATTACAACAATAAAGAAATCACTCAGTCCTGCATTCACTCTACTCATTCAGCCGTGATCATACTCACAGCTTTGATAGCCACTTCTGGAAACACAATTTTTAGGACATTCACATACAGAATCGTCAATGGCAGTTTTTGACCAAGAAATCCTCAGTTCCAAAAAGACGGGTTGAATTCTCTGCTTCAGGGAACGATTCCTTGGGTGTTCTTATTTTTCGGATGTCTGTTTAGGTCACATTAAAATTGTCCAGGCACGAACATTAACAACGAGCACAGTGTCAATAGCTTTGGTTTCTAGAATTGAGGAATGTCAGATCGGTGTCTACTTTCAGGAAAGGACTATATTTGGTCACCACACCACTAGTCAAAACTCCGTCGGAATGTTACTGACGTTAATATTTTACTTACCACACAGGCTAAAAATTTACTTGAGTTGTTTCTCAGGAAGAATTAAATATGGCGCGATAGGCCTGTTACTTCATTTAACCTTTAAAGTACTTGTAAAGATTATGCACTAAGGCTTTCAAGGAAAATGTTTTAGTTCTTCACAGATATCACTCATCAGTACTTAACGCTGGCAAAGTTTAGGTTAACTCCAGTATTCACTGAATAAAGGAAAAAAAACACATATAAAATAATTATACATACTATGTACTCGATATAACTTACATTATTAAACTGCAAGCGTACAGCTTGAATTATCATTTAAAACTTCCTGTAAAATAAGTTATATACATAAAATCAATCATCATGAATTAGGAATACATACGTATGCCGTCACTACTCACTGATGCAGCATTTCAATTATAAGTTAATTTTAAAATATATTCTCGTCTCATTATTTAGCAGTTAAATTTAATTCCTTATAGCTACCTGGTTTTAAGCTAGAAATTATACTTTATTCTGCTTTCCACTGAAACACGTCACTAGAAAATAATACAGACTATATTTTTTAAGCCCTATGCACAAAAATCTAACTAGGGAAATAAGCGATTTAACACTTTAAACACTTCACAAGATTACTAGATATCTAATATATAATATTTACCTCCGCACAGAACTACAGATTAATACCACGAACTAGAATCATTCAATATAATAGTAGTCTAGAACTCGGCAAAATGTTGCCCAGAAACTAAAGACTTTTCAATACACAAGGTATTTTTTCTAGCCTGGCGATCTGTCTACTGCAGATTTAGGAGTAAGAATGAAAATCTAGTTTCAAACTCTGGTTAATATCTATGAAACGGACAAAGATGAGCGCTATTTCCAAAACCACGCAATAGCCTCCCATTTCCTTAACACCTACGTACCTTAGACGCTAGCTAATAACTGCCAAAACGTGCGTCTTCGCACCTTACGCCAAAAACTGGCCGTGGAGCGTGAGTGTCATGGAAAAACCCAGACTATATGTCTCCTCATCATGTCTGACAGAGTGAATTTCCACACGTTTATGTCGAGAATCTAGCCCAAGAGCGATGTGTCATGAGAGAAGTATAGACACCTGTCTGCTTTCTGTGTCTGACCAGACCGTATTCTAACACTATACGCTCGAGCAGGGACTGACACGTTATGTAATAAATGTGTATCAGTATGAGAAAGAAAAACGGTAAAGTGAAAATGGGAAAGAAAATATTTTTCGCAAACGAACGAATGCGAAAAATACGGGAAAAGAATACAGAATGATAATAAAATAGAGGACACGGGTGGAAGAAGGAAAGAATATAGAGAAAATTTATTGATCATAAAACCCTCTGTGACATGCAGTCTCTTTAAGGTGGAAGCAGGGCAACAATCCCATAGTGTAGAGCAGTAATCTAGATGTGTCTGTATATGTGAGGTGTAGAATAATAGTCTAGTGTCTGCGTCTAAGAAGTGTTTTATTTTGGGTAGCTGGTACGCTTTTTGAGCTAAGTGTTTCGTTAAATTCCGTACATGGGAGTTCCACGTTAAGTGCTGGTCAATCGTGATCCCTAGAACTTTGTGTTCTGTTACATGTTCAATTTGTATTGATTCTGCGTGTAGCTGTAGCGATCTTTTGGTGCAGCTTAGGAGTTTCTGTCTGGTGGTAATCAACATAGATTTCGTTTTTGCTGTGTTTACTGGCATACGATTCATATTACTCCTGTTTTGTTAGATTGTCTACATCGCTTTGAAGAGTGATTTCAAGTGCCACGCAGTCATTGTCACTAGTGTAGATAGTACAATCATCTGCAAAGAGGTAACAAGTTGAATATTTTAGATGTAGTGGCAGGTCGTTGATGAACATTGCGAAGAGTAGGGGCCCAAGAATAGAGCCCTGCTTTACCCCTGTATCTATCTTCGAGAAATCTGATGTCGAGTTGTTGTGAAGCACTAACTGTTGTCGATCTACCAGGAATGATTTGATGATGTTTAGTGGATTAGGGCCTATTCTGAGGGTTTCCAACTTTTGAACCAAGATAGTGTGGTCAATCATGTCAAATGCTTTTGTGAAGTCAACAAAAACAGCACCACCTAATTTTCCATCATTTACGTTCGACAGCCAGTTGTCTGCCATTTTGGTGAGAGCTGTGTGACAGGAATGTTTGGTTCTGAAACCTGACTGGCTATCAATGAGCAGTTTGTTTGTTGTTAAGTGTTGAAATGTGGTGTTGTAAATGTGTTTCTCTAGTGGTTTTGAAAGAGATGATAGAAGGGTGTTGGGGTGTTCATTCTAATGGTAAAGAACTTCATTACGCGAATGGTTGCAAAGGAACAAAAATGTCAGAAAATGTTCTTCAAAACGAACTCCAACAAGTAGTGTTTAACTGGTCACTTACTGGCAGCACACAAGTCTGTGATGACTGTACATATATTTTATTTAACGTGACACATACGGAGTGGAACAAGACGATCATAGTTACAGGTGCAAAAGGGTCATACGTCAAAAATGTTGATAATTACTTTTCAAGTTCATGAAGATTCTCTAACAATTAAGTCCTCTTATTCAAGTGACTAAGGGTCACTTCCTCTACCATATCATATGTATTGCAGTCAAGTCCGTTGACCTTCTTTCAAGGACGTATCTTATGGCCAACGGATTCATTCTCAAGGAGCAATACTTCTTATCATACTTGTAACAATTCCAGACTTTTTCCATACGATACTTAGGTAGCATATATATATAAAATCCAAACAAAGTCATCCACGACGATACGACCAGGTTAGAGTTCTGTGTTGACTAACCTCTCTATATCCATGCCACGACTTTGGCATTGACGAAAATACGGCATATAAAAACATGTGAAGCATACAAATCAATTAACTTCGTTTACTCGTAGGTATCCTCCCTCTACGGTAAATCAAAAGGGCTAACGACTCCGTCTGTCCATTCTAGGAATGACATACTACGATGAATTCCCGCTAGACCAAAACTAGGAGCGGCCTGATACTTTAATTTAACTCAATAAACATTCGATGTGACATGGGGCGACACTTACTTGATACTTCCACTATTGGCTTCATCATGAATACCAGTCGATATCATTACAAAATAATGGCTTCTTCAAACTTGCCAGATAAATCCAAGAAATATATATCGGACATAAACATGGTCCGAACTGCCCCGTTCAAAACATGACGTCAGAATCCCCTAACTAGGTTACCCGTGCGTCCAAAGCAACTCACACTGCATTGTGCACGTCAGTGCGTGAATCAATCGAACGCACAAATAATATAACTATTTTAAGACTGGTGCGTACATTTGGCAGGACCGAAGACTACCCCCTTTTAGGTAATAAATGTACGTAACAAAGGGATATTGGTCTGTAGCTGGTGGGATCGCTATGTGAGCCAGATTTATAGAGGGGATACACTTTGGCAGATTTAAATGCTGTGGGGAAGTAGTTGTGTGCAATACATTGGTTGTACACATAGGTTAAGGAGTCGCAAATGATGGGCGCAGCGTAACGTAGAATCTTATTGCTGATACCATCAAGCCCTGATGAATTGTTTTTTAATGCCAAGATATATTTGAGAACGTCATGTACTGTTAGAAAAGGAATATGTCTTAGATCTGTTATGGTGTGTTCAGTGTTGCAGAAGGCTGTCAATTTACTAATATCGCAGTCCATTGGCTTTAGTGTCGACTTGAGATGGTTAATTTCTGTTTTGAAGTGGTTGCTAAAATGAGTTGCCGTGAGGGAGCAGCTTTTTGGTAAAGAGTTTAGTGACTTTGATTTGTGTGTTAGTGTTCTAATGGCTGACCAGACTTCTTTTTTGTTTGCTTTGTCTTGAATCATCTTTCTGAAATGAAGTTTCTTTTCCTGACGAATGAAGTATTGTACTTTGTTTCTAAGCATCCGATACCTGCTGAAATCTTTGAGCTTATGTGCTTCGTTCCGCTCTCTCATTGTTGATAATATTTCGTTGGTTATCCATGGGGTCTTTCTGATGTTTTTGACACGAACCTGCTTTATAGGAACATGTTTGTTGAATACGTTGTTGAAAGTTTGTGTCCAGTATGTTATGGCTTCTTCTGGATGCGGAAGTTGGTACACGTATGAGAGAGGGGATATTTGTAGGTCTAGTAGAAATAATTGAAGGTTAAAGTTTTTGAAATTCCTGTAATTGACTGTGATGTGTTCCGTTTTAGATGCTTTAAACCCCTTCCTCGTCCAGGCACAGCAAAAAGGATAGTGGTCACTTAATGATGTCTGTGTGACTGTGCATTCTATAATGTTTTCTGGACAGGTCGTATAGATATGATCAATTAGTGTAGATGATGAGTCTGTTACTCTCGTGGGTTGATTGACTAACTGTATGAGGTTGTATAATATGGTGATATCATTCCACGAACGCGGAAGAAGATGTCTCACCTCTATAGAACTTTTTTGTTGCACTTGTATGGCAGGTACTGTCAACAAAATGGCATTACTACCATAGTCTTGTTTACATGGAGTAAATTCAGATTTCCTGAAATAGTGAAGATAAATTTTAAAGTTTAAATTAAAGAAAAAAATCATATGGAATAGAAAGCATAAAACAGCAAGTCAAAGAAAACAAGAAATGACAAGAATAGGATGGTGCAGAGTGAGGAATGAAGACCTAATTTGGAGAAAGAATATACGCAAACAAAAAGAAGTGAAAGTGGCAAAAGCAAGACTGAACAGAAATAGGTTTGAAATAAAATCGGGGGAGAAAGAGGAGAACAACAAAAGAAAAAGCGAGATAAATGACTTGATTACAAAAACATTTGCTACTTGATGGCACGGGAAAGGAGGACTTGGCAAGTATTTGCTGAAGGCCCATGCTCCCTGCAGAGCTAAAGGGTATTGCAGTTGACTGAATTGTGCTTATCACTTAATATGTTTAATACAAGTCAACACAAATTGATTTCAATATTTTTAACCAGAATGCTTGTGATTCTCATATTCAGTGTGCCCACTATGGGTGCTCTTGAAGCTAGTCTGTTATCTCTTTCATTGCAACATATCCCTGCATGATCAGGACAATAGATTCTTGAAGATTCGAGGCTTCTATGGAGGTTTTTCATTCATGCCGAAGACTTCCATTTTGAACTTTCCGGAGCATGGACTGAGAGTCTGACACAACAATTACCTTTGTTTATGAAGTTTCAGACAGCCATCTTAGGCTGCAGTAGCTGCCTCAACCTCCATTCTCATACAGGCAGAAATTTGTATTGGTGACTTATCTGCAACAACAATAATTTTTAGCGGTTTCGTAGTCAAACTCACATGGGCAAATAAGTAGGGTAGAAACTATAAATCAACTTACTCTAACACTAAAGGGCAAGCAAGTGTAACATTATTCCTATTAGCTGCAGCCATAGCGGTTTGACACAGAATTAAACATAAAATACAAATATCAAAGTTGTCTGAAGGTAATGGATTAAGTTTGAATCAGGAATTTTTTTTAAATTCATTTATTTTCCTTATGGAGCTTTGACTGCAGCTGCCCCCCCCCCCCCCCCTTGCAGAACGCCTACACAAAATAATTCATGGGCTGCTTCCACTGTGGTTTCCGTAACAATTTGTTTTACATAATGATGTTACCTGCTTCATGTACAACTTCACATTAACCGTCTCATAAGACACGACTGAGGGAGAAGTAGCCCTAATCTTTCGGTGTCTTCTCAGAGGCCCCCAGTAAGTGCATGGGGCAATTTTTAAATGAACTCTTGAACTTAAGAGTCTCAGTAGAATTTATTTCAACACATTTACCCTGTCACAATATGCATGTAAGCATATCTGGAGTCATCTTTATATGACCACCAACTATGCACAATGCTACAATATACATACATGGAAGTGAACTTCTGTGAGGCTAATTACACCCTCATTGACTCTCAAAATTATCCACACACTTCCAGGGATTTCCCCTGTGATGAAACCCAACATTGCACACTAGGCGAGAAGTTACTTGAGCCCCAGACGGGATTCATTGGCTTTGACCCGGTTGACCGCATGCAGGAGGATCTCACTATGGACCCAGTGATAGGTAGGGGGAGCTGAGAAATGGCTCTGTGCAGGACGTGGTAAGGATGTGCAATCCTTTAAATGCAAACCTAGCTGGAGAAACTAGGGCTCATGACTTCAACTCAGAAAGTTTCAGAATGGCAGAAAAGCCACAGGAAAAGCCTAGATCAACAGTGTAGATAATACCAAGGAATCTTCTGTTGAGGATTGTTTCAGGGTTTGCAAGCATGTGAATGGTTGCAAACATTCGCATGGTTGCACCACGAACTACCTCATCTGAATTAGTACTGGAAAATCGCGCATATCGATTTATGACGTGTTGAACATAGTAACGACAGTCATCGTGTGGCCTGCGGGCCTGATGGCCGCGTTTTAATGTGTGGCATAGCCACTTATGGATAGTGTCTCAACTGTGTGGCATAGCCACTTATGGAAAGTGTTTTCGGATGTGTGGCATAGCCACTTACTCAAGTGTAGAACCGTTTGTGTTCTGGCTTTTAAGCCGATATAAGGATATGTGTATAAAAACTGGGCAAGTCTATGTATGGCCGTAGTGCCTTCCGGCAGTGTTTAGATGTGTGGCAGAGCCACTTATTCAGTGTATAATGTGTGTGGCATGGCCACTAATTCAGAATATGTAAAATATGTGATATAATCACTTTGAAATAGAATAGCGTATATCCGCACAGATAATGCTTTGAAAGCAATAAATGTAAATGTATAGGACCAGAGAGTCCAGAGTTTAAACGCGAATATCGTGGGACACGATCGCAGTTGATAATAATATATATGGCGGTTAAAGCCTGGCTATGGATACCAAAAGTATTTTAATAAATTAGACATAGACGTAAAGTGTAAATTAATATGGAACATCACTAGTATTAAGAAGTGATAATTATTCCAAAATACGGATTTAAATAGAGTTGGTTGCAGACTCTGAAACGCTATATAAGTAACGGTTATAAGACAGACGTGCGATGTCTGTAAGGATGGAACTTTATTAGATCCTAGAACTATGTAAAATGCCAAGTCTTAATTGTGTGATAAAGTTTCTGTATTCATTTCATGTATTAAATATTCAGTCGTCGTAGAACTTGTCTTATTGCCTGAATTGTTCAAGTTCAACAATGTGCTGTGACTGTTGATTTAACCCTTGCAACGTCAGTCCAGACTAGAACATTTGTCTACGATAATAATAATAATTAAACAACACTGCTGGAGAATATTAATATGAAGTTTAAAAAAAGACACTGAATCAAACAATATTTAAATCGCACAAAGATGGCTCTTAAACTGCAACAGAACTATGAACCGAAATAGTAGAGACGAATCAAACTACTCGAAGAAGTATTGTATAGCAACCCAATAACTCAAGCCCATTAGCACTGAATCTTTTAATAATAACTAATAAACAATATACGTAAACAGAACAGTTCCTTAACATCTGGTGTCAGACAGTTCCTTAACATCTGGTGATCAGAAGTGTAGAATTCATCTTCTCCGTTACCCGATTTGACGAACTAACGTTCGTGGATCAGGCTCAAGTTGGGAACATTTCGGTTGAAACAACATTGAGACCATTCTAGTTCTAAACAAAGTCACAGTGGAAATTCAATAGTTCGAAGAATTTCATTCAAGATTCAAGGCAATCTGGCAACTCGAGTACGCAGACAAACCTACTAATGTCAAGGTCGAATCAAGTTTCCTGCTAATGGTCAAATGTCAGCGCTGATTCAACTTGATCGTGTTTTATCGAAGTGTTGATCCTGAACCGACACAGAGAACCGTGAAGACCAGCCATATTTTTAGTTAGGATATAAATTAACGTTTCAGTTCGCATCTGAAATTTCTCTGTCAAATTGTTAGTTTAAGGACCACTTGTATCGTTAATTTTTGTAATGTTATTTTAAACGTTTCTTTTCCTCTGATTAATATGTCTATGTTCTACTTAGTTGCTTTCTATCGGTTTGGTAGTGTCGTATAACTGAACATATCACTTCATTGTATTCCATTTACTTTTGCCATCCATCGTCCATTGTCACCTGTGCTTGTCTTTGGCTTACATTGAATATCATAGTTACTTTGGATTCATTGATCTCATATGGTCATAGTATATTTATTGATAAATAATATACTACTATAAGTTATTGAGAAACTTATAACCATGTCTACGTTAGAAGATTTTATCAAGATTGGTAAAAGCTTGGGTAAATCCGGCATTGAGCTTGAAGATTATGCTGAGACTAGATATGAAAGGCACTTATCTCAGCTTGAGAGAATTGAACAACATGAAGCTGTTAAAAGGGCAGATGAACTTAGGAAATTGGAATTAGCCCAAGAAAGAGAACAGAAAGGGAAAGATAGAGAACAAAAGGAAAAAGAAATGGCTCATAAATTGGAATTGGAACGAATAAATTTAGCTCAACAAGAGAAAGAAAGAGAAGTAGAAAAAGAGAAAATGAAATAAGAAGAATGAAACTTCTTCAACTAGACCAAGCTCATAGAAATGCTATGGAGCTTGAAGATTTAAGACTAAATGCTGAAAAAGAAAAAGCTTTAGAATTGGCTAAAGTGCAGTCAGATCATTCTAGGCCTTCCTCAGGTTCAAATGTATTATATCCTAAGTTGAAGATGCCTCATTTTGATCAGACTCGAGACTATGTGGATGCTTTCCTATCTAGATTTATCATGAAAGTTACAGGGTTGAATGTACCT
Organism: Oreohelix idahoensis; assembly: GCA_024509875.1. Lineage (NCBI taxonomy): Eukaryota > Metazoa > Mollusca > Gastropoda > Stylommatophora > Oreohelicidae > Oreohelix > Oreohelix idahoensis. The sequence goes on along the minus strand of JAMPIV010005236.1, from coordinate 107,932 downwards.
AAAGAGAGATGGAGTAGTCTCTTAGTTGATTTTTTGACTGGGGACTCACTCCAATGTTTCATGAATCTGGATGAGAAGAGTAGAAACGATTTTGATATCGTAAAAGAGGTGCTTCTTTGTCACGTGGGTCTTTATATCATTAAATTACCTACATCTTCTTCCTATTCTCTCACCCTAATTCTTTCATTTTATTATCTTTCCGTACTTGTTTTTCCTGTATTTTTTCGCATCACTCGTTGCGAAAAATATATTTCTTTCCCATCATCGTTTTTCTTTCTCATACTGACTAGTAACCTTATTGCATCAGATGTCAGTCGCGCAGGTAAGACGTGAAGGTGTGAGAAATTCGTTTCGCTGGACATAGAGCAGACTTTTGGTCTACCATTTTATTCACCTGTCACTAGCTTAAGGTGTCAAACCCGGCATCTGTACGACGCAGTTGTAGACGGTTGTCTGAGATTTGCAACTGTCACGCGCATTTCTCGGTCACTGGTGGCAGTTACGTCACGCGTTAAGCTGACGTAAATGTTGGGAGTAGGGGAGATAATTTCGCTTGGCGAAATAAGTTGGGGCCCTTTGTCTGATTTTAAGATATTGGCCCGAGTTTGAAACTTTAATTTCATTCTCGCTCCTATATTCGCAGTAGACAGGTTGTTCGAAACAGAATAGCTGTTAGCGAAGTTTCTCAGTTTGTTTCGGCAATTTGTCGAACTTCTAGACTTCCTTAAATATTCAGCATATAATTCTTAAGTTGTGCGACTACCTGTAGTTCTGTGTGAGGTAATATATATTATATCTAGTATTTTGTGAAATGATAAAGTGTTAAGTCGCTTATTTCATATTTCACTAGTTAGATTTTGCGCAGAGTGCCAAATTTATATAGTCTGTATTATTTTCTAGTGACGTGTTTCAGTGGATAGCAGAATAAATTATATCTTAGCTTACTAAACAATAATGTAGCTATAATGAAGTTAATTTTACTGCTAAGAAATCAGACGAGATCATATTTTTCTAAACTAACTTACAAGTTATAGTGGGTACATATTGTAAAATTATTTGATATGTGTTCTTTCTTTTATATAGTGAAACGGTGGTACCCAACTTTACCAGCGTTCTAGTACGTGAACTTTATTTGGGAAGAAACAAATCACTTTCATTACCTGAACTGTAACAGTTAAATGAAGTAAGAGGCCTTCGCGCCAGAATTAATTCTTCCAGAATAACTCTTCAGTACAATTCAGCCCGTTGTGGCAAGCAAAGATCAGAAACATTCCGACAGAGTTTTGACTAGTACTGTGGTGACCAAATATAGTAACTTCCTGAAAGTAGACACCGATCTGACATTCCTTAAATTCTAGAAACCAAAGCTAATGACATTGTGCTCTGCTAACTTTCGTGCCTGGACAATATTTTGTGTGACTTAATCAGACATTCGAAAAATTAGAACACCCAAGGAATCGTTCCCTGAGAGTTTAGTACGTCTTTTGGAACTGGGGATTTCTTGGTCAAGGACTGCATTTTCGGGTCTGTGTGAAGGTCCTAGAATTGAGTATGTTCCCAGAGGCAGCGAGCAAAGTTGTAAGTATAACTGTGTACCCATAGCCATGGCTGAATGAATGAGTGTACGCAGATCAGAGTGTTATTTTACAGTTATAGATTGTCACCCATTTACTGTCTTAATTCTTTTTGTTTAACCTGCAGAATTTGTTACTATTTGCTAGAGTTTCTTTACTTCTTAGGCTAAATCAGATTATTCAACTCTGTGCATACATTTACGAGAAAAGAAGACAAACTCTTAGCCTCAACCCTACGTATCTATAACTCTTTGGGCCATCATCTGTTCTCTTAACGGGGCTGTGGGCTAAACCTAGAGTAAGATTTTAACGGGCTATCATCCTTGTAGCATTTTCTTAAATTTTATGACTATTTGTATATGTTTTTCCTTGATGTAATTTTTTGGTGTTGTGAGAAATTTTGATATGATAATTAAAATATCTCTCTTGAACAAAAAAAAAAATCAGTGCGTTGGTCAGCTCGATCCCAATTATCTGTATAAGCATTGTTATAGATTTTCCAAGTCTGTGTGTCTAACTGTCGTCACGTGTATGTGCGTGCCCGTGAGTAGATAGAATTATATGTAATATATATGTAGTTTAGACTGTCGGACTCTGTAAAAGCCGTCGTAGAGGATAGGTGAGAGAGAGAGAAGAATTCTTTTCGCTTTCAGCGACAGCCTCTATACCACAGTCTATCATCTCACCTGTGTGGAAACTCTATTGTTTTTTTCTAATTCTCACGGTGCCAATCACCTATTCAAACCTATTCAGAAGGGACCAAACCCAAGTCTTAATTCTCCTATCCAAAATCTACGACATTCTTAGACGGTTCCAGTTAACTGAATCTGGATTCCGGGATCGTTTCCATACGGCAAGCCAAGTAAGGATGCTGATTTTGGGGAATTCGTTGCATCTATTAAGCATTTCTTGAACAGATGGATAGATTTGTCAGGTATTACCAAATCGTATGAGGGTTTGATTGATCTTATGTTACGGGATAAAGTCCTATCCTCGTGCAGTCATGAGTTTTAATCGTTTTTACAGGAGAGGCACCCAAACTCTATTGAAGAATACGAAAAACTCGGGAGACAATTCATCACGGCACATCCGAACAAAGATGTCCATAGATCTTTTCCTCGAGATCCGATGCCTGCGTGCTCAGCGCACCACGATCATAGATCTTATGATCATCGACCTCGATCAAAGAGCGTTGACGGACGATATTGTCCCAATTTTTGTCAAGAATATAGAGGGTCTTACAACTTCCCTCGTCATCGCTCTCCTTCAAATTACTATCGTTGGGGTTATCGAGGTTACTCACCTCATGATCGTGGATACCACAAAGGCAGGGATCGTGATGATTATCACAAAGAGTATCATAGAGATTACAATGATCATAGATCATCATATAATAGGAGTAATAAGAATGTTGAGTCAACAGATTTTTACTATGATAATAAGAAGACATTCAACAAAAAGGCAGGTCAGTTTAGATCTTCCTCGAAGAATAACGATAAACATAAACATGCGATGCCTGCACTGACAAAAGAGATAATGACAGGGATGAGACCAATCATGCTAATGCTTGTGGTGTATTGGATGACTCTTGTTATGTTTGTCAGCCACATCTGGTATCAGATAGGAAAAAGACACTTATTTGAGGACACATTATGCCTCCAATGTCTGCTTGTGAGAACTTGGGACGTCTCACATACCATAAGGGATTTTTATATGGAAAAGAAGTAAGAGTTTTAAGGGATAGCGGATGCACAACGGTCGGGATACAGCACTCGCTTATCGAGCCCTCTGCATTCACGGGTAAAACTGTGAAATGTGTTACCTTTGGAGGGAATATAGAAAAGTTCCCGGTAGCACGTGTCTATATCGATACACCTTTTTACACAGGCACTGTTTATGCCTGCGGGTTGAGAGCACCCGTTGCTGAAATAATCTTGGGAAACATACCAGGTGTTAGAGATTGCACTCTTGATGAGATCGCAAGATGGGTTGAATCACACCCATTGGTGGCAAATGCTGTTGTAACTAGGGCACAACAGGTAGCTACAGATATGGCTACACCACCTACACCTGTATTAGAGACGATTATGTCTCCGGGCGTCGTTGCTGAAACACCAGCTGCGTTTGCAGAAAAGCAAAAAAAAAAGATCCAAGCTTATGCGTTTGTTTGCTTTAGCCGAGAAAAAGGTTATTAAACATAAGGGATCATCTCAACATTGGTTTCAACTTAAGAAATCTATACTGACAAGATACTATGATGATGGTGTGTCTATTATTCATCAAATTGTGGTTCCAAAAGAGTATAGACCATTAGTGTTACAGACAGGGCATGACTCTCCCATGGCAGGACACATGGGCGTTAAAAGAACATTGTTTAGAGTAACGTCACAATTCCATTGGCCTGGTGTCAATAAGGACACAAAATTGTATTGTAGGTCTTGTACGACATGTCAGAGCATATCATATCAGACCGTGCTCCACCTCCACGTGGTGGTCCTAGAAACAGTCTGCAGCAGTGCAGGCTGGCTGAGCGAGCATGGATCGAAATGGGAAGGCAAACCCGGTCCTCAAATAAATGCCGTGCAGAAGTCGGATGTGTCGACCGAAAGGTGCAGATATCACAGCTTAGGCGCAAACAGACACAACGCAACCACCGTCCTTTTCAGGACGAACTAAGAAGAAGATATAAGGGCAGATTCCATACGGCACCCTTACAAATTAACGACGTGCCAGAAAGACCATTAAAAAATATAGCAATAGATATTATTGGTCCGTTATCAATTCCATCGAATAATGGGTTCCGATATATCCTAACCTGTATAGATCTTTGTACACGGTGGCCAGAGGCCATACCTCTGAAAACGATTACGACTGGGTCGGTATCTGATGCATTATTTTCAATTTTCTGTCATATCGGCTTTCCGGAGGACATCTTATCGGATAGAGGTTCACAATTTACCTCGAATATTATGAAGGAATTGGATTCGATGCTATCCATTCACCATTCATTTTGTAGTGCGTATCATGCCCAAACGAACGGTGTTTGCGAGCGCTACAATGGGTCGCTCAAACAAATACTTCATAAAATCACTGAGGAATGTCCTCGTGAATGGGACCGTCTCCTACCTGCAGCCTTATTTGCATATCGAGAGGTCCCCCATGAAAGTACGGGATTTAGTCCGTTCGAGCTAGTGTATGGCTCTAATCCTCGCGGCCCGATGATGATATTAAAGAATTTGTTGGTCGGATCGTCAGCAGATGAATCCACTCGTAATAGTTATGAGCTAGTGATTGACCTCCAACAGCGAATCATTGATGCGTGTACTTATGCATCTGAGAGCATCAAATCGGCTACACAAAGATCCAGATTATTTCATAATCAAAATAGAACTTTACGTTTTCTTAACCCTGGGGAAAAAGTTTGGTTACTACTTCCCCATGATGACAATAAATTGTTAGTTTCATGGCAGGGTCCATTTGTGATCATTAAACGGGTCACAGATGTTGATTACGCTGTAAACATAAGAGTGAAAATTAAGACTTTCCATGTCAATATGTTGAAATTGGCAGTGGAAAGACCACAAGAGTTAATTCCCATTATTAACTCTATTTCTGATTCTTCATCTCACAGCTCTTCTTTCGCATTAGTTAATGATGAAGATACTACATCTTCTATTCCGCTACATTTTTCTTTATCGTCTTTACAATCTTCCGAATCTTGGAAAGATGTCACAATTTCTTCTTCTTTGTCATCTACACAACGAGGTCAGGTTCGAGAAATTCTTCTTTCTTTTGATGATGTGCTTACAGACCTTCCAGGTCGAACATCACTAATTTCTCATGACATCATTCTGACAGACGATCATCCTATTAAGCTAAGACCCTATCCTATTTCTTTACATCATAAAGATAGGGTTGAGAAAGAACTGAAGGATATGATAAGATTGGGAGTTATATCGCCTTCAGAGTCACCTCATGCTTTTCCTATGGTGATTGTGAAAAAGAAGGATAGTTCGCTCCGTATTTGTATTGATTTTAGGCGTCTAAACAGTATCACAATTACTGACGCTGAACCAATGCATTTGTTGGACGACCTACTTTCTCAAGTATCACATGCCACTTTTTTAGTAAATTAGATCTGTCGAAAGGTTATTGGCAGATACCCCTCACTGAACATGCCAAACCTTTCACCGCCTTTACAACTCCATTCGGACTGTTCCAATGGAATTACATGTGCTTCGGCTTTGTAAACGCGCCTGCGACTTTTGTGTGCATGATGCGCCGCCTTCTTGGCGATCGAAAAGATGTCATCACATACATCGATGAAATCTGTCTATTTCACGATTCCTGGGAAGACCACATTACTGGTTTGTCTTCTCTTCTTCTTACACTACGACAACATGGGTTGACTGTAAGACCTTCCAGGGTCCAGATAGGTTGTCAGGAGATCACATTTCTTGGTCACCGCATAGGTAGCCATAGATTACATCCTGATGACAATACAGTCAAACGCATATTAGATATTGTTACCCCGTCGACGAAGAAGCAAGTAAGAAGCCTATTGGGGTTAATTAATTATAATTAATAACAAAAAAAAAAATTTTTTTTCTTTCTCTAACATTTCTATGTTTTTCTGGTCAATTTTAATGCGCTGTTTTTAAATCTGCAAACCGTTTTTCTCTATCAGGTCGGGATCTCGAGAAATACGCAATTGAAGTTTTTTAACAACGCATACAGTATTATAACATCATTCGTACAAGAAGTATAACAGTTATGTAGGCTTGAATTTCTTTGCAGTCGACTTTCGTCGGTGAATGGCATGTGGTACATCGCGATGAAACATCCAACAATAATCGGCAAGCATGGTCACACTCCACCGTCCTTGATAACGTGACTCCATTACGGCGATATCTTGATGGAATCGTTCTCCATGTTCATCGCTGACTTCGCCAAGGTTGTCAGGGAAAAAGTCAAGATGCGAATCGAGCAAATGGATTTTGAGGGACATGTTACAGCCCATAATTCTGTATGCATCTATGCACTGCTTAACAATATGCACATAGTCGACAGATTTGTGATTTCCCAGAAAGTTATCGACGATCGATTTGAATGCCATCCATGCGTGAAGTTCACTACCATGTAACAAGTTCTCGAATTGTTTGTCTGCAATAACTTTCCTAATATGAGGTCCTACAAAGATACCTTCCTTTATCTTTGCATCGCTAACTTGCGGAAACTTTTCTCGAAGATAAGTGAAAGCTTTGCTCATTTTATCTAATGCTTTTACGAAATTCTTCATGAGCCCCAACTTTATATGTAACGGTGTTAAAATGATGCTGTCTTTGTTAACTAATGGCTCGTGTATTACATTTTTATGCCCGAGCTGCATACGATCCCTGATAGGCCACACCTTTCTTGCATAATGTTCCTGTCTTTTGCGGCTGTCCCATTCACATAGGAAGCAACAAAATTTAGTATACCCAGTCTGCATGCCCGTGAGAATTGCAATGACCTTTAGGTCTCCACAAATCCGCCATTGGTAGTCATTGTACTTTATTTTTGCCAAAAGTATAGCCATATTGTCATAAGTTTCTTTCATATGAACAGAGTAGGCGACTGGAATTTTGCAATAGCAAATGTCATCATCCATCTCAAAGTATTGAACAAGTTCTCTGTGTCTATGACGAAATTTAGATATCAAAGTATTGGGCACTAAAAGATTCCATTCTTTGCGTCGCGAACCGAGTAATTCCACTTGTCCTTTGGTAAGAGCGAGATCACGTATTAGATCTAAAAGGTTAATTAAGTGAACACCATCATTCACCGGTATATAATCCGAGTCAGAATTAGTTTCTGAAGCAGGTAAACTATCACTTTCTGATGGTTCATTGACGTCCAACGGATATTGTTCTGGTGGAACTGGGATCGGACACGTGATTGGATCACGAGACACTGGTTTCAAAACCGATTCAATATTTGGATAAACCACAGACTTTCTAGTTTTAAAAGTGAAACCATGGATATTTGTCAAGCAGAAGTAACAATCAGTAGCGTGATTTGTCTTGTTCATGCCATATTACTGGCACTCCAAAAGGCATCGACTTATGCTTCGGCGATTTTCGTAACCAACATGCCAATGTATTTGCACAAAGTCGAACAAACTGCATTTGGCTTCCAAGATTTATTTGCATCATCAACTTTCGAATCGAAATAAAGTTCATATGCTTTCTTTAGTAATGGTGTAAAGTTTTTCTGGTGAACACGATCGGTAAAATATCCGCACACGTAACAGAACAGATCAGCTGAATTTCTACAACTTCTAGAAGCCATATTTCGCTCAGAATTATTTCAAAATACAGTAACTATTGGAAAAATAGCGTAACATATGTCATGCATCTTTTAGCAGTATAAAAAGTGGAATTATTTTGCATTTTATTAATTTTTAATAAGTTATGTAGTAAAAATGAAACGGAGCACATAACGGTTTCCCAAAAATATATGTATTCACAAATATCTTAAAAACCTGACGTGATAGAGATAAACGGATTTCAAATTTGAAATCAGCGCAAAAAACTGACATAAGAACACTTATTCTTATATAAGAAAGAAAAATGTTGTTTGTCAGTGTTATTACCATAAATTTTTTCCCACACTTCGCACAAATTTCTGCTCCTTTGTCCGGATTGCTGGCCAAAGGTAGTCCAAATAGGATTAAGTGGACACCGCAGTGCGAAGATGCTCTGATTAATATCAAGAATTTATTTCAGAATCCTCCTATTCTATTATTGCCAAATATACATGTGCCATTTGTAATTCAAACAGATGCGTCAAATTTCGGCATTGCAGCATGTTTGCTTCAATGGTACGAAGGGATACTACATCCATGTTTCTTCGTATCTCGCACGCTGACTCTAGCCGAACAAAAATATGCAACAGGGGAGCGGGAGATTCTGGCAGTGGTCTGGTGTCTGGAGAAGTTATCGAAATATCTGATTGGAAAGAAATTCTACATCCAGACAGACCACAGTCCACTTACTTTCATCACTTCCAGAACTATGCGTAACGCGAGAATACACCGATGGTTCCTGCTGCTACAAGAGTTCTCATTCACCATCGTACCTATTTCTGGAACAGACAACAACCTCGCAAACTTGTTGTCTAGAAATTTTTCGTCGCAGAAATGAATTTAACATTAATTTCTTAATATTACAGTATTTGAATATATAGGTGAATTTGTGAATGACATTTTAATTAATGAGATGTTAATTTAGTTATAACATAGTTGACAGGAGTGAACATTCATAAATTATATTCGTGTACATCTTCTCCACCACTCTCACACGTGCCACGAGTGTCACGTTTGGAATCGAGGGGGATGATGTTGAGGATTGTTTCGGGGTTTGCAAGCATGTGAATGGTTGCAAACATTCGCATGGTTGCATCACGATCCACCTCATCTAAATTAGTACTGGAAAATCGCGCATATCGATGTATGACGCGTTGAACATACAAGGGACATTCAGAAAGCAATGCACCACATCGTTTTTCTCAGCTAATAATGAAGATAGAAGCATGAAATTTTGCACACTTCAAATATGGCTTGTGCCAATTGTGTGCAGCAAATTGCAACGCAACCCGCCAAATAATACGGCTGCCCTAAACCGTTGAAATGGAGCGTGTTAGCAACTTGCGTTATAAACAGCGAATTGTGATAGAATTTCTCGTTGCAGAGAAGGAAACTGTTGTGAATATTCACAAGCGTCTATGTGATGTGTATGGAAGTTTTGCAGTCGACAGGAGTACAGTCAGTCGCTGGGTTCAGAGAATCAAAGAATCAGGAAGTGGAGATACGGAGCTGCTTGACCGGCCGCGCTGTGGACGTCCTACCACAGCCACTAATGCAGAAATGTTGAATTGCACTGAGGGCATTATTCTTACTGATAGGCGAATCACTGCTCAACAATTGGCCTTGCAGCTGTCAGTCAGCATTGGTAGTACAAATGCAGTTATAAAAACTCTCGGATTTTCTAAGGAACTCCGCCAATGCCGGTCCCAAGCCCGGATGAAAAATGAGGAGGGCGGCCTGCATGGAGGCCGTAAGGAGGCAGCCCCTCCACCATGCAAAGGCACAACAGGCCAATCACCTGTTTGCTTTAAATCATGATTACGCGAACTACAAGAGAGAAAACCGGACTGATTCTAAAGGCGACGAACTGGAACGGACTACGGACTACGACTTATGGAACTTGGAACACAAGAAGTATAAATGGGAAGGAAGAGGAGCTGGTGGAAGAGATGAGGAAAGCAAAACTAGAAATCCTGGCTATAACGGAAACGAAGAAAAAAGGACAAGGAGTCATGGATCTCGATGGCAACACGTTGCTCTACAGTGGTGTATCCATATCTGAAAGGGCTAAAGGGGGCGTGGGTTGCATTGTGGCCCAAAATCAAAAAGATAGTATCAAGGGATGGAACTTTGTCTCGGAGCGCATTATGGTTGTAAAACTAAAAGAAGGAGAAACCATAGTCAACCTGGTCATAGTGTATGGGCCAAATGAGGATGAGAGAGCAGAGGTCAAGGAGGAATTCTTCGAGCTGCTTCAAAGGACAGTGGATGACTGCCTAGATGAAGTTATTATGCTCGGAGATTTTAATGCCAGAGTTGGAAATGACCATGCTAGATGGGGTGGAGTTATCGGAAGATATGGAGAAGATACTCTCAATGACAATGGAAAGCGACTCCTTAGATTCTGCAGTGAGCAGAATCTGATCATTACAAACACAAAGTTCCCCCATAAGCGCATACATGCATACACTAGATGTGAACCAACCAAGAATGAGAAGTCAGTGATCGACTATGCCATTGTTCGGAGAAGCTCATTCAGATATGTCCGAGATGCAAGAGTCTGGAGGGGGCCAGAGATTGGAAGTGATCACTACCTGCTAACAATCAAACGAACAACTGAAAGAGTTGCTCAGCCTAGGAACTGCCCAACATCACGCAAGAAACCAAGTAAACGAGCAGGAGAAATGAGCATTAGGACCTACAAGCTGAGAGAGCCAGAAATTAAGACCAGATATCAGGGGCTTATTGCTACAGCATTGAGTAACACAGAAGAACGACCTGATGACTTGGAAACCCTCTGGAATAAATTCAAGGATATCATAAAGACAGCTGCTGCAGAAGCATGCGGTGAAGTCCGACTTGGGAACCAGAGAAAGAGGACACCTTGGTGGACAGAGGAAGTCAAAGAGAAAATAAGAGAGAAGAAAATGGCATGGAAACAATACTTAGGAGCTAAAAACACAACAGGACAAATGGAAAAATATAGAGAATATGTGACACTCAGAACAGAAGCAAAGAACAAAGTGCTAGCAGCAAAACAGAAGTCCTGGGAAGAATTTGGAGAAAAGCTAGAAAAAGATGCACAAGAAAACCAGAAATTGTTCTATAAGACCCTAAAGAACATGAGGAAAGAAAAAACAATGCCCTCTCAAATTTATAAAGGACAAGCAAGGCAAATTGCTTACTGCCCCGAAGGAAGTAATGGAAAGATGGAAAGAATATTTCTCAGAACTCCTGGATGGTGAGCATGATGAAGCATCAGAAATGATAAACACTGACACAGAAGAGGAAACCAATGATGGTGAAGATGACATAAAGATGGAAGAACTTAGGGCAGCACTAGAGAAAATCAAGATGGGCAAAGCAGCAGGGCATGATGGTATAACACCAGAAATGGTTAAGTACATGGGAGCATCAGGCGACCTATTACTCTTAAAGGTCCTACAGGCAGCATGGTGCAACAAGACCATACCAAAGGATTGGGAGATTGCCATCATAACACCAATTTTCAAAAAGGGTGACAATCGACAATGTGGAAACCATAGAGGCATATCCCTTCTCAGTGTCCCTGGTAAAATCTACTCTAGAATCCTAGAGCAGAGACTCCGACGCCTAGCTGAGCCACAATTGGATGAGGTCCAGTGCGGATTCCGAGCAAACCGAAGTACTCAAGACCTAATCTTCACACTCAGACAGCTGAGTGAAAAGGCCCTTGAGTATAAGCGTGAGATCCATCTTTGTTTCATTGATCTGGAAAAGGCGTTTGACAGGGTCCCCTGGAGCAAACTTTGGGACTGTTTGGCAAGGAAGAATATTCCAGCACCTCTGATTCATGCTATACAGAGCTTCTACAAGTCTTGCAGAAATTATGTGAGGACAGCAAACCATAAGTCAGAAGAGTTCAGGACCACCACTGGTGTAAGACAAGGTGATATCCTATCACCTTGCCTCTTCATACTCCTTATGGACGATGTCATCAAGGCATGTAAGGAGAGAACAAGAAAGTATTCAGTGGGGTACTGGAAGATGAGACAGGTCTATATTTCGGAGCTGCATTTGCTGATGATGTTGCCCTGATTGCTAAATCAGAGGCACATCTCCAATCCAACCTGCAAGTCTGGAAGGAAGAGCTGGAGAAGAGAGGGATGGTCATAAGCAGCTCTAAAACAAAATCCATGGTGATATCACGAGAAGAAAGAAAACATCAGATTAAGTTGGGAGAACAGGTCCTGGAGCAGGTCGACCACTTTAAATATCTCGGAGCTATTATAGACCGAAAGGGAGGCATCAAAGAAGAGTTGGCCACTCGAAAAGCAGCGGCTGGGAGACTTTTTCAGGCCATAAATCGTGGATTCCTCAGCAAGAAAGAGGTTGGTAAGAAAACGAAGATGGCTGTATACCGCTCCACCTATGTCCCAGTCTTGACATATGGATGCGAGTCGTGGGCAATGACTACAACCCACAAAAGCCAGATCCAAACCTCAGAAATGAGGTATCTGAGGAAAGTGGTTGAAGTAACAAGAAGAGACATGGTCCGCAACCAGACGATCCGTCAAGGCCTAAAATCCCATCCGCTGCAGACCCAAATAGAACAGTCCCAACTAAGATGGTTTAGCCATGTCTGCAGAATGGGAGAAGATCGGCTACCACGACAAGCATGGGAAACAAAGAGCCAGGGATCCAGACCTCCAGGACGACCCAGAGTCCGCTGGGAGGACAACATTAGACAATCTTTGAAGGACCGAGGACTAGAATGGAACCAGGCCAGGAAGAAGACAGCTGATAGAATGGTCTGGCGCTCTCTCTTCCAAACCTCTACACCTCACGGTAGAAGGGGAACGACTAAGTAAGTAAGTAAGTAAGGATTTTCTAAGGTTTGCGCAAGATGGGTTTATCGAAGTCTCACAAATGACCACCGATTGCAAAGGAAAGCAATTTCTTCTGAATTGTTGGAGCGTTTCAATGCTGATGGAGAGAACTTTTTGGCTAAGATCGTTACAGGTAACGAAACCTGGGCACATCATTTTGAACCTGAGACAAAAAGACAGTCAATGGAGTGGCATCATCCGCAATCACCAAGAAGAAAGAAATTCAAGACAATTCCTTCAGCTGGAAAGGTCGTGATCAGTGTCTTTTGGGACATTGAAGGTGTGATTCTTGTGGACGTTATGCCAAGAGAAGAGACAATCAATTCGCAAGCTTATATTAAGACATTGAAAAAACTCAATCAACGTTTTCGCAGAGTTCGGCCGCACAAGAATTCAGCAGACCTGCTTCTCCTTCACGACAATGCGCGCCCTCACACAAGTCTGGCAACACGGGAAGCAATCACCAAATTGGGTTGGACTGTACTACCCAATCCACCCTTTAGTCCCGATTTGGCACCCTCTGATTTTCATCTATTTGGTCCACTTAAAGATGCATTCCGTGGGACAAGGTTTGAAGATGATGAAGGAGTGATTCATGCAGCGAAGAAATGGCTACATGATCAAGACAAAATCTAGTATGGGCTAGGAATACATGCACTTGTTTCGCTCTGGCATAAAGCCGTACAAGTTGATGGGGATTATGTTGAATAATACCGATGTTTACATGACATATCCATGTATATTGTGTATAAATTTCATGTTTTTTTAATAAACAGCTCCTGAGAAAAACGATGTGGTGCATTACTCTCTGAACGCCCCTCGTAGTAACGACAGTCATCGTGTGGCCTGCGGGCCTGATGGCCGCGTTTCAGTGTGTGGCATAGCCACTTATGGATAGTGTCTCAACTGTGTGGCATAGCCACTTATGGAAAGTGTTTTCGGATGTGTGCCATAGCCACTTACTCAAGTGTAGAACCGTTTGTGTTGTGGCTTTTAAGCCGATATAAGGATATGTGTATAAAAACTGGGCAAGTCTATGTATGGCCGTAGTGCCTTCCGGCAGTGTTTAGATGTGTGGCAGAGCCACTTATTCAGTGTATAATGTGTGTGGCATGGCCATTAATTCAGAATGTGTAAAATATGTGATATAATCACTTTGAAATGGAATAGCGTATATCCGTACAGATAATGCTTTGAAAGCAATAAATGTAAATGTATAGGACCAGAGAGTCAGGGCCGGCCCTAGGAATTTTGCCGCCCCATGCAATACCATACCTTGCCGCCCCAGCCCAACCTCAAATTAACGTTTGAAATTTTTGAAACCATTATGTTATTAAACAAGCTTCAACATTAATTTCATGACCATTAGCCTAGTTTTATATAGTGTCGTGGTTGAGTAAGGTGTAGAGTATTTGTCGAGTTGGACAATAGTAGTGAAATCGACAAGGGATGGTGGACTGACAGAGTTATAGATTACACACACAGAAAGGTGTAAATAGGAGATGGACTTGAAACAACCTGGAAGAAGATTTATCAAAGTGATCTCTCTCTCCAAGCCTCAACTCACTTTTACTGTCTAAGCACCTCCTGCTCTCACTCTTTTCTCTTATCAAACATAGAGATTCTAGTAAAGAGCTAAAACAAGTTAATTATGGTCGTGAACAGCGCATTAATAAAATGTGTAAACTTTATTAAAAAAAGAAAAGCATGAAATTAATGCATCTCATCATACACAGCATAAATTACCTCAATAATCAAAATAATCATCAATAGTCATCAATAATCATCAATAACCACAATAGTGCAAATACACACCCACAAACACACACACCACCAACACTCATAAAACCTGTGGAACACAGAGAAAATAACTAAGCTGTCTGACAGTCTGTCCGCTTTCGTGGGACCAAAGGCGCTAGCTCCAGAAAAGTGTCTTACAAGTAAATATCCTTCAAGGTGAATGAAGTGAAATACAAAACTTTCCTTGTCGGGCTAAACGTTGGTGACCTCGAATTGCGTGAGGGGCTGGACTTCGTCTATCTTTGGTTGACCGCTCCTAAGTGCGAAGTTCTACATAAACCCAGAAATACACCAGACGAAGTTACTTGAGGACAAAGAGTCCCAGGCGCTCTTATCCGGCGCTATTGCTTGCTTGGCTGTAAATCCTGTTTAAACTGGTTTGGCTGTGGGTTTGGCTGAGTGCCCCGTTTAGGCACACAAAGTCGGGTGATATCAGAGTCTGCTATAGACGCTGGGCTGATTGATATGCTGTAAGCCGCCATGCTCTGACTGGCAATCAAGAGGCGAGTAAGGAACTACTACTGCATCAGATGATTCTCCAGGATTTAGCGTGGGCTCGTTGCACTGCGTGAGCTTAACTCGGCGTTGACAAAAGGGGTTTTGATTCAGGAACGGGGTTGACGACTCGTGACGCTAGCGGTATTCAGAAACCCTCTAGATCGAAGAGAACATGACGTTCTTCGCCTGACTGGAGTCTGCTCTAGCGATTCGGTCTCCCTGAAACTGAGACCCAAAAAAGACACCCTTTACATCAAGCAGCAACAAAATCAATCTAATGTTTTATAACCTAGTTATGCTCCACTCCTTCCATTCTATCAATTATAGCATGTGCCCGCATAGGCTTAATATCTTTTGTACACCCATGTACCTGTCAGTAATCGTTCTGACAGCAACAATCTACTCCTCTTCTTCCAACTAAACATACAGGAAACCTAACCTTGCAGTTACAGTTGAATGAATATGCTTATTCATCTTATTCATAACAGATTACAGCATGTGACATTACACAAATAAATCATATGTCCCCTTGGGGAAATATATTAACATTCCACAAAATGAGTACATAGAAAATGCAATGTTCTTGCTATAATATTACAGTTGTGGCTGAATCATAAGATATAATTATATATATATGCCTGGTGACTGCTTTCTGTGAAAGTTATAGACTAGTGCCTAGCCACACAAGTAAGCATAAAAATGATTCTCCCTTGCCACTAGAAATATCTATCAAAAAGGAATAAGTGACTTTCTCCTATAATTCAGAGTTATTGCCTGCATCTCACTATTCAGTTTTAAGTGAACAATCCACCCCTGACATTATCTTACAGAAATGACAGTTAATTAGCCTATTCTTAACCCATGATAAGCATCTGTGGACTGATTCTACTCCTAGTATCTGTTATTGTAAGTTTATCATTTCCCATTATAAACCGTAACAGTTTAAGCACCGCTTAACTAAGGCCGTAGACAGCGCTGCCTTATCACTGAATAAAATTACTAGGAGAAGTCCTCAGAAATGAATTCACGTCACTTTCCTATCAGATATATAAAAAGCTAACATGAATATATCATATATTAATAAGATATGTCAACTCACCCCGAAAAATGACAAGAACATAGGCAAACACATTCTAATACTGCCGTGCTAACTCTGCCTAAGTCTCATATGGTCATCTACGGGCCAGGAATATTCACGAGTGTGTTGGCTTATTAAACCCGTCTACTCTTATTGATTACAAAGGACGCACCCCCCCCCCCCCGACCCCTGGCCTGTATATTTCTACAGATGTTCGGCGAAAGACGTAATCGAGAGTAAGACAAAAGGTTTCAGAAGCAACAACTTGAGAAAATTCCCCCCCGATAGAGATATTATTATGATCACTAATGCGTTCTGAAGCCCAAACACAGAGACCACCTGCAGAAGTTACCTCCCACAGACAAGCGGTTTCTTTCAAAGAAACCGTCTCTCGCTCGTGATCAAAGGCTATAAGCGTAACAGAAATGTTTCTCTGGTCACGAACCACAGGTGCGTTTAGATAACATTACGTTACCGCTACGCTGACCGCAGCTGGAATTTATTCTGAAGGCCAGCCAGAACGTAAACAACCGTCGGGTGGGGTTTGAGAAGGTGAAAAATGAAAGAAAAGAAGAATACAAAATGTCTAGGAAAACAGAACATTAAAATAATAACATATGGTAAAATAAATTAACGGTCACTGTTTATTTCAGGGGCCGTTCAGGTTATTCAGTCAAAATCCCGGTAGATGACACTCTTACAAATGCCTGCGCCCGGGCTTGAACACCTGATCGTTAGCGCAGTGTGATAACCATTACACCAGCGCTGCTCCCAGGCGGAATATTTTGGCGGGATTGTAAAAATAAGTAAAAAGATTTTTTGCCGCCCCCAAAGCTTGCCGCCCGTGCAAATGCACGTGTTGCGCCGTCGGTAGAGCCGGCCCTGCAGAGAGTCCAGAGTTTAAACGCGAATATCGTGGGACACGATCGAAGTTGATAATAATATATATGGCGGTTAAAGCCTGGCTATGGATAACAAAAGTATTTTAATAAATTAGACATAGACGTAAAGTGTAAATTAATATGGAACATCACTAGTATTAAGAAGTGATAATTATTCCAAGATACGGATTTAAATAGAGTTGGTTGCAGACTCTGAAACGCTATATACGTAACGGTTATAAGACAGACGTTCGATGTCTGTAAGGATGGAACTTTATTAGATCCTAGAACTATGTAAAATGCCAAGTCTTAATTGTGTGATAACGTTTCTGTATTCATTTGAAAAGAGGACATGTATTAAATATTCAGTCGTCGTAGAACTTGACTTATTGCCAGAATTGTTCAAGTTCAACAATGTGCTGTGACTGTTGATTTAACCCTTGCAAGGTCAGTCCAGACTAGAACATTTGTATACGATAATAATAATAATTAAACAACACTGCTGGAGAATATTAATATGAAGTTTAATAAAAAGACACTGAATCAAACAATATTTAAATCGCACAAAGATGGCTCTTAAACTGCAAAAGAACTATGAACCGAAATAGTAGAGATGAATCAAACTACTCGAAGAAGTATTGTATAGCAACCCAATAACTCAAGCCCATTGGAACTGAATCTTTTAATAATAACTAATAAACAATATACGTAAACAGAACAGTTCCTTAACATCTTCAACTTGGTATTGGCTGCAAAAGAGCGAAAATCTCAGTAGCCCTAGTTAAACAACAACAGCCCTGTCCCATTTTAGTTAAACTGGTTAACACTTCTTGAAATTAAGAGTCTCAGAAGAAGTAATTTCAACACATTTACCCTGAGACATATTAGTTTCACTGCATACCTGTAAACTTGTACAGGAAAAGGATAATCTGTGCAATAATTTCTTAACTTTAGTTGGTGTGCAGCTGTACAAGCAGTTTGAACAGCTATTTTTTAGTACGTTTTTTTCCTCTTTAAAGTTACTTTTATATTCTTTTCAACCACCAAAATTTTTCCCGTGTTTTCCAAAATAAACCTATCAAATCCCGCCAACCCATGATTTCAAAAGTGAAAGTTTCATTTCGCATGACCTACAAAGTCCCCCATGTTTACTCCACCCTCATTTCATTTTTGTAACCACCTAGCGAAAGGAACGTGAAGGTTTCCCATTTCAACTTTGTTGATATCTATCGTGTGGGCTAATTAGGCCTATATTTTTCTTATTTAATTTGCTTCATTAAGCTAAATCAATATTTCTTTATTAGTGGTGTTTGTCGTAATTAGATAGGTTTGGAAGATATTTATGGTCCCGCCTGAGTAGAGTGGATGGTGACAGTAAGTGAGAAATAAAGGTGTGAGAAATAGATTTCACGGGTGAATAGTTTAAGGAGAAGATCTGTCTCTGGAATGAGTAGTCTCTCTAGTCCAGCCTATCTATACGACTATAATTTAGTACAAGACAATCTTTCCCTCCCTATACATGTTAATATACGTTTAACTACACACACACACAACTATGTGACAACAAGACACACAAACGGGGAAAACTATGGTTAATTGGGTATGGGTCTGACCAACACACAAAGTTAAGTTTCTTTTGTTGTTTATTATCATTAAACTTGACAACATCGAATATCTAAAGGAAGATCAAATAAAATCAGATTTACAGACATATGAAAATAACTGAATAATTGTTCCCCCCCCCCCCCCCGGAGAAAAAGAACCCAGAAAGTAAATAACCCAAAGGTCAAAGGTTAGCACTATGTTACAGAATAGACAGTAAGGTAAATCAAAGTTCCTACTAAATGCTACCCAGTAAAGTAAACAAATTTTTAGTCAAATCAGAGTTGGTGTAATACTTGTAACAAAGAGAAATATTCTCTCTCTCTCTGTCATACTCTCTCTGTCATACAGTGGCCACTCAATCACGCTTACCCTATTCTTGGTGATATCCCTTTTGAATTACAATGGTTCCCGAATATACAGAATATCAGGGGTATTATCCAAATTGGCCCAGTCCGTCCTCTAGCAAGTAAGATTTTATGAGGGGGCGCCAAATTTGGTGGTGTATTCCTGGATGGACAAATGTCACTTCGAATGGTTAGTGTAGAAACCGAGATCTTGTGTTCACAGTAAGCAGAGGAAAAATACTTCCAGTATTTGGAATCATCTAGTTGCTAAAAAAACTGTTACAATTGTTAAATGATGGTAAATCCTATCGGCTGGCTCTGTGGTGAGTGCCGATTTTGAAACAGCGTAACTTTCTGGATAAATCCGCTGATACGACTGTCAAATGTTAGATAGTGTTATTATTTCTGCACAACCCCCTGGGCTGATAAATTGGAAAAAGGAAATATCTGGGTATTGATAAGTCCAGTTAAATTTACACGTTAAATGTTTCTGGTATATCTTTGGCCAGTCCTGTTCACAAATGAACTTGGGGACGCATAAGCCAAGAAAAGACAACATTAATCGATCAGTAAATGCAGAAAAAAAAAGACCGCTGGTCGTCCTTGGTCAGGTCTGCGAGGAATAAAAAAACATTATGAAAAAATTCTACTATTATATCTCTACATACATGCACACGGACGGGGACAAGACGATCTCTCATACACTTTGTCAGTCCTGATTAAATTTAAAAGGCACACGGTGTCTTTAGCCTATTCCTATCCGGTCAGCTTTCGCTAGCGCGGTGTCTCTAGGTCGGGTGAAGATATGCACCCTCCCCGCCCCTGGCTCGCGTTAACGATTAGCGTACAATGTCTATTATTATTTAATTATCCATACGCGCACTTAACTAAATATCGCCTTTCGTTAATAGCTATTAGATTGTCGGTGTCTGTTTATTTAGTCGTATGATATTAAATAATAGTCACTTATAATAAATGCACAAAATGGAATAAACGTGAATTCTTTTGTCCCTAGCAGTCGGCCAAGCATATTAATTAGTCTACTAAACCGTCTCTTCTTGTGTGAGAAAGCAGGTGGTAAAATTAACATTAAACTGAACAACTGGTAAAATAATAGCTACTCGTTATTATTATTTCACTGCTCTTAACAGCTACAACTTTAAGTGATTTATAATGGTAAACTTTAACACGTAAGCACTAATTTTCTATTATCAGAACATCCGAATGACAATCTCCGCAAATACTATTAACACATCTAGCAAAAATGGTTCTAGCTACAGCGTGCTTAGACCATCAGAAAAATTCTGAGTGACGACTGATAACTGGTTTTAAGAAGACACAGTTTATTTATCATCATGGATGTATAATCTCTAGATGATGCTATTTTTCACACTATTGTGCATAGCAGAAAGTCAGAAACCTAAGTTCCCAAGATAAAAGGTTTTCACTGTCGCTCTGTTTCTATATCATCATGGATGTACAATCTCTAGGGGATGCTATTTTTCACACTATTGTGCACAGCAGAAAGTCAGAAACCTAAGTTCCCAAGATAAAAGGTTTTCACTGTCGCGTTGCTAATCGACAACAGAGACTCAAAACCTCGCAACGAGTTCTCAGAGATTTAGCCCGCTCTGAAGATCAAAGAGTTAACTCCCCCTGTGTATACGAACATAAAAGGGTACTTGGGAAAATATTTTTATCCGAGCGACTCACTTCAAAAGGTCCGATGTTATCCCACGTTCGGTCTATCCGATATCCGATGATTGACAGATCAGCTCGCGTGAGAAACTCAGATAAACAAACCTCGTTCGCTCCCTGTTATGACTGGCAGGTCGCGAAGTTAGTAAACAACTTCGTTTGTTTTATGTTCAAGGAAAAGAGGCCTGGATTAAAAAGTGAGTAAGCGCAGGCTGTAAATGCATAGATTTGCTAACGAGGTCACAAAAGACTGTCAGATACTGTAGGCTATATTTCCATTATATGTCACAGTGTTATTTTAATACAAGATGTAGAATCGTACACATATCTTGGCAGTAATATAGACAAAGTTGGAGGGACAGACAGTGATATCAAAATAAGAATACAAAAGGCAAGAGGAGCTTTCATTGCATTGGGAAATATATGGAGATCAAGAGAAATAGGATCCAACACGAAAATAAGAATCTTCAACTCAAATGTGAAGTCAGTCCTATTGTATAGCTCTGAGACATGGAGAACAACAAAGACAACAGCCAAAAAGCTACAGACTTTCATAAATGGGTGCTTGCGTAGAATAGAGGGATTAAAATGGTATGACAAGGTTACCAACGTGGAACTGATGACAAGAACTAGACAAGTGCCAGTGGAACAAGAGATGAGAAGAAGACAATGGTGATGGATAGGACACACACTGAGGAAACCTGTTGATAGCATTACAAGGCAGTCCTTGTTCTGGAACCCCCAGGGCAAGAGAGGCAGAGGTAGACCAAGAAGCACATGGAGAAGAGAGCTGGAAACAGTGGTGAAAATGATGAAGAGAACGTGGAAAGAACTTGAGATGATGGCACATGACAGGAGGACTTGGCATGTGTTTGTTGAAGGCCTATGCTCCTTTGGGAGTGGAGGGTTATGATGATGGTGATGGTGATGTTATTTTAATAGGACAATTATGTCATATCTTACACTATTAGAAATATAACCAAGTCGTTCATGTAGGCAAAATTCACGTCTAGGGTAGCAAACACATCAGACACCGCAACAAGCCAACATCAATCTGAATCAATTGAGCCACAATGGACGACGTAGACAGGATACATATTTATTCACACGTAACGTGGCTCCAAATTGAAATACAATTTAGTTCAATATATAAAGGGCATATTATATGCAGTCGTTGATAAATATCCAGGCAGTCCATTCATGTCTGGAACGCTGTCCTTTTCATTTTCCACATTTTATGATATCTTTCCCACTCGACATTGAGATTCCATACTGCCTTAAAATGAAGCTACTAGATACACTTCACAGAAGATCTCGATGTACTAGTGATGGCATAACATAGGGATGTACAATAGAGGCATGACGTTACTACCCGTATTAATAAATGAATCCGTATAAAATAAACAAACAAGGAGCCCTGTCGAGCTACCTAATGATATCGACACAATCGTTATGAATTTTAATCATAACATTACTCCCCCCTCCCCCGCAAAAATAATGGAAACAAAGTTTTCATTATTCCCGTAGTGTGAGTATAACATCACCAGAGTGAAATATGGTATCATAAAATTTCACTGTAAGCACGAAATAGCATAGCACCCAGGTTTCTTCCCTAGGGTTGGCAATTTAACACTAAAAGTGTGGTCGATGGTTAATACCAAAGCCAATGTCTATTTTGGACACATTCCTTTTTAACAGAAATGTGAGGTCGCCATACCTTATAGTACTCAACATATAACAAAAATGATGGTAGCAATACATGCACTCACATACCTCACACCGTCCAATAACACCTATCAGTCAAGTCCAGTATCAGTTGTCAATTAATTAACTTATTGCTCAACAGCAATAATGCAAACCATTAAAGAATAAACAAATATGTAAAAGCGTAACTAGATGACATGAGGCAGGCAATCATATTAGTAAAGTGATAAATGCAACATCCTACGCTAAAAGATTACAGTCATGTGTACATCTTAAGTACTTGTCAGAACAGTTGTAATGTGGTGTCAATAAAAAAAAATGTTATCTTGCACCTAACGAAATTGTGTGTGCAATTAGGTAAGAATACGCTGATGTATGGTACAAACTGACAATAATATTGAGAATCCTCAAAATGTTCACTCAATAATTAGTTTGAGTGTAGTAATGTCTTGTATCAAAGACCGAATCTTATCTCGCGAATTAAAATTGCTTAACAGTTAACTAAAGCACTGTAGTTAAAATTCGTAGTGTAAATGTATTATACACACAAGTGAAATAATACACAACTAACGTCCCGCGAAAATATTACTAATTTAGCACAAAGTTCATGTCCATGATTCTCTGCCGTATTATCGTATGTTCTTTTCTAAATTCATGATAAGTAACAATGTTCCCTGTCCAACAAAAGGCACGATAGGATTTCAGCAGTTACGTCCCTTTGACCATGTGAAGCATTCTCGAGTTAATTCACTTAATTTGAAGACGCAGTTCCCAATAATCGAATAAACCAAGATTATGCATTCAAAATATCCAAATGTCACACTATTCTTAGATTATCAATGAATGTGCGTGTGTTTACCCATAAAACGAGTATGACCACTGTTAATAAGGTACAAGACATCCACGTAATGCGATGAGTAAAGTGAGTTACAACTCGAAATTGGCGATATCAGCATTCATCATCATCAGGTGCCGAGTGAACCGATCAATAAATGTAAGTACTGTCAAAAGAGTCATTGCGAGATTTCCTTCAATTTCAGATGAGAAAATTCAAGTTAGTTCTCAGCATTGGCATTGCTCACCGAGTCATTGTACATTCTATCCTTGGACAGCAGCAATAAATCTGGAAATTCCCGTCAGCATCAGCACTGTCAGCCAAAAAAGTTCCTAAAAGTGCAATGTTCCACCAGTCAACACGTGACGAAGTCAGTCAATAGGTTAGCTGTAACCTCACAAGGTACCTGTATTTGCCGAGTTGTCAGGTGATAGTGAGTCTTTTACACAACGGGACAACACATCCAAGACCACGTTGTGACTGCCCTTGATGGCACGAATGACATAGTCGTAGGGTTGGAGCGCAAGTGATGCTCTGGCATCCCTCTCATTAAGAAACTTTGCGTTTTAAGTTAGGACAAAGCCCTCTGATCTGTCTCCAAGACAAACTTTGCTCCAATGAGGTATCTCTAGAGTTTCGAAAAACAATATACAACAGCAAGAAGTTCACGCTGCACAATAGGATATATTTTTTTCGGTGGGTGTCAATTTTCGACTGACAAACAGAATTGGATGTAGACAATCAGCGAATTCCTGCATAAGGGTACCACCAATTCCCGATCCAGAGGCGTCGAATCTAAGGATAAAAGGAAATCGAGCATCAGGCAATCTTAAATTTGGTGATTTTGAAAAGTTAGCTTTTAATAAATTTAAAGAAACATCACACGAATTGGACCAAACAATCTTATTTGGAGAGTTCTTTCTTAATAACGAAAACAGAACTGAAGTAATTTCGGAAACATTAGGCAAGAATTTAGTATAGAATCTGACAAGACCTAAAAGACTGCTAACCTGTTTTTTTTTTTCTTAGGAATTTCTAGATTCAAGATCCTAAAGATAGTGGAATCTTCAGGTTTAAGATAACCGCCTCCTATTTATGACCAAGAAAAGAAATTTCAGTGGATCCTATTTTAGTTTTCGAAGGTCTAGCAGTAAGGTGATGGAGACGAAGAGTATTCAACAAAGACTGAATTCCAAGAACATGTTCCTCCCAAGATTGACGAAAAAGACAAAAATCATCAATATAGGTAATTATGTCATCACGATCACAGAAAATTCTTCGCATCATGCGAACAAAAGTCGCAGGAGCGTTAACGAGACCAAAAGACATAAAATTAAATTGGAACAATCCCAAAGGTGTAGCGAAAGCAGTATACGGTTTTGCTCTGTCCGACAAGGGGACTTGCCAATAACCTTTAGACAAATCAAATTTACTGAAAAAGTAGCTGTAGATAGTCTCTGTCCAATAGAGAATCTAACAAAGTCAGAGGTTCAGCATAGAAAATAGCATTAAAATAGTCAAAGTATAGTTCAAGATGATTACATTCTACAAAACAATGACCTTTAAAAAGTATAACATTATTAGCCCCATTACCAGAGCACAGACTCTTAATCATGTGCATGCATGGTCACATGATCGGACTCAAAGTGACACGGTTTTGAGTGATGATGATGGTGATAATACAATTGGAAACAAGATCTCCTGTACATGATTGGTGGAAAGAAAACATTCACGTCCCTGTACAGGAACAAGTATGAAGTTATTATGTTCTTTAAATGGTGTAACGCGACTTGTAGCACTTGAAAAAAGACATAGTATTGTTAAAACCGCCCCATACCCAATGTAGTGATTAGTACTGTTGTAAAGTGTAAACACACTTCTTTGTTAATCACCCAGCCAATCAACGAGCACCGTTCACCAGTCGCTGAGCCAGAATACATTACAAGAAGTTACGCCAGGAAAAAAACTTAAGCCCTGTTTTTTTCGGATGTGGATCGCGGCCATCTTGTTCACGCAATATGGCGGACAAACGGAATAAAATTAGCCTGTACGAGGCATGGGACCAAACTGCAGACAACCAATCAGCTTGCCCCACCAGGAACCAAACAAAAGCTTTCCTTAAGCATTCATCTACCTATATAATCGGGCGAGATTTTATGCGAAAGCACGCAACACCGACACTAAGCCAGATACCGTCCGACTGAAGAGGAGAAGCTGTCAACCTTGATTTATAGCTTACCTGAGTGCATTGACCTGCAGCCTGCTTCACTAAGTCGAGTCAAAACCTGGCCGGTTTAAAATCTTAGAGGGTAAATATATTTTTACTATAAACTGGTAGGAAAACAGGCCTACAGCAGATACACCTGTATATATATATATTTAACATAAATTGTTTCAATATGAACGTATCAGGTTACTGATTGTATCTTGTGGGAATTAGGTATAATGATTGTATTTCCTGATATGATTGAATAGACGAAGACTAATAGGACTCATGCTTCAACCTATTGTCTCCTATAACTTCAATCTATTATCTCAGACCAACTGAAATATAACCAAAACAGTCCTTGTTAGGACTCAACCTATTGTCTCCTATAACTTCAATCTATTATCTCAGATCAACTGAAATATAACCAAAACAGTCCTTGTTAGGACTCAATCTATTGTCTCACATAACTTCAGTCTATTGTCTCCTATAACTCCAACCTGATATATATATATATATATATATATATATATATATATATATATATATATATATATATATATATATATATATATATATATATATATATATATATATATAACCAGACAGTCCTCGTCGCATATACTCCTATCATCAGAACACAACAATATTGTTAGGATAAATGTTACCAGCTAGTATAGCACTTGTCAGAGAGGGCCTGGTATATTATAGGGGGAAGGAAATGGTTGTATCACACCTACGTGTACATATTATTGGATGTATTCATGTATTGAATTTATATTATTGAATGTATCCATGTATTAGTTTATCAGAAAGAATGTTTTGCAAGTAGACACCTGTCTTGTCTCGCTATTGCTAAATCATACTGAGCCATGTTGTCATTCATCCTACATGCAGACACCTGAGACACGTTCATATCATATACAATAGAAATAGGTGGGCTTGAGGACATAAATTAGCCCCTATTTTTCCTTGTTACAGGTTTTATTCGTGTCATCAAACCTGAGGACGTATGTCGAGTCAATATAGCTGCCTGAAACTTCGCAGGAGCACAGAGATTGTACCTAAGCTACATCTTTAGTCCCCCTCAGTCTTGGGTGGGCTAAAGGAACGATCCTCAGCAGGTGGTGTGTCAATCAAACTAAGAAGGACAGAACGTTTTGAGAGATGAGTACACATTAGTACCATTTCTGTCAGCATTGTGAGCAATTAACCGTCAGTGACGAGAAAGAGATTTAGCGTAGCAAGAGACAATAATAAGATCATAGCTGATAAATTATATATATATATATATATATATATATATATATATATATATATATATATATATATATATATATATATATATATATATATATATATATATATATATATATATATATATATATATATATATATATATATATATATATATATATATATATATATATATATATATATATATATATATATATATATAATATTATATATATATATATATATATATATATATATATATATATATATATATATATATATATATATATATATATATATATATACTTAATTAACAGCACAACTGATACATGTACTATAATTGAATAACAGCACAGCTGATATAATTTTTGTTCCTATAATTGGAAAACTTGTTGTAATATATTTATATATGTATATAAATATAAATATTTGTAAATCATGTGTAAACTTACAAATCCATTACACTCCATTTTTCAACATTCACCCTTCAGCACAAGAGTAGATAGTGTTTATACTAAATAAATAATAAGGAAATTGTATTTGAAGACTTGTCAATTTTTTCACTGTTAAGTAAAATCTGTTTCCTTGTCTTAATATCACAGTTAGTTACACAGCGGAGGTGGCAATTTATGTCGGTCTCCTCTCTACTAATTTTTCGAGATCAGAACATTCACAGCCGTAACTAATTTGTGATACCAGTAGTTCTCTCGGACACTGGGACTTCACCATTTTCTGCAGAAATTCTATTTCTGTAATTGTCAGTACTATACTGATCCAAGAGCCAAATAAAAACCTCACGCCACAAGTACATACCACATGAAATCATGGTATGTCAGCATCTGAAAGACCAAAGGTGAAGGAATATTAATATCCTTGAAGTTCCCACATGAAAAGGAAGAATCATATAGTAAAAAAACAATGGAAAAAGGAAAACAAACAGCCAAACAAATAGTTTTGACTGAAGAGTATACAACCAAACTAAACTTGACATCGGATTAACATCAGCATCAACAGTGCCAGGTATCACATCATCAATGATGGATGTGGATGGTCCCACATCAGCAACATTGTCACCAACAATGGTAGGTATCACATCATCCATGATGGATGTGGTTGGTTCCATATCAGTAGCAACCAGTGATGCACTCGAGTCAAAATAGACATCTGATGATTTCTCACCAGTTTGGAAATCAACAAGAGACTCCTCGATGATGGGAGTAAGAAATTTTGTATTATCACCATCATCATCACTCAAAACCGTATCACTTTGAGTCCGATCATGTGACCGTGCATGCACATGATTAAGAGTCTGTGCTCTGATAAATATACATGTCGTTGTTGCTCCCACCTTAAAATATCCTCATTAGTGCATGCCCAGGGATATTACCAAAAATTTATCCCAGCAATTGGTTTTGACAACAGACATACTATAGTTCTGCCTGTCAAATACGTGTATCTAAAAATACTTCTGCAGTTGGATAATATTCAACTGTACCCCCAAATGTAATGCACTGGACTTCTTCGCCTGTGAAATCAGCAGGGTCCACCAATGAACTTCGAACCCCCACATTGGCGGATACAGTGTCCCTGAGCACTGAAACAAGTTGGTTGTTCACAGAACCCTTTTAAAAAACCACCAATCCTGTCTCATTATAAGAAGACATTACTGGCAAAGGATGTCCTCACCGGAGCCTAGGAACTCCTTGTAGCTGAAATAAAGAATTACATTCAGAACAATTAGTACTATTGGATAAGTCCACACTACATGCATTTGCATGAGAAACAACATTGGTGTTTTGGACTGTATTATTGTCACTTTGATGCATAACTGCATTGGAACGTTCTGGATTCCTAGAACGTCGAAAGTTATTGTTCTGTTGAGAATTTCTGTTGTTGTAAATATTGTCATTGTTCCTATAGAATGACCTTTGGCCTCTGCCTGACTGGAAATTATATCCACCTCTGTCCCAATCCCTGTTAGGTTTGAAAGATGATTGTTGAGGTATATATCCATCATCATATGAAAGAAAACCTCTTTGAGGTTGTTGTGACCTATTATTAAAATTATACCTCTCTGTGAAAGATCCATTAGTATTATCTCGATTTAATCGAAAATTTATGTCCATGCTATATGATCTTTGTCTGGGTGGATTGGACATCATAGTTCTAGCAGATGCCACTGGCAATGAATCCTTTATGTTATTCCTGCTAAGAGTTCTACCAGAATGTGCATTTGGTATTGTCGTCCAAGATTTTCTACAGCAGCTAACGGTTTCAGGCTTTCTCTCCTGCAAAAAGGTTAAGAAGTCACCACTGACTGAAGACAGCACTTTGTCTCTTAAAATTAAATCAGCCAGCCCCTCAAAAGTTTTATCAATCTTTGACAAATCAAGCTATCTAAAAAAGCAAAGCTTAATTGAAGAAACAAATTCAGCAAAATCTTTAGCTGAATCAGGCAACAATGATTTCCGTTTCAATCTGTACCCATTTTCTTCTCATTGATACTGTTTAAGCAACAAAGCCTTCACTGCATCATAATCATTTCTACTATGATCATCCATGGTGCAGACTACAGTAAGAGCCTCACCCATTAATAAACTCATCAACCTGCAGGGCCATGTAGCTCTATCAATCTTAAACTCCTGGCAACATGTCTCATATCTATTTAAGAAGCATGAAATGTCTTTATTAGGACTAAATTTAGTTTAAAAGTAGAGGCATTGTCTTTTTTCCAGCCTCAACACCTGCTGGATTAGCATGTTGAAATCTTAATGTTTCCAACTCAAGTTCTACCATTCTTTGAGCACAGGCTAATTTCTTTTCCAGAAGTTCTTGCTGTGCCTTCATTTCCGCCTGAGCATAGGCCAATGTTTTTTCCTCAAGTTCATATTCTCTGCTTTTCTCAGCCAATTCTTCTTGTCTTCTCTTCTCAGCTAATTCTTCTTCTCTCTTCTTATCATCTCTATCTAGGAGCCTCTGTTCTCTTGCCACGTCCTCTAACCTCTAAATTTCGTTTGAATGCTCAGTGGATGCATATGTTTTTAAAGCCTCACTCTCCATACCTAACTCCTTTCCAAGCTTGGCAAAATATTCCAAGGTAGCCATAATTCACAATTATTGTGACTCCAAATTTTCCAATAATAATTTAAATAATAAGTGAGCAATATTAGCAACAATTATTTCACCACTCAATTACAATCAACTGCATGAAATTATAGATGTTATTTTAGGAGCAAAAAAAATTGAGATACCAACAAGATTACAGTATAACAGTAGACAGAGCCAACCGAAGAAAATACTAATGAAATAACCAAGGCAGAAATATATGAATTGTAGAAAAATGAAAGAAATGTGGCTCTACCACACTTATGACAATACAAGCACAATTTCACAACATATACTACTGGACAAAAGTTAAGAGCGACCATTCAGTTTAGACAAGGTTTATATAATTGATTGGCAAACATTAAAGACAAGTGAAAATGTCATTAAAACTGAGTTCAAAGAAATGTGTATACATTTCTGTGTGCACTAGGTTAATTTTTTTTAAATGTCCAAAAACTGGGTCACTTTAACCCGCACGTGAAAATTGCCATTGTCGCTGCAAAAACTCATGGTTTTTGCTACACGCCCCACTAGTTCAATGGTGAAAAAGTGAGTTGAATTTGAATGCACGTGGAAAATGATCATCGGTAAAGAGTGTTCACCGTTGATATGCAATAAATCAGTATGACAAGGGGTCGAAATGATCACTGCATTAGCCATGCCACCAAGGAGAAGTCTCAGCACTGTAGACCGTGGTCGAGCCATGGCATGGATTCAGGATGGTCAATCTGTTCGTCATGTTGCAAGACGTTTAGCAGTGTCCACTCTACCATTCATAGACTTCCTGAGAGATTTCAAGCTACCGGACATTTGGAAAATCGACCCTGCTCACGAAGAATTATATAAACCTTGTCTAAACTGAATGGCGGCCCTTAACTTTTGTCCAGTAGTATATATAACATCTAATAACTGTGGGATAGCAAGATTAGATGAACAAATTTACAAGCAATAATGGAGAATAAACTAAATAAAATACAAATAACTTGACAACAAATACATATTTACAATTAAACAGAGCAAATCAGTTAACAGAAATGGGAATGATAAGCTCAATAGTAGCAGTAAACACAAAGCTTTGTAATGCCGGCCCACTATTTGAGAAAATCACGAACTACCCTAACGAACAACCAATATTTCACGACCATGGGATTGGTATTGTGAACTAATGGTTCCCTCGCCAACCAACCCGCCTAGCACAAAACATGTAGATACAGAAATACAAATAACATATAAAAGAAAGAACTCTGTCAAAAGAAGTTCTTCAAGCCCCACACTGCATGAATCAATAAATTTACTTATCTGCTTTTTCATGCAAAAAAAATCCTCCTGGCATCAGCCTCTGCCTCAGGAAACGACGATTCAAATACAGCGTATTGACCAGGGTTAGGTTTAGAATTCCAGCTTGCAGTCGATTAACACCGCCATCTTGAAAAATTTTCTGTACATGCTGAAAATTTAATCCACCGACTTGCAAAATTTTTGAGACATCACTGGAAATAATCAGGGTTCAGATCCCGGCTTGAGGCCCACGTCTGTCAGCTGTTACGTGTCTTTTATCTTGATACTGTTAATATTTAATGACAGGATGGTTCCTGTAGGCCAAGTTCACTCTAGGGTAGCAAACACATCAGACACCGCAACAAGCCAACATCAATCTGAATCAATTGAGCCACAATGGACGAAGTGGACAGGATACATATTTATTCAAACGTAACGGGTCTCCAAATTGAAATACAATTTAGTTCAATGTACAAACGGCATATTATATGCAGTCGTTGATAAAGCTCCAGGTAGTTCATTCATGTCTGGAATGCTGTCCTTTTCATTTTCCACATTTTATTATATCTTTCACACTCGACATTGAGAATCCATACTCCCTTAAAATGAAGCTACTAGATACACCTCACAGAAGACCTTGATGTACTAGTGATGTACAATAATAGGCATGTACAATAATTATATCTTCAGGAGCTCAAACACATACATCCACCACAATGGTATAAGGCCTTTGCAGACGATCTCTGTCTTCTGCATTCTTAGTTTCACGGCTGGCACATACACCATAGAGGCATGACGTCACTTCCTGTATTAATAAATAACTCCGTATAAAATAAACAAACAAGGAGCCCTGTCGAGCTACCTAATGATATCGACACAATCGTTATGAATTTTAATCATAACAATACCTCTACAGAGATATTATGCAAACTACTTGGCAAAGTATGGGAGAGGGTTATTGTTATTGTTGTTCAGAACGACATAATTGCACTCCGAGCAAAACCATAAGAGCTCAGTCTCCTTCAGGGGAGGTGTAACCCCCAAAAATGAAGAATTTCATTGAAAATATCAAATTTTAGATACATATTGCACTGGAAAGTACATTCATTTGCCCACATTTCTGTATGTTTATTTTCACTAAAACCTTTATGGATGATTTTATATAAATTTTTAAAGTATGTCAGGTAAGTGTATTTTTACCTAATTATATATATATAAAATATACAAATTGGTATATTTGTGATGCTATATTGCTTCTAATGTGTGGATTTTAATTTTCGGTACCATATTCATTTCCCTGAAGCAAACAGAATTCAAGTTTTTCAAACATAGTTTCATGTGTAAAAATAATTTTGACTGGCTAATTTTTATGGGGTCCTTTGATGGGTCATCGAAATAATAACGTGGCTGGAGGTATTCCAGTAGAGTGGTAGGGTACCTCCTTGTACGCAAATAAAGCTGCAGGTAAGAACGAATCATAGGATTCTGGTTTCTCCTGTGCGAGCTTAAATAAATTTGTAAGTAGAGTCCCGTTATATCTTTCCACTTGTCCAATCGATTGTAGATGATAAAATGTGCGGACGACAATATTTTGAAAAATCCTAAAAACTTCCTCCATCAGTTTCCCTCTGAACTGTGAACCATTGTCAGTTAATATCTAATAAGGGTATCCTAATCTTGTGAATATTGAGAGCAAAGCCTCTCCTACATGTACTGAGTCTGCTGAGGGTAGAGCAATCGCTTCTTTCCACATAGTACATGTCTACCAGAGAAAGGATGCATTTTTTCGGAAACTGACGAAAAGCGCATACAGTCTGCAGAAATGAAGAAATTTAATGAAAAGTAAGCTGCAAAGTATGACAAAGAACATGGAATCAATAAAGGAAAATACCAGAGATGATTCCTACATAGCAGGGGGATACTGAGGTGAGTAAATTTTGTGTAAAAGTGTAATTCCTCCCTTTTTTCTTAATTTTCTCAAAACCTCATTTTTCACACAAATGTGGGCACGTTGCCCACGATTTTTCAAAAACTATTAGTGATACAGCAGTAAATTTTGGGCCACATACTGTACACATAGTGCTCATTAAAATAAACTAAAATAAAGGATATATGTTAACAAACTACAAAACTGTTGAGAAATAGCTAAGATACCCCCCTTAAAAATTTCAACTATTTTTCGATTGGTATGTTAAAATCCAAATAAACTCAGATATCAAACCAATCAAAATTATTTTAGTATACAATCATTATCATATTTTAACAAATAAAACAGCCAAATTTCATAACTCAAGTTGTACTCACATTTGAGATATCTTGGGCAACAAAATACCCCAAAAAAGCTAAAATTTGCCTTTTTTTCACTGTTTTTCCGCCATAGATTGCAAGTTTTTAGTATATACCTCAATGTTTTGTATTTTTTTCAGTCATTGTGCTTGTATAATGACCAGATATAGATATTAACTTATAATTCTGTGTTTTTCATTTTGGGGGTTTAACCTCCCCTTCAGCAAATTTCGAAGGGTATGAATGCTAACAATTCCTGTTGCGCGCTAATTGTACATACGCCGGATGCATCCTCTCATACGTTCATTCCTGCCAGTCCCACGCCTAATGTCAAACTCCGGCAATCTCAGCCGTGATGTTTCATCGATTGCAGTGTCATTCTCTAACAGGCGATCATTAATTGTCTTCAGTATCTCTCCATTATCCATATCTGTAGGGAAAACTTTTTAAAAGTGGGTATTGATTGTAAAAGAGTAGAATAAGTCTTCTCTCTAGAGAGTGTGAGGTCCCAGTGCTGGAGAGGAACAATGGTATCACAGAATAGTCACGGCTGTGAAGGTCTCTGCTACAGATAGAATTTAAAGTCAGAGCCTACGCTGCCAATTCCGTTACGTAACTATCTGTGATAATTTAAACAATTCAATACAACTCAACTTCAACAATATAAAGTTAACAAGACTGCTGATTACAATTATTGAATTTATTATTTACATCTATCTTTCTTGTGCTGACTTATGAATGTTTGCTGATGGTGGAATAAATGAAGAAATATTTTACAAAATCCTGGTGATGACGAAGTTATATTATAAATAATTAACTAAAAAAAGTTCTTTCTTGGCTGCTTCCAAGTATTTGAAAAAACAAATTCCTTCACTGTTCTGATTTCACTCTTGTCTCTTTGCTATGCTAACACGACTATAATTCATAATGAACACAGTCTTTGGCTTGTCACCCAGGGTGCACGAATTGTCTACACAGGTTACTTATCTGGTTTGTCAGGTGAATGTCTGCTTTAATATTGCACAGTATTTCAGAATGGATCTAGCTTTTGCCAACCAACAACTGCTGTGGAATAAAGCTGCGATCTTGAAACCACTAATAGAGGCTCCTGTTTATCTCAAGGTAGCCCATAGGTTCTTGATCAGCGACCTCTGACTTATGATGCCACGTATGAACCCGAGGACAATTTTTAAACATGTGGCTATCTTTGGTAATAAAGTCCGCAAGCCTAGTGTATATGAGATGATAGTGTTGTCAGATGTATGCATGTATATGGAGGATACATGGATCAGTCTGATTAGAAATAGCAAGACAAGACAGGTGTCTAGCTGCAGAACATTTTCTAAAATAAAATAATACAAGAATCTAATACAGTTTACACATCACTTATTTACACTTATGGTATCATGTCTTAGCCACCCTTAGTGTCCCTGCCCAACAAGCCAACTCTGAAAAGTGTTATAACTTTGTGGCAGGTTGTATAAGCCCTGATAAGGACTGTTGACAGGACTTTACTGAGTCACTGTTTGGTTATATTATCAAGTTCCATCTTCAACAATCATACCACCTAACACAAGTATTATGTATGATACCTTCATAACATAATTATGGCTATCAATTAACCAAATCCTGAAATAAACAGTCATATTTAATGTAATAAATATACATAGTAATTCTACATACGCTCTCAGGATGTCGTATAAAGTCCAGAAAAGACTGGCTTTGGTGCAGAATGTGCTGCCTGGCCACAGATGGTAAAGTTTTAGCCTCGACAAGCTTCTCTCTAGCTTCCGTCCTTCTGTCTTTATGAGGTGCAAGTGTGTTTTGAAATCTCCGTGGTATCTTTTTATAGGCTGGCATCCCCCGTACGAGAAGACAAGATCGGTAACTCTGTTGTAGTTTCAAAAATTTTGCATCTCCGAGTGAAACTGTGCGAGTAGTATTCCAAACCTCTGCTCCGTGCGTCTGACCTTTTCTAGTTAGGACCTTTCGAGAGATATTCTTCTATTCTCCGTAAATTTTGTTTTCTGTCTATATGTTGTTTTCCATAATTGGTCTTGTTATGATTTTATATCAAATTTTAGTTAGGAACAACAGATGATCGCTCGACGTACTGACACCCTTACTCTCTCATATCTTCAAAAGTATTCCTTCCTTCCACTTTTCCTTTTGTATGTATAAAATGTGAGCTATTCTCTGTTGAATGAGACCATTGTCATCCATTTCTGACATTGCATACACTTCCACGGGTCCTAATTCTAACCTCCGGTTTGTATGCTTTAATCTTCCATATTAAACGGTGTAGCATTATCGATCGGTTTTTGTGAGCTCCTATTTTATGGTTGACTGACCTCGACACGCCTACTAAAAATACTAAGTACTTGCATTGGGCCTACACACATGTCATACTTTCCTGTCGTTCATTCATTTACTAGGCAATGTGTATTGTGTTACAATATCCAATATTGCACCAACTCTAGGTGCTCTTGAAGCTAGTCTATCAGCTCTTTCAGTGCCTCATACCCATGCATGACCAGAACCGTAGATCCACACCAGTTCCTGAGGATTTGAGGCTGATATGGAGGCTTTATATTCATGCCGTAGCCATCCATTTTGGATCTTCCGAAGCATGGACTGAGAGTCTGACATAATAACTGCTCTTGTCAATGAAGTTTAAGACAACCACCTCAAAGCGGCAGTAGCTGCTTCTACCATTCTCATGCTGGGGGTTGTTGTCATGTAGGCCCCGCTATGTTCAGCGACGATCATGCCCTTAATTCTTGCCGAGAAGCCCCATCCTGATTTCCACCACGGACTACAGACCCATCATTGTACACAACGCCATCATTATTCACAACATTTTCATTTATCAGTTGATCAATTTCCAGTTCCACTTTTCCATTGCCCCAAGCTCTGCATTCTCTGCCAAGCTGATGATGACCTGTTGGTAGGTCGCAAGTTCTCACTAGACCTACTCCATTCCTCTCTTTTGAATATTTTTTCAACTGTGGTCACTGTCGAATAGTTGACTCAGCCTGCGCCATCCATGACATCCCCTTTTTTATTCTCACTCCCTTGATGTCAGCTATGTTCATGTGTAGGGGATGACTTTTATCTGTGGTTACTCGCGTATAGGCTTTTACCTGAGCCATCGTAAATCTGGATTTAATAGACAGCAATCCAAGCATATACCACATCGTCAAAATGGGGGTATCTCGCATACAGCCCAAGACTAAACACATCCCTTCATTTTGAATGCGTTCCAGTCATTCACATTGCGATACTGACTGGGAGAGAGAGGAAATACCAGCAGAATGGAAGGAAGGTTATTGATGCGTGCCGTAATTTATAAAAGTTCGGAGAAGGTCTCCATGGCCAAAGTACACACTAGGGGTAGTCAAACAACACGTATCAGCAAAACTTCAGTGAGCTGACAACACTTCCTTCGCAATATACGATACACAGTTTATTTTATTGGAAACAAAGCTCCATGACATAGAATATAGGTCCAATGACAAATGAAATAATAGGCAGTCTTCCAGTCCGTTCACTATCAAACGCTGTCCTGTAATTCGTACAGTCTTTATTCTCATCGCACACTTGACATCTTCGTAACTATATATACTTCCTGACTAGAATAAACTAGGGACACCTCAACATAGTATCTTGATGCCCTAGTGATGGAATGATGCAGGAAAAACACAGTAGACTGCAGGAGCTCAATACACATACGTCCACTCACATAACAAACACAAGCCGTATCTCTCTAGTAGACGATCACCCACTTCTGCTTCCAAAATTCGCGTCTGCTTCTCCATCATGTCGGTATGACATCACTTCCCCTATTAGTGAGTACGTCCGTATAAAATTATCAGAAAAGGAGCCCTGTCGAGCTAACTATAATACCTACATAATCGCTATGAATTTTAATTATAACAGTTATCTTGTCAAGTTGCCTAAGAAGGGAAATTTACAAGAGTGCATAAATTATAGAGGAATGATGTTACTGTCATTGCTAGGAAAAGTATTAAACAGAATTATCATTGAGAGATTAAAAGAGTCCATAGACAAGCAACTGAGAGATGAACAAGCATTCATTCATTCATAACCCTCGTTATGGAGTTCCCATGAAGATCATTAACTTAATAAAGAAGACCTATGAAGACATGACATGCAGAGTTCTTCATGAAGGGCAACTTACAGAAACGTTTATGATTAGAACGGGAGTGAGACGGGGATGCCTCTTGTATCAGTTTTTTTTTTCTTACAAGCAATAGATTGGGTTATGAAAACATCGACATCACATAACAGAAATGGAATCCAGTGGAATCTGACTAAACAGCTTGATGATCTGGATTTTGAAGATGACTAGGCTCTTCTGTCCCATAACCATAATCAGATGCAAGAGAAAATGAAAATTCTCGATGAGAGGTCACAACAAGTGGGCCTGAAAATACGCAGGGAAAATACAAAGATTTTGAGAATAAATGCAAGATGTAATAACAAGGTTGAACTTGAAGAAACACAACTAAAAGATGTAGAATTGTACACATATCTTGCCAGTAATATAGACAAAGTTGGAGGGACAGGCAGTGATATCAAAATAAGAATACAAAACCCAAGAAGAGCTTTCATTGCATTGGGAAACATATGGAGAACAAGAGAAATCAAGTCCAACACGAAAATAAGAATTTTCAACTCAAATGTCAAGTCAGTCCTGTTGTATGGCTCTGAGACATGGAGAGCAACAAAAACAACAACCAAAAAGCTACAGACTTTTATAAACGTGTGCTTGCGTAGAATAGAAGAGGACTGAAATGGTATGACAAAGTCACAAATGAGGAATTGATGGCAAGAACCAGACAAGTGCCAGTGGAACAAGAGTTGAGAAGAAGACGCTGGCGATGGATAGGACACACATTGAGACACGTTGATAGTATTACAAGGCAGTCCTTGTTCTGGAATTCACAGGGAAAGAGAGGCAGAGGTAGACCAAAAAACACACGGAGAAGAGAACTGGATACAGAGGTGAAAATGATGAGGAAAACATGGAAAGAACTTGAGCGGATGGCACGGGACAGGAAGTCTTGGCATGTGTTTGTTGAAGGCTTATGCTCCTTGGGGAGGTAAAGGGTATTGATTGGTTGATTGATATTTCGCGGGGGCTCCTGTAAGCCTGGGACCTTAGGCCTGTGCATAGTGGGCCTAATGAATAATACGGTGTTGCATGTATGGCACAGAGCTCTCATGTTATGTTATAGTTACCCATGTATTTCGTGGTCTTCTAATACTGACTAATGTTTATTTCAATCCTCTCTATGTTTATTTATATCCTCTCTATCGAAAGCTCTTTCCTTGTATATAAGTACAGTGTTCTTTTGCTTAGCAGTCTTAATGTGAATAAATCATCAGTATATCATATTCCTTCACTGAATCCAAATTAGGCCCTACTCAACTATGATTCAGCTTTGTGAATTATTTTTTGCTCAAGTATTTTTACATATACTTTTTATGTGTGACTTAGTAGTGATCTACTTATTTATGTGCCACACTCCCTTATATTAACCTTTATTTTCAGATTGGTAATATGAGGCTTTTTGCCAGTCTTCTGTGACTCTTCAATGAAATCCGAAAATTTACTGACTAAAATTTTAAAAAAAACAACAACATAATTCGGGTTTCGAATAAAATACACCTATTAAATCTATTATTTCTTTTTATAAGTCATAACTAACTATGCACACCATCATAGCTGGCAGACGCTGGAGCTGGGTTGGCCATGTCCTCAGAAGAGACCCCGATGCCATCACAAGAACAGCTATGCTTTGGACCCCTGAAGGAAAGCGAAAGAGAGGCCGACCAAAAACAACCTGGCGGAGGACTGTGGAGGCTAAGATGCAAAGAATGAACCAGAGTTGGGGCACTGTACGAAGGATGGCCACCGACCGAGCAAAGTGGAATCAATTTGTTGTTGCCCTACAAGACGCCACTAGGCGTGATGACCACTGACTGCTTTGACGGTCGGCGGCTAAGGATCAAAGAAGAAGAAGAATAACTAACTATGGGAATGCGCCCCCGAGGTGACAGCCTTCAGCTGCCCATTTTCCTGTTGTTCCTTACGACGTATTATCTCCGTTTCTGCCTGCTGTGAGAGCTTCCTCTCGCGGCTCGCCCAATCTGAGGTGGCGTCGCAGATAGCATCGCCATTTGGCGCGATCGGAATTCCAATCCTCCAAGATCGCTGGATTTATGCACAGTGCCCCCATGTCTCTCTTGCACACATTTTTAACCTTAGCTGCGGTCGCCCAACTGTTCTTATGCCATCTGCCAGTTGTACGTAGAAGATATCTTTCGGGATGCGACCATCTACCATGCGGGGGACATGGCCAATCCAGCGTGGTCTCCGCTGTCCAAGAAGGGTATACATGCTTTGAAGGCCAGCACGTGACAACTTCTCAACATCTGTCACTCTGTCCTTCAACGAAATACGGAGGATGTGACACAGACAAATTAGATGGAAAGTATTGAGCCTTCTTTCTTGCTTAGCATAGATTGTCCATGTCTCGCTGCCATACATAGGTGTGCTGTTGACGCAGGTACTATATTCCACAGCTTTGGTCTTCGTTGTCAGTCTGTGTGAGGAGTTACTGTGATTTGATTGGCAACAGGCCCCATGTCTCTTCTCCTTGCATTATTTACGTTTTTTTCTAGGAGGGATTACATGTAATCCACCCCAGGTTTCTTCTCCTTGTAGTATTTTCCGTTTTTTTTTTCAGAAGGAGGGGATTACGGTGGGATTTTTATCTTATTCGTTTTTTTTTCCTTCTCTGTGAATAATAATGGTGTTTGGTCTTTTTCTGTAGATAATTAATTACGTTTTCAAGAGGGACGGTAGGTTTTAGATTCTAGACTCGCACCAGTTTTCTTTCCCATTAAGAAATCGCTTTCGTGTAGGAATTTCTAGTGTAACATAGGGGCGGGGCATTTTATTTCAGTAGCAGTGAGTGCGTCCGTAATTATTAGGAGGGGTAATTCTAAGACGGGGAAAAGTTCACGAAAACCCGCATCTACGCACGCAAAAGTTGGGGTGGGTGTGATTTAAGCGCGTAGCTCAGTAAGTAATGGTATTACTCCATTACTCCAATGGTATTACGTTCTAAATTTAGTTTATGACCACGGGCTATTTTTAGATTTCGCGGCATGATGATTGGATTAGAGAGTGACCCGATAAAGAAAGAAGCCACGCAATGACTCACGTTTAGCGTGGGTCGGCCTCAATTTCTGTAATAAATACGCGCGTCTAATAATGCAGAACTCTCTCTGATTTAAAAAAAAAAACTTCATGCCGTGAAAATCAACGCCTGCATTCAATATACGTAGTTGTCTGCTCTACGGAGAAATTCGACTTGGGTAAATATAAAGTTAATTAAGCTAAGATAGTCTGTAAGATTTTAGAAAATTGCAGTATAGGATTCTTCAGGAAGTTTTAATTATATTTCGTAACAGAAGTGCCATCTTATCGAAATAATAATAAATCTTTAGTAAGGTCACAATCGTAAGGTACGCATTAACTTCTTGACTCTATGGTAGAAAGACAAATCTTTAGGAGTTAATATTACAGTCCCTGGATGTGAACGAAATAGTGTGAGAATTCGTTTTCGACAGACATAGAGAGCAGACAGTTGTCTACATTTTCATCTGACACGAGTTTTTGTTCGGCTATGTTCTCGGCGTGAGGTGTGAACGGCGCCCTCATGCATAGCTCAGAAATGAAACATGTCGTAGTAGGTGTGAAGACGCGTTTTGGCAGTTATGGCCAGCGTCTCAGTTTATGTGAAGTGTTAAAACGGGAAGGAGAGACTATTTCGGATTTTCGAAATAACGTGGGATCCTTTGTCTGGTTTTCATATAATGTATCAGAGTAGTTTAGACTTCATCATTCTGACCTCCGAAGTTGCAGTAGACGGATCGCTTCGTTCTAGATACTTATTTATAAGTGAAACTCTCAGTTTCGTTGTGATACCCGTAGTTCTGTTTGGAGGTAATATACATATATCTAGTAGTGTTGAGTGTTTTAGTGATAAATCGCTTATTTCATTTTACTAGTTAGATTTCTGTGCAGAAGAAATTAATATTAAGTCTGTTATATTCTCTAGCTGGCGTGTTACATTGGAAAGCAGAATAAATTATAATTTCTAGCTTAAACTCATGCGGCTATAAATAAATTTAACTTAATTGCTAGTAATCCGTCGAGAATATTTTAAACTAACTTATAACTGCACTGATTCATCATTGAGTATTGACGAAATACGTATGTATTTCTAATTCATGATGACTGTTTTTTTGAATATAACTTATTTCACTGGAGTTTTAAACGATAAGACAAGCTCTACGCTTGCAGTTTATAATGTAAGTTATAACCGAGGAATAGTATGTATAAGTATTTTATATGTTGTTTTCTCTTTATTCAGTGACACTGGGGTAGCCCAACTCTACCAGCGTTTTAGTACTGAGAAATTATCTGTGAAGAACAAAAACATTTTTTTCTTAAAGACTTGGGTGTATAAAGTAAAACCTGGCTGGCATTGCGATGGCATCCAGAACGACAGAGTACCCATTTCATGAACTTTAAGATTAAATGAAGTAACGGGCCTATCAAGCCAGACTTAATTCTTCCTGAGAAAAACCTCAAGTACATTTCAGCCCTTGTGGCAAGTAAAATATTACAATCAATAACCTTTCCGACATTTTGGACTAATAGTGGTGTGACCAAGAATTTTACCTTTGATCGAAGTTACAAACCTGCCATTTTTCCTAAGTAGTGGAAACCTCGTGATTCTGACACTGTGAGCCCGCTTAAAACTAATTCTTACCTCGTGATTCAATTGACACTAACCGTAGTCTGAAAAATATTCGCATTAAGAAGATGCTCCCCGGGACCATTGGATGAACCCAATATCTGCAGAGCTGGGATCTGCTTCATCACAAGAAAAACAGATTAAAGTGTGTGGGTGTCCTAAAGTTTGCGCCAGACGGCGAACAACAGCACGATTGTAGGTAAGAATGTATGTCAGGGGCCCTGATGAATGAACCCAGAGAAAGCAGGACTGAGTGACTCTTTTATGTTATACTAAATTTCACCCATTTTGCGGTCTTAAATTTCTTTATGTAAGTTTTGTTGCTAACAATATTTTCCTGAGGATAGATTAGAATATCAAAGTCTGTTCATACCTTTAAAGGGAAATCTTAGACTACAGCATATGTATCCGTGACTCTTTGGGGCTAACACTTTTCTTCTATCAGGACTGTGGGCTGTACATCGAGGGAAAAGATCATACCAATGGGTCTATCATTCTTGTAGCAATTCACTGACTTTATGACTATTTGTATATGCTTGATGTAATTTTTTATGTGTTGTGATGGAATTTTCTTCTGATAATTAAAATTCAATTAAACTTAATCAGTGTGTCGGTCAGCTCGTTCCAAATTATCTATATATTCATTGTTATAGTTTTCACGTCTGTGCGTCTAACTGTCGTCACTTATGTGTGTGTATACGTGAGTGGTAAATATATATATTAATATATGTAGTCAATAGATTGTCTGACTCCTCTAATATCTGTTGTAGAAGATAGGCTGAAAGAGAGAAGATTCTCGATTTCAGGGACAGCCTCTATTAATTTCTACCATCTCACTCGTGGAAATCTATTTCTATTATTATCTCTCACTGTGGCTATCACTTATTCTAATCTATTCAGAAGGGACCAACCCAAGTCTTAATTCCCCTATCAAAAATCTACGACATGTGTGTAGACCACAGCAAATATTTTCACGGCTGGCAGCTAGGGGCGGCAGTTTTGTCCTACAGCTTGCCAGAAGTCGTCGGCCTGCTCAGGAGAAGAAGAGTCGAGGCAGAGCCAGAAGAGAAAGAGGAGTGGTGACGCGGTGATCACCGGCGCAAATTCTGTTTTGCACCCGAGAAAGAACAAGTCGCTGGAAGCGAAGCCTTCCCCAGAAGGAACGGATTTCTTAACAAATCCTGAGAGCTAAGCTCATATACGCACACTCTGAACCTAGGCACAGGGCCTAGAGGTGTCTTGAAATTCGGTCATAATAAAACCGACGGCCCTAAACCCAAAGAGGGGTAACCGGGAATACGAATTAAGATTCGTCATTTTTGTGAAGCAGAGGTAGTCCAAGTCACGTATCCAATCTACCAACCCAAGTCATCAGCTACAACAGACGGTTAGAGGAAAAAGGGTCAAAATACCTCTTAACTGCACTAGAGAGAGAGAAGGAGAGTAGTGGAGGAGACTCTTAGTAGACACCAGGAGTGTCTTACAGACACTGAACATAGATAGAATTCAGCAATTCGTCGGTTAGTTTGTGTAAGAGGTGATAACACCAGTTCTTTTCGGTGGACATAGTGTTAGCTAGTGAAGGGTAATTTGCCTAAAGCGGAGAAGCTGTGTAGGCCCTTCAAGTTTAGTGACGTCTGCAGACAGACAGACAGTAGGATTTAGAATGTGGTTACATAATATCAGGGGATTTAGAGTAAGGTGGATCTGTTGTTAGAGATCCCACCTAACGGGTTGTTGTATGTCTTACCTTTCTTCCTTACAGGTGGAAGGGAGGGCGACATTGTGGGG
This sequence comes from Oreohelix idahoensis, assembly GCA_024509875.1. Classification (NCBI taxonomy): domain Eukaryota; kingdom Metazoa; phylum Mollusca; class Gastropoda; order Stylommatophora; family Oreohelicidae; genus Oreohelix; species Oreohelix idahoensis. Next base: position 63,941 of record JAMPIV010005236.1, on the reverse strand, counting down.
TTACCTTATGTAATCACTGTAATTGATTGTTATGTTCTTTCCAGGTGTGCTAACTCGCACTCTATTTGATTTTTGTATGTTATCTGAATTTTTGTTTTGTAAATAAAACTATTTAAACTTTAGTCTGGATCAGTCACTTTCGTTAAACTATACGTTATCTATATGTTGTCTGTATAGTGGTGACTGTGGTATTTAGTTAAACCTTATCCCGTATTGGTAGTTAGAGGTGTTGAGGTTATAGCAACACAATACATCGCAAGTGGCAAGGGAGAGTCAATCTAGGTTCTCGCCCCTTGACACCAATAGCCTCATTTTCCACAGCCACTGTCATTTTCTTCTAAAATCTATCTTCTTAGACTTTCTTCTCACTAGTGTCCTGTCACTATATGTAGGCAGCCTCTAGTCATAAATCCACTTCGTGACAGTCTGAAGTTTCCCTAAACAGGCGTTGCGAGGCGGGCTAAGTACCTTCAGCTTTCCCAATGCGGTTGTCAAAGGGCTGTGATGTGCTTTCAGCATATTTGACTGTTCCCTTCATGTCTTCATGGAAAGACTATCATTTCCAGCATTTAGCGGGCAGTCTATTTTCATGAGGATTTTGAAGAGTTCATCTGATAAGGGTGGATTTAGGGCTTGCTCCTCTTTGGTGATACGGCCGCTATCGTGATGCTTTCATAAATGATAATGGCAGAACTGACCACCATGGACGTTGTAGGTATAAGTCCAATTTCGTTGGAAAATCTTTAGCCCCGTCACAGTACCACCCCTATCGACACCAGGCATTATATTTCAAGATGTAGGGTGTCTTATCTGGTTTTTGTGTTGTTGTTGTTGCTGTGTATAGTAGTGATGTAGTTCACAGAGTTACAGCACATATGGTACGACATGTGAAGTCATAAATGGGCAAACTGCTCTTGACGTTTTCATCATTTATTTTTGACGCCACAAGCACAGGTACGTTACATCCAGTTCACAATAGCAAAGTTATGACATTCACGAATATCAGCATACATAGTTCATCAATGCATTTGGCATATTCTCAAAATGATGATATGGCGCCAAGGAATTATATGGTTGGCTCCAAATACAAAAGTACATCAAAAAATCCTCTTACTGTTCAGATGTGCTAAGTGAGTCAAATCATAAGTCGCACGAGGATGGCATTCCAGGAGTGCAGGTCAAACTGACCTTTACAGGCATTCCTAAGTCTAACCTTGACGTAGGCGTAATCGCTGACACACAGCGACGTTCATAGAACATAACACTGTCCTACGGGCTGAGTATGACCCGTGTACATATAGATCTCAGGTATGAAGATACCTGGGGCGTGACTTCTAATAGAAGAACCTCCCTTTCTGTAAAGCATACGTGAGCGGAGATCAACCATTGTCAAACATAAAGTTAAGTTACAGATTGGATGTAAATGAGGCATTAACTTCGTTCGAAAATCCACACCACAGAAAACATACGCCTCCAGGCGTTTTTGAATACTCAAGGGAAGGACCTTGTAAGCTAACTAACTCACAATAGGGCTCCTAATTCCCTAACAAAATCACAGAGACGCCGAAACGCGTCTTTTCTGCTTCACAACTTTCCATCGACTCTCAAGATAAAGAAACTTCCCAGACGCCTCGCGTCCGGACATGCGCAGAACCCATACACTTGAATAGCAATCAAACAAGACGATCTAGGAACATTCCAGATAAGATTTATACTAGATCAAGCCTTATATGGACATGAACAGAGACCTCAACACAGGTTTCAGACATTCCAACAACAGTTGACCATACTACCAAATAAGGAGAATGGTCACGCTTCGTTCAAAAAATATGGACCGAACGTGTCTCGTCACAAGAGGGGGTAACATCATATTAAATGATAATCTCAATTATCCAGAGTTATGTAGCTTTGACCGAAAAAATTTAAAGTGTACATTTCAGTCAGTCTAATTATACAATGTCTTTAGCAAAAAATGATCATACAATGTCTTGAGAAAAAATGATCATACAATGACTTGAGAAAAATGATGATACAATGACTTTAGAAAAAATGATCTGTGCGTAACACCATCCCTACTAACCAGGTAAAATGTCTTTGTGGGGTATATAAAGGTGATATAAAAGCTCCAAAAAGAAAATGTCAGATATCTTGGGAATTGAAAACTCCCTGTAATAAGAAACTTCTCAGACTACAGCTGGGAAAAGGCTATTTCAGAATAGAAGAACCTTACTGTGCAGATGTCTTCAAGACAATAATATAGAACATTTCTTGTTAAAATGTAAGAGGTATGAACAAATAAGAATACCAATATTAGATTATTTGCAGGCATCAAATTTACCTACAAATATAGAAGAGGTGTTAAAAATAGACAGACCTAGGGAACTGCATAATATAGTCATGCAGTATTTAACAAGAACAAAAGTTAATATATAGTAATTGGAAATGTGAAGGTCTGATGCTGTTCTTACAATACATGTGACTTTTAACAGACGAAAGTCAATTAAATATCTGTTAAAGTCAGTTATTTAACTGGAACCACCAGACCTTTACACTCTTCCCCCTTAATATTATTCATGTTTGGAGTTTCTGTTTGATATTATCTCGTTTTTGTTTGTTTGGGTTTTTTAAAGACATACAATCATAATTGGTAACTGTGATTTGGCCTATTTACAATGATTTGATAGGTGTGATGCAACTTTCCCAAATCGGCAGTCGATCATATTATTTGGAATTGAAAACAATGTAAATCCTAATTATAAGCCATCAGAGGCTGAACGGGATATTTTTAATCATTAAATTAAATAATAATAAACAATTCACAAGTTAAAAAGAAGCTATCCGCTTTTTTGAAGCATGTTATGAGAAGAGGAAAGCTGGAATATATCGAAGCAACAGGTAAGATTGAAGGAAAATTAGAGATAAGGGAAGACAAAGAGAGCAAATATTGGACAGTTTCACATCGTGGCATGGAAAGAAGTCAACAGCAGAATTGATAAATTGTACTGGAGACAGAAGTTGTGGAGAGATATGATCTCCTACGCCACTGGGCATGGTACTTGAAGAAGAAAAGTGGATCATTGAAGCAGGCAAGGTTTTCTGTGCACCGCTCCAGGTCCAGCAAAAAAAAAAAAAACCAGCTTCAGACTCTGCTACAAAGCCTTGAATTTAAACACTATTTGGGACCCCAAGATGCAACAATAGTGAATGCAGTCAGTGACCCATAGCTTGACTGCTTGCATCAGGACCAGCGAACCAGAGCTGGTCAAGACCGTACTCCACCTCCACGTGGTGGTCCTGGAAACAGTCTGCAGCAGTGCAGTCTGGCTGAGCGAGTACGGATCGAAATGGGAAGGCAAACCCGGTCCCTAAAAATGCCGTGCAGAAGTCGGATGTGTCGACCGAAAGGTGCAAATATCACAGCTTAGGCGCAAACAGACACAACGCAACCACCGTCCTTTTCAGGGCGAACGAGGAAGAAGAAGAAGGAGAAACACCATTTCTGTCAAAATAGAGAGGGGGAGGGGTGTAAGAGATTTGTGACGTCACACAAAGGTGATCTGGGTTTTTGTGACGAAGTGTGACAAGGGGGAGGGGGTTTTAAAATGGCACAAAATTGCGTGACGTCATATGTAAACGACCCCATAACATACCATAACCATAATAACATTTTCAATGTACAGTACAGTAGATGTCTAATATGCGCATTCATCAACATCCGGGCGTTATCGAACTCCAACAACATGGATGCCCCGGAGAAGCTCTTCCTGAAAGTTTGTTTGTGAGACTTTGACATAATGTTGTGTAGAAAAAATATTGGGGGGTATACTACGAAACGTGTATTACATCTACGACCCGTTATTTTCACAGTATTAGGTAATGTACTCTGGGGAGAGGTTATTAAAATAAAAACTCTGCAGAGTTCATTATTCAAACAGTAGGCTAAACTGGGTAGGCTATCTCTGTGTCTCATAAAACAAATAGGCTTAGGCTACAACTGAAACAATTATCTGTCAACGTTTGAGGGATATAACTATGTGAATATTTCATGTGAAGTTTGAGTTTCGACGAAAATAGAAAACACAGTACAAGTAACAATTTAAAAAAACGAGTCGAAAAAGATAAAAACTAACGCGACTTTGTTATTTAAGTTGTAACATCTAGGCTATACAACAGGACATTGAATTCTTGACCTCGGGCAAAATGAGCTCCCAGTCATCAGGGCGTCGTCGCATCAACATGCGGCAGTATTCAGCTGAAGACCAGGCCTTAGATATTATCTCTAAAGAAGTAAGTATATTACACCTGATTTGAGAATGTACAATTGGCTTATGTAGGCCCTATCGTTTGCCTTTGTTGTTGTTAAAAAAAAAAAAAATGCAGTATATTCCTAGAGCATCCTTTGTGACCCTTCCATTCTGATGGTGAATTGTCTTCGTAGACTGTCATAGCATTCAGGCGTGCATTCTGCCCATCTTTCTGGTAATTATGCTTTGCCATTAACATATTTGCTTCTTTTGATATCAGTAAGCTAGTAACATTGATTATCCAGGCACATATGGCTGTGAACTCATTTGGGTTGAAGTCAGTGGCGGCTTTCTTTAATGAGCTGTTGAGCTGCAGCACTCCCTGTAAAAAAAAAAGGACTGCATACTGTCTCTACTACATTATAATACATAATCCGGACAGACCGAAAAATTGAGGTTACACCGGAAGGGTTAAATACAAAAAAAAAAAAATTATCCAACACCGTACTGAGGAAAGTGCTGCAAACGATTACAGCTCAAATGACCTTGACCTCTTATAAGCGAATGCTTGTTATACACACAGCTAGAGGCCAACTGTGATTGGTTTGAATTTTTTAACTAGAGCTGCAGCCGAATATACAGCTCAAGTGCAATGAGCAAATTAAAGGGGAGTTACAGTGAAAATTTTAAACACAAGAAATAGCAGCATACATGTCTGTGTAACCTGTTTGAGACTTGGGAAGCTGCTATAACTTTTCAGAACTTCTTGGCAGATTTTAGATGAGATAAGACACTAATCATTTGTGTCTGGGTTGATATTTCACGCGGTGGTCACAGTTTGTGAGTGTTATGTATAGTATTTTAAATGAATGAACAGTGCAGCACCCCCAGTGACAACCCCCTGGAACCGCCACTGGTTGAAGTGAAAAATGGTGAAAAGTGTTCTTCGATGCCAATGAAATAGTTGCCCATGTTGATTGGGTTAGGGACCCAGAGGTGCAGCAATAGAGAATGCAGTCAGTGACCCATAGCTTGACTGCTTGCGTCAGGGTCAGCGAACCAGCTGACCAAGACCTTACTCCACCTCCACGTGGTGGTCCTGGAAACAGGCTGCATCACTGCAGTCTGGCTGAGAGAGTACGGATCGAAGAGGGAAGGCAAACCCGGTCCCAAAAAATGCCGTGATGAAGTCACGAAAGGCGCAGATATCGCAGCTCCGGTGTAAACAGACACAACGCAACCAACGTCCTTTTCAGGACAAACAAGGAAGAAGAAGAAGATTGGGTTAGCATTAACGTTAGGGTTAGGTTTAAGGTTCTCTAAATTCTATTTTGATGCTGTTTTGAACATATGATCCACTGTTCATCATTTCAACCCTCATTTGTTTGCTTATCTTTGCCTGTCAGCTCCCTGCTTAGCATGGACCTTCATTAACTTCATGCCTATCTCTCCTGTCTTGAGCAGTCTGTTTAAAAGTTTCTCCCACATCTTATGTATCATTATTGTGACTATATCTTAACTCCCAGTAAATGTTATATCGGCTGCAAAGGATGTTACACCAGGCACCCTAAATGATATTATGGTTTTTAGGTTTTGCTTTGTTTATAATGCTGTTTTTCGATTTTAACAATCAAGTAATGTATTTTTGAAAGGAAAGCACTTCCTTTTATTCCAGAATGAACTATTGATTGAAGTTTAGATGTCTTTACTTGCTGTTTTGCTGTATTTTTTAGTGAATATTTTCAAAGCGTCTAAATGGCCACCATTCACCACCTTATGCTAACCTCATAGGTTGACTTGAGACCAGATGAGGAAATAATTTGTAGAACTTCTGTATCAGCTAATTCAAATTAGTTATTAGGCAGGTGTCAGTTGGATTGTCGATAGGAGTCCGAAATCAAGTGCAGTGACATATGTGCAGATGATAGTAACAGGCCTGATAAAATACATACAGTTAATTGGACAGAGCAGTGTTTTCAACAAATACAAGGACGGTGTGAGTTAGCAAGATAGAACATGATGAGGAATAATCAGGTTACACCACAAAATTTAGTTGACACCACTAACAGTGCAGCCTAGTGATCACTTGAAGATGGAGAGACAAAAATGAATTTAACGTTCGGTCAGACAAGATAAGAGAGCATAAATTCAACTCTGTACAACTAGCAAACACCCCTTCATCATCATTACCCTTGATCTCCCCAAGCAACATTGGCCTTCAACAATGCCAAGTCCTCCTATCCCATGCATTCTGCAGCAAATGTTACCAACTTTACCATGTCATGGTATCATGAGATGTTGTCAAGAACTTCTTTTGAAAATATATATCACAGCATGCTACATGTTTGTGAAACCAAAAGTCCGGGACCAATAAAAATTGGACCATTTGTTGAGATGTCATTGAAAATATTTTGGACTGCTTTCCACCCATGTGAAAGTGTGTTTATTTTCTAAGCATGCAGTTGAAGTATTCAATGCTCTTTTGAAACCATTAAGACCAAGGCATTATGTTTTTATGGATCAGCCTGCTTTCAAGGCTGTTACTGAATATATGCTTGTGCATAATTACATTTATGCAGGAATCCTCAGCATCAGCTGTGTTAGCATCCCTGCTGAAGTAAAGCTTATGAAGCGTGACCACCAAGAGATGAAATGGTTTTTAGACTCTGGAAGCAAAGTGTTGTGTGGTTCCTGGAAATATTAAAAAGAACAAAAACCCTGCATAATTGTTTCAGTGAAAGCATCTGTAATAACAGGTGAGAGGGGTGACAGGCTGTCGAAGGTATCAAACCTAAGTAAGTTGATGACTATGACATGAACAGCTGTGATCATATGACCAAAGGCATGATTATTACAGTATGTAAAACAGCAAAACACAAAAGTGGCGGAAGAAGATTTACTGCTAGATAACTGTGATAACACTGGTCACCTGTGACATTTTATACAACCTCTATAAGAAAGTTGAGACAAAAAATAAAAAAAACTTTGATATATCAGACAAAAGGTGAGAAATAAAATACACTTTAAAATTTGACACAGGGTCTGATTGAAAATCTCTCCAACAAAGCTCTCTGTTAAAGTTTTCATCAAAAGATTATAAACATCCATGAAAGGCAATGAAGTTTACTGGATTAAGACATCTTGTGGGAAAAAACATAGTCTGTGTTCACTGCAGCATCAGTAAAAAATTTTCTCTATCAGACTATTTGTGCATATGATGCACAGGCTAGCTACACCTTTGTCCTAAGAGGTATTTTGTGGCCGATTATAAACAAAAGAATAAGTAGATTCTGCCTAGACATTGAAAAACAGATAAATATTTTTTGGTTGAGTGGAGCGATAGTAGGTAGACAGGGGGCTGCTATATTGACCAAACATGGGGAAATTCCACTTCAAATTTGAATTTTTAATTATTTGTTTTAAATTTTTTAAATGGCCTCATTCTCAATGGCGGCTCATGAATCTGATACATGGGGGTGTGATGCGTGATGCCATATGATGATGGATGGTATCCGCATGTCTGGTTTTGTGTAGTGTGCAGATGTGTTCAGTCAAACAATGTTCATACAAAAATAACAGGGCAATCCACATAGAACGTCAGTAAACTCACGACGTATAAAGTCAATGATTCTTGTAACAGCCGTTGACGTTTTTCTTCATTATTTATTGTGGACGCCACAGTGACAAAATGGTTACGCGAATATGTAGGCACATCAAACAGTCATTATCACAGCAACATTCAATACAGCAATAGACGGTAGACAGCATTACAATGATGAGTCAGATGCATGTTATATTTCATAGTGCTGTAAATGTAGTCAGGTGAAAAACTCCATCCTTTTCTATAACAGCCAGGAGATAACCAGATGTATGAGATCAGTTCACTCTCCTTAGTCTGACTTCAGCAAGACAGACACGTCTGCCGAAGTATAAATAATGTCCTCAAAAATATCCTCTAGATAATAAAGGTTTTCCAAACCTAGTTCATTTAACAAAGTAGCAAGTAATGGTCCTTGGGACATGCATCAACCGATGCAGTACAATACAGCGACATGTGAGCTGGGAAAACATCTCGTGACGACGACTTTCGAAGACAGGCTATGAATCGAAATCGCTCACGACCCAAAATCGATAGAGTTAATGAAAAGTCAATTTACCTTGCCTTCAGGAAATACACAGAAATATCACGCCTCCCGACATGTGGGAAACACTAGAGGTATTATCTCGAATAAACGAAATATCCATTAAGAGGACTACACATCCCTGACAGAACAAAAAATAGCGGAGATCCCCTCTTCAACGAGGCATCTCTTTCGCCATTCAAATCGCTCACTCCACTAGTGGTGGGCGGAAACCGATCGACCAAAAAACAAGACCAGTCATGCGCAGTCCAGCGCAAAAAGACCACAGCTCAAAACTTAACTGCATTCAATACCAACGCGGGAAGACAAATGCTTACCGAGAAAAGTGACTATAAATTTCAAGCAGTTGTTGCCCTTGCGTTATAAAATAGATATTGTAATAAAACGATGTTGCGAGAATTTATCACGCAACAGGGTGCTGCATCTTAAAGTTACATTAAATTGCCTTGGTTATAAAACATAATAATAGATAGTCATAATAATGATAAGCAAGTTAAACATTCTACAAAACATTAAATGGACACGTAGCATAAATAGACTTGGGTAATCTTGAAATTTTATTTAAAAATAAAATCAATTCTTTGGTTTTTATTTTCATTGAAGTTTGGTACACTGTTGACCAAGCTTTTCTCTATTGAAAGTATTGCTAGAGCATTTAGCCGTTCCTGATTCATAGTGCTCCTTAATAATTTTTTAAATTCTTTTTAATGTCGAATGGCAGCTGTTCTTTAATATTTACGCTTTTAAATGAGATAAGTCATGTTTTTCAGTTTTTTTCTCTTTCATTTTGTTTATGTTTGTAAATCCACTTTTTTGCCCACGTTAAGTCATCTCTGAAAAGTAAACACTGAAAATAAAACAATGCATCTCTAACTTCACAACCACAAAGCCAACTTATCCTTTGGTGTTATTCAGTGTTAAAACTGCAAATATATTTCTTATTATTGCTTATTCCTGGCTGCGATATTTTAATTTCTTGTGTGGGATGCCCTTATATTTTTATTGAATTTTTTCTTGGAGAGTTAATTGTGAAAAATTAAGTTGCTGAAGATAAATCATTGTCACGCAACTTACTTCATGAGGAAGCATGTAGGCCATGATCGAATCAAATTTCACAAAACAGTCAGTTGTAGAAATAATGCTTTACTTACACATCTCGTCATAACATAACTTCAACTTAGCAAGTTCAAGCTCAGTTCACAATTAAGCTGTAGTAACATAATTACACTGTTGAATGTTCAGTACTGCCTTAACACTGATATAATTTACTTAATAGGAATTTTGGTGAATCCTACAAATAAAGGCGAACGATCAAATCGGCACTGTTCGCCGCACAGTTGCTGTGACTCGTTTTGTCATGCCTAAAAATGCGAATTAACAACCGAACAACTGAAAATTGACTGGTAAAAAAATGTGGAACTGTCTAACTTACAGTTCCCGCTTACAGTTAAGCTTCAAAGTTTATGATGATTTTGTGTTTTTATTCTTTTATTATTGAAATGATTATTGGAAATAGAGGATGATTATACTATATGCAGGACCTATAAATAAAAATATTCATTGCGTTGGTCTTCACAGTATGGTGAGTTCAGTTTATTTTTAGAAATTACTTTCATTTTCTTCCTTCAGCTTGCATTTTCACACTAATACATTTTTAAAATGAAAACATTTATACATGTGCACGTCAGTAATCAACAATAACTTTCTCCTTCATTTTCGTATTAACAACAAATATACCTATATACTTAAACATCACAAACATTTATTTGCTAAGGACTATTATTAACATACATAAGGGTGGCAGTTTTTGCCATCACAAACATTTATTTGCTAAGGACTATTATTAACACACATAAGGGTGGCAGTTTTTGCCATCACAAACATTTATTTGCTAAGGATTATTATTAACACTGTTAATTTTTACAGTAGATTCTTCCCCAGGGGACAGAGAGTTCTCTACATATCGGTTCTTATCTTGTTGTTGTGATCCCATTACGTTCTGTAGGAAGTACGTGGTAAGGCCCCAATCTCTTCCACGGTGGCTAGCCATTGTCTTTTTCTATGTCCGACACGCCTCTAGTGCGCCACACACTTTGCTGTTTCGCTTTGCGAGCTATTGATCTTTTCAGATTCCTCCGCCTCACTTCACCGTCTGAGTCTTTGTGTACTAGGGATGGACATTCCCTTGAGTAAGATTGCTCCTACTCCACCCATGTAGTTTAGCCAGTCAGCCAAGACTGTTGCCCGGGATGTGGCCACCGCCGTACACAAGCGGTATTCGAGGAGCCATACATGAGCTAGATAAAGAGAGGAGAACCAAATAGGATCCTGACTGTCCTAAAAAGGACATGGCTGTCTCTCACCATGAGGTACTATCCCTCTCTCTTTATAAGCATTTGGAAGAAAGAATTGAGGCTCTTGAAATGTGGATATATAGAAGAATGGGGCGTATCTCATGGAAAGAGATAAAAACAAATAAGGAGGTCCTAGAAAATCTAGGTATGAAAAGAGAACTAATGAGGGAGGTCAAAGTTCGGCAGCTAAAATACTTTGGCCACATAAAAAGGCATAACACCTTGCAGAAGACCATAACAGAAGGGAGAGTTGAAGGCAAACGTGCAAGGGGAAGACAGCGCTATAAGTGGGAAGATAACATCAAGAGATGGACAGGAAAGAGTCTATCAGAGTGCACCACCAAGACAAGAGACAGAAGACGTTGGAGATCCATTACAGCCAACCTTCGTTGTGGAGATGGCAACTGATGATGATGATTATTAACACACATAAGGGTGGCAGTATTTGCCATCACAAAACATTTATTTGCTAAGGACTATTATTAACACACATAAGGGTGGCAGTATTTGCCATCACAAAACATTTATTTGCTAAGGACTATTATTAACACACATAAGGGTGGCAGTTTTTGCCATCACAAACATTTATTTGCTAAGGACTATTATTAACACGCACAAGGGTGACAGTTTTTGCCATCACAAACATTTATTTGCTAAGGACTATTATTAACACACACAATGGTGGCAGTTTTTGCCTAGGCTAAACACACATTGTCTTGTGTAGTTCCTGAGGGTCTCTGAAGTATAGGACTGCTGCGCCCTCAGGCATGCCATACAAGGCATCATATGAGGTTGTGCATATGGCTGGCAACCTCGTGTAAAACAAATAGCCACAGAAATTACTGCTACAAGTGCATGTGAATGCTTGATGCAGGCTTCCTGCAAGGGAACCAACTTCAATGGTGGCTCCATGCACCGTAAGGGACCCAGATGAAAATGATGATGATGATAAACCTACTTGACGCTTGGCACTTGAAAGCTTAATATACCATCTTCTCATTTTTGAGAAGGTTTAGGAAATGCAACACAAGACTGTTTTCATTATCTAGAATGGCTTAAATCTTCCAGACTCTTGTAGTGTCTGTATGAGATAGTGGTTTATGTACTAGTTTGTGATTGGGAATTGGTAATACACAATCAGCAGTGTTACAGTAAGCAGTTTTAATCTATCCAGCATTGCATGTGCATTCACCAAGAGCAAGTAAATATATTGAGTTTTGGAAACTGCGAGTGGTGCCTTCATGTAAAGCTTTTTTCAGTTATTGCATTCTTGTTTAAGCTGTAATAATGAAAAATAAAATGCTTCTTTAATTTGGACAATTTAGTTGATGTTTACAACTATGCGATCAAGTATCAACCTAAAACAAACATCCTAATGGTTGAAAAAAAATATCCTGTTACATGCCTATTGAGGCATATAGGGAATATGGTGTTGGGTCCATATTTTCTTGACCTTACAGAACACTAGGGGTGATGTGGTCAGCATCATGCCGGCCACCTTTAACCTTCCCAGAATTGCTCTGGTACCCAATTCATGAGGCTTGGTCAACCCTGGAGCCGTTTGCAGTCTAAAAAAATCCCACCTCAACTGGGGATCAAACCAGGACAGCCGAGATGGGAAGTCAGTGCACTAACCACTTCGCTAACGTGCCTCTAATAGTGCTAAAGCTCTAAAGACTTCCAGTGGGGCTAGATCTAGACCAGGTGTCGGGAACCCGCAGCTCTTTGAGCTATCTCGTGCGACTCTTGGCTCTCTACTACTTAACTCTTAGTGAATAAAGGATAACATATGATTTGTTTTTCATGCGGCTCTTCAGTTTGTTAAAATGGACACAAAATTAAACATTTGGCTCTTTGTCACTGAAAGGTTCCCGGCCTCTGATCTAGACTTTCAGCTTCAGCATCTCAATAGACAACGATGATGCAGTTGTTCTTCCTATGGACTTTTCAAGTAACTGAAACTGAATTGTCCAAGTGTGAAACACTAAGCAGAAGCCGAAAGTTTGTACAGCAAGAATGGCCAGACTTTATCTCTCACAAAGATGATGCTATCAGGCCATATTTTAATGATCTTCTGAACATAACAATTCTTAGGACATTCTGCTTTGGCAGGCTAATTTAGTCATGCCATTATTCCATTGTAACTTTACCAAGGGTATTTTGGTGTAGTTCATTTGAAACAAAAAACACATAGAGAAGAGAACTGGAGACAGAAGTGAACATGATGAGAAAAACTTAGAACTTGAGCTGATGGCGTGTGACAGGAGGACTTAGCATGTATTTGTTTAAGGCTTCTATAACATCTGTGCTCCTTGACGAGCGAAAGGGTATTGATTCAAATGATTAACTGAAACAGCAGAGTACCATTGCTGTTGGTCTAGTTTCAATGCAAATATTATAAAACAACAGTAAAGAACTGTGGATTATGTGACCTCCTGATTCTCAATGGCCATGGGAATGAGTCCACATGGATTATTCATGACTTTTCTTGAATCAGCACTGGCTTACTGTTGTAGATGTTTATTCCAAGTATCCTTACATTTATAGCATGAGTTCAGCCACAGCATTGGTCATAAACCATGCAATAAGCAGGATTTGTTTACAGGAAGGATATCAGACACACTTGTCTTTAATAATGGCACCCAGTTCACTTCTCACCGCAAATTCTATTCACTGCATGAAAAATAATGACTCATCATAGCTGCTCCATTCTGTGTCGAAGCTGAATCTTCTTAAAAATTTTCAAGTTAACAATACACAACATTTTTCTGGAAAGGGGAAAACTAAAAATCAAGTACTGGATGAATCACTCTTTGCCGAAAAAAACATTGCAAACCCTGCTTGAGTAAATCAACTGCTGAATTACTTTATAGTCATTGACTATGGACACAATTATCATTTCATACAGATGCAAATATTCTGATTGGTAATCTAATCTTTGTTGAAGAAATTCTCACACAATGGAAACTGTTAGCCTCTTGATGGCTATACTCGTTTACAGAGATGGCATGAGATGTTATATTCAGTTTGACAGTGATATTGTGATATCAGAAACATTGCAAACCCTGCTTGAGTAAATCAACTGATGAATTAATTTATTGTCATTGTCTATGGGCACAATTATCATTTCATACAGATGCAAATATGCTGATTGGTAATCTAATCTTTGTTGAAGAAATTGTCACACAAGGGAAACTGTTGGCCTCTTGATGGCTGTACTCGTTCACAGAGATGGCAGGAGATGTTATATTCAGTTTGACAGTGATATTATTGTTCATAAACACAAAAACCAAATGCATCAGATAGCATCTCAACAAACAGATCGCCAGATCCTGATTATTTTCTGCTAATCAAGCAATGTTGGAACAGAAGCACAAAGCAGCACCTACTTGGAACATTCCAGTACCGTTTGACGTTCTGAATGACCACTTGCCTGTCCCTGAACCATTTCAGCAGACTATAAACATGTGGTGGATGATCATATTCTATTGTGCCGGTCAGCATCGACACTCTGGATGGTTTGACCCATGTTCCTAAATTTGCTCGGGATGAATATTGTATTATTAATTCTCTTTCTGGCTGTCAAAAACTTCTTTATGGCATTTGTGTGAAGTTTTGGTGAAGTTTTGGGAAATGTATCTTGAAACTGTTTGTCTTATCCAGAAAGACCTTAATCTTCTAGACATAAATGAGTGCAGAGATTACTGGAAGCCATTGGCATGTGATTTCTTAACAGGCTGGTGAAAATACCGTGGACAGCTAAGAAAGCTAATGAAAAATCCTGAAGGAAGCTGACAGAGAGAAAAATCATTGCAAGAGAAGGAGAGGTTGATGAAAATTTATAGGACATGCTCTTAAAAGAAAATTATAAGCATGATAACATTTGAAACGTTGGATGGTAGGGGAAGACAGACACAGAAAATATGTGATAGAATAATAGCATGGCATGGAAGGAAGTCATCAATATCGACAGCACAAGAGACAGTATTCTGTATAGAGTAATGATCATGTTACTGGTTGTGGTGTTGATGATGAAGACTTTAAAAGAATCTAATAATGAACTGTCTGAAATTCTTTGTAGCCAGCTAGGTTTCTACAGGATGATACAGCAAACCCCATGGCCCAATCTTCCTTAGTCTTTTATGACACCTCTGTTTGCAGTGTCCTATTGTTTGCCTTTCTTTTGAATACCAGGAACAAAACTTATTTAGTCAAGTTTTATTTGCTGTGTCCATTTATTTAGTAAATTTAATTTGTCTTGATCTTTTTTTCATTCTTGTGCAGTGTTTTTCACTTGTAAAAATTTTTTTATGTAATCCATTTTAATTTTGTTATTGCAGGAATTGTTTCTGTTGATATTTGATATATCAGTTCTTTTAGCAGTCCTTGTGGTTGGTCACCATCATCATCGTTATTTTCCTTTGCGCTCCTTACAAAGCATGGTGCCACCACTGCAGCTGTCCCCTTGTAGGAAGCCTGCACCAAGTGTTCACGTGCTCTTTTTTATTGTGGTTTCTGTGGCAATTTGTTTTACATGACGAGGTTACCAGCCCCATGCACAAACTTATACTAGTCGCCTTGTTTGACATGTCCTATTTTTCTTTATCTTTTTGGAGAAACCCCCCCCCCCCCCCACCCTTCCCCGGGAACTACATGTTGATTGAAAATACCAGATAATGTTTTTTTTCTCTAGTTTCATCAATTTTGATTTTCCTATTTGTTAAGGGATGTTATACTTTACTATATATTTGTACTTGTACTTTTGATTGTCATAATAAATAAGGAACAATACTTCCACAGGCTGAAGATCGGTTAGCTGCCAAAAGGGCTGCCAGGACTGAAGCAAGAGAAATACGTATGAAGGAAATTGAAAAGCAGCAGAAGGAGGTAAGAGCTGTTTTAATAATTATTAAATTATGCCAGCACGTTGTCAACATTTGTGGTTAAAAATAAAAATGTTCTAGTCATAACATTTGTTTGTTGTGAAATTCAGGTCACATTTTAAAAAGTGCAGTGCATGTAAATACATTTTTGAAATAATCCAGTTTAGTTAAAGGAAATATAAGGCACATGCTAAGGAATAAGCTATTGTAACAATGAGTTACATAGCAGGGGTGTGTTTGGAGTGTAAATATTCGTACTGACTTGAAGTGTTAATTCAGCGTTTTATCGCTTTCAGTCTGAAGCAAAGCAAGACAGAGTTCATGAGCTTACAAACGAGCATGCTGCTGCCAAGGTTAGCTGCCAGATTATGCATGCACATACGATGGTGTTACAAGTGTTTCACATTTTTGTTTTTGTGATTGTCTTTGATGGTTATCTTCTTCAGCTCTGCAAGACCTTGTGGTCCACTGCTACAAGGATAATCCATTTTCACTCCTTTTTGTTACTGGTGGCTACTTTCTGTTTTTCCAGTTTCACTTCTTCCATCCATTTCAGTGCTTTCCCTCTGTTCTCTTCTTACGACCTTGGTTTTGTGCCCCCATTCTGTTGTACATAAACTGTATTTCTTTTCGCTGTCTTCCGTCCTTTCATTAAATCTCAGTCATTTCACATTTTTGGCTCCCAGATACTGATTGTAGATGGTAGGGCACTGCTGGGGCCAAAAATATACCTGATAATGGTAATAGAGATCAGAAGCAAAGTAAAAGAAATTACATGAAACGGGCAAAATTAAAATAAAAGAAGAACAAAGAAACGGATGGGATTAAATGTCAAAAGGGTCCACACCGCAAGCACCACTGCAGGGCTTGGGGGCCAACACGAGGGTCAACAATCATCACAACTGTCAGCCCTGTCATACACTAGATGCACGGTCCTGCAAAATCCAAGTTATTATTTCCATTTCCTGCTCTGTTCTTTAAGTGTTGTGAGGTTGTCTTCTGTTTCTTCCACCATAAGGAATCAAGAGCAAAGAGTGTCAAGAACTGATAGAAAAAACCAGACAAGTACCACTGAAACAAGAGATGAGAATAACACACTGGCTGTGCATAGCACACAAATTGAAGAAACCTGTTGATAGCATTACAAGGCAATCCTTATTCTAGAATCCCCAGGATAAGTGAGATAAAGGGAAACCAAAAAAACCTATGGGGAAGAGAACTGGAGACAAAAATGAAAGGAACAAAGGAGACCTGAAACAGTTGGCAAAGGATGAAAAGGCTTAGCATGAATTTGTTGAAGACCTGTGGACTTCAGGGAGCTCAAAGATAATGAATGAATATTTCAACCCTCAGGGGTCATCAAGACTAAGATTTGAAATTGATCAAGGAGTACTCATTACCACAACTGGACACAATTTTGGGGTCAGGTGGTATGAAAAAATATGAACACGGTAGAATGACACTCAGTGCCGGGATAATGTACACACCAAAGATGACATACACAGAGACACAAGCTGGAACTTACACAGGCAGACATCAGGGTTTTAGGCTAACTTAGGATATACACTTATGTAGTTGCATGGTGCTTGGAATAAATTATTCTGTTTAAATTGTTATCAAATTTTGAATGCTAGTGCACATAGTTGAATTCATACATATTAAGTCTTCATGTGATTAGACGCATCAGTATGTGCAGTTTTGCCTATTGACAGTTTCAGTGAAGATGTAGGAAGATTAACACATATCAGCTTGGAAGAGTTATGTTGTAACACTGTAGCTGAAATAATTTTTCTCATGATTAAAGTATAATACTACCAAATTAGCTATCTTGATTGATCATCTTGTGTGTTATGTCATTTTAACTGTTCAATAGCCTCATTATTGTCATCTCAAAAAAAATTTGTTTTTTTCTTTTGATAAAAGGTACGGTTGTCTGGATCACGGTCAGGTTCGAGGCGGGGCAGCACCGAATCTAATGATTCAGATACAAAGGATACAGATTTCAAGGTGAAATACTTTGTAATGTAGTGTGGTGACAAAAAATATTTACTGTGTTAGGCAAAAGTCTTTGATCGTCAGAAGTGAGTGGTAAAAAATTGTAATCAGACTACAGGCCTAAGCTGCATAATTCTTTTGTTAGTCAGGTGGGGCCAGGGAACATTTGCTGTATTCCCATTTTATATATTACTTGCAATAACCCGTCAAAATTGACAGGTTTTTAATTGCAGCCATCTTATCATTTTGATCCATAATAATAAGTCTGCAATACTTTACATTAAAATTTTGTCTTGAAGAAACAATCAAAAACTTACATTTTAAGGTTATTTTTAAGAAAATGATGAGTTAAATCCGTTTCCAAAATGAAACTGGACAGAAGAGTATCTTGATTGTCTGTTGAATTAATCTGCATCTCCGCACCTTCCTGTCTCCAGTTTATCAATTGTGTTGTTGGCTTCTTTCCATAATCAAACTGTTCATGCACACCGTCATTTGCGCACTTTTCTATTTTTGGGAGAGAACATATAAGGGCAACAATACAATTATTGTCTAACTTTCAACCACAGTTGCACCCCTTAGCTGTGGTTAAAAGTTAATGTACTCTCTCGAAAATAGAAAAGTGCGCAAATGACGGTGTGCATGATGTGACCGACCGATCGACGTACTTACGGCGGGAATTATGGTATTGGATATTTTTAATGTGTTTTATGTCAGTTTTGTTTATGTGTGTGTATATATATGTATATATATTTTTTTAATTCCTTAATTTTAAAAAAGGAATTATTTTGATCTTGTTTATCAAAATTACCAGAAAAGAGCTCAAAAACTGGTGAGTAGTGAATGCCGAGGATTTTGAATTGAACAGAAGTTGAGTGTAAAGGAAACGGGGTTTTTGTGCACAGATAAACACTTGCATGGTTTGTTCTTCTCTATGGGACATCTTGCATGCAGGAGTCGAGCTTTCATTTATTAGATGATGTCACACATTTGTTGTTTTATGTTTTCCTTAACAATATTGATTCTTTTTAACTTAATTATCATCATCATCATTTTCCTTGTAGAGCCAGCTGGTCCCCTTGCTGGAGGCCTGCTAAAAGCATTCACATGCTCCTTCAGTGATGGTTTCTGTGGTAATTTGTTTTGCATGATGAGATTGCCTGCCCGATTCACAACCTCATATCAGTTGCCTTGCATGACGTTCCTGAGGGTGCAGTAGTCCCGTTCTTTCTTTGTCTCTTCAGAGACCCTCGGGAACTATACAGGGCAACTAAATCACGGCCTACAACAAAAAACTAAGAAGTAAATATAATTGAACACGAATACAGTGTGGATATCAGTATTGTAATGTATAACAACAGTATGGTCTGTTATCTTTAGTATTGCTTCAGGTACATAATATCCATGCTTCTGTACTTTATTATGAAAAAGGCCACAGATGGATGACTGAGGTCTGCAGGGGAACATCTCATAATACATGGGCTAGTTGATATCTGAAGTCAAAACAAAGACCACATACAGGAGGAAACCTACAGATTACAGAAAATAAGTTGATGTAGATAATACCTACCAAGAAGACAAAAATGGTGAACTACTTAGGAAGCACATTTTCAACAGATGGCGTTCCTTTAGTGGAAATTGGGCAGATAATTTGGAAAGCAAACAATAAACTGTGCCTTGTAAGGAAATCCAAGATCTACATTCCAAAAGCAGAACTGTATCAGGCCTGGGTAAGAACTTTGGAGTATGAAGGTGATTAAAAAAAAAAAAGAAGAAAAAAGCATTCTAAAGATTTTGCATTATTTTTGTGTGTGTTATGACAGAGCAGTAGGAGCCGTAATGGTTACCACACTGCGCTGGTGATCGGGTGATCCAGGTTCGAGCCCTGGCGAGGACATTTGAAGTTGTATCGTCGACCAGGGACTCAAATAACCTGAACGGCTCCTGAGCCGACCCAGCTCTAATGGGTACCTCCGAAACCGGCGAGTATCTGCCTGAATGGTAAGAGGACACCTGTCATTGTACAGGGAAAAAGGGATGCTCACGTAAAATCAGTCTCAGGTTGGACATATCAACAGGAGATTTTGCCTAGAGTAATAGCTGGCTTACGATTAAAAAAAAATTAAAATGACAGAGCAGTGAACATCAGCATAAAACACAGGACTTAGAGGGAAAATGAGGCACCTGAACTTTTGAAGAATGGGAAATTAGAAAACTAGCTTAGAACAGGCTCTTGATAACTGGCTGTTTATCTTTTTAGCTCATTAAAAAGCAAGGAAGCAAAACTTCAGATTTGATAAATAGAGGCTGTTGTGCTTTGCAATCTTCCTTTTTATTTTCTAACATGCTAACTAATTTTGATTGTGCACTTTACAACTCTAGTAAGAGGAATGTACATTTAGATTACTAGCCAGCAGAGAACATGGCCTTTCAGAAACTAGATAGAAAGTGGAAGCCTTAAGAGGAAGCAGAACCTTCTGAAGATTAGCTAGAGAACAGAAGCTTTTTTGGACCAAGCTAAAGAACAGAACCTATTGTGAACTGGCATATTTCTTGCTTATTTCAGTTCCTGTAGATTTCAGAATGGAGGCATTTGTGCATTGCAATTTATTTTAACATGCTCACTAATGTCATTTGTGCATTAAAAAAAATTTTTAATGTCCAGAGTGGCCTGTAAGCATTAATCTGTAGGCCACAGAGATTTGGTTTTACAGAAGAATGGTAAAAAGACCATTCTTCTTCTTCTTCCGTCCTTAGCCACCGACCGTCAAAGCAGTCAGTGGCCATTACGCCTAGTGGCGTCTTAGGGCAACAGCAGCTAGGTTTTCTTTGCCATTGTTTCCCATCACGCCTATTGGCGTCTTTAGGGCAACGGCAAATCAATCCATTTGCTGTTGTTTCCGTAATCGAAGTGACTGGCAAACGGGTGATCAGCCCGTTGTGCAAAAAAGACCATGGATAGCTAAAAAGAGTAATGAGTATGTCCTGAAAGAGACCATTGCACAAAGAAAGTTGACTCCCCATGTTAGATGGAAGCAATCCACTTTCTTTGGACAAGTTTGGAGAAGAAGAAAGCTGGAATATATTGTGACAACAGGAAAGACTGAAGAAAAAAAGAGATTGATGACAACTGAGAGAGATGATACAGGACAGTCTGACATCTTGGTATGGAAAGAAGTCAACAACAGAATTGATAAATAGTACTGGAGACAGGAAGTTGTGGAGAAACATGATTTCTTATGCCACCAGGTATGATACTTGAAGAAGAAGCAATGATATTTGTGAATTAGATGATCATGGCAGCTTAGCACCTCTAAAGTCTGCATGACAATCAATTCCCAGCTCTAAAATCCAGTTGTGTTTTTGTATGCATCTTGCAGTTGGATGGTTTAAAAAAAAAATGGTCTGAAGTCAAAGGTTTCAGTTTTCTGTCTCACAGATATTTACTGAAAAATCCTTTTATCCGTGTTCCTGTAATTATTACTGTGCATTCACCCAAGTTAATGAATGAATTCATTAATATAGACCCAGAGGTGCAAAATACTATGCTGCTTTGAATTACATCCTGTTTGATCCTGATCTCATTAAAACTGCATATGATTCTTGCTGTTTTTTTTTTTTTGTTTTTTTAATTAACTGGCTCAGAATTAATGTTATTTTGCTCAATGCCTTTTGCTGTTGGTGATCGTTATGAGTTCTATTAATACTGTTTCTGTGTACATAAAAACATTAAGAGGAGGCAAAACACAATCCAGTTTAGAACATGAATATTTCGCAGTTTAATTTTAGTGCCTTATTTCATAAACCAAATGGTCAGTTTTTAAAATGAAATTATCACGTTTTTAAAAAATTCATTATCACTGCATGCTAGGAGTTCTCAGTAAACTTATTAGGTTTAGCAGTAGTTATCAATTTTAGTATTTGCTTTCTTCATTTTCATTGAATACAAATGGTGAATTGATTGTTACAGAGAAATAAAAACGTACTTCAGAAACAAAAAAAGGCCTATTGCTGTAATCTGCTACCCAGCTCTGGTAGCAAATAGAAAAGAGACAGACCTTAGGAGTGATGTCATAAGAAAAAAAGGAAAGTTGGGTAACAAAAGAATACATGGAAAAAAATAGTAGAAGAAATAAAAAGTACCAGTATATCCTGGACAGAGATGAAGAAAATGTATGTTGAGTATGTTTTGCAGAAGCTTTATGCTCAGTGAAGAGTTGGTCAAGCTCTGAGATTGGCAGCAGATCTGAAAATATTTGGTGGTGTACTAATAGAAAAGGTAAAGGTAGTCCCATAACAGATACTGCTGTAGGTGAGTGAAGTGTTAGAGACTTCACTATACTAGGTCCAGCATCGAGAGATGGGGTGACCAGTTCCCTTCCTCGTTGCCTTTTCCTTTCCTAACTCAAAAGCAAAGTTAGGTACCCATTTACAGCTGGGTAGACTGGAGCATGATGATACCGTGAATCAAACGCGGCACCTTAGCCGCGCGAGACCAGCTCTCTAACCACTCTGTCAATCAGATGCTCAGTGTACTAATAGTAACAATAAAGTCAAACGTCTCGGCGTCTGTGGCCTAATGGCTATGAACGCAGTTTCATAATCCAGATACACCAGGTTCGATACCTGCTGCAGGCGGTTTGGTAGCAGATCGCTTTGTGTGGATTTTTAACAATGGTATAAGCGCCGTACCGTTCAGAAAGCAATGTCAAACTACTGAATGAAAAAAATTGCCTAGAAAAATCACAAACAGCCAATAAAAGCTGGGGTTGATTGCCACATACTGTAAAGGATAGGCAACTAACTTTTTAAAGTCAAACGTGATCACAGTATCAAACTCAAGTGCAGAACTTTACAGCTTGTAAGATGCACTGCCTTTGAGTTTAACTAGAATTAGTAGTGCATGGTAAAATGAGAAACATTGTGCTAGTGTCTGAAGCATGCTTAGGGCTGAAACACTTAGAAGATCTAGTGAATAAAGTGGTTTAGGCACTTGGCCAGACCTTAAACAGATCATCTGGCATGGTAGTGATCACTATAGTGGTGGAAGAGTACAGCTTTATCTTCAGGCTTAGCTCAGGAGTGCCTGTCAGCTGCCTGTAGAGTATAGGTCTTATTTTAATTGATGCCAAGTCAAGCTCTCAGCCCATTTAGTTTTTGGGGCTTCTGGTCAGACAACAAAAGGACTACTGCTCCATCAAGCACATCGTAGAAGGTGACTAATATGAGGTTGTACATGGGACTGGTAACGTACAAGGTGACTAATATGAGGTTGTGCATGGGACTGGTAATGTACAAGGTGACTAATATGAGGTTGTACATGGGGCTGGTAACCTATCATGTGAAACAAATTGCTACAGAAACCACCGTTGCAAAATCATGTGAAAACTTTGTGCAGCTTCCTACAAGGGGACTAGCTGCAGTACTGGCTCCGTACTCCATAGGGAGTGAAAAGGACAATGATGAAGCCAGGCTGTCATGTCTTTATGCTATCTGTGCAGGATATTTCCACAATGTGTTTCATCTTTCCTGTCTGCCTCCAGTTCTTATCATTATATGTTTTTGGGCAATGACTACAGCCCACAAAAGTCAGATCCAAACCTCAGAAATGAGGTGTCTGAGAAAGGTGGTCCGCAACCAGACGATACGTCAAGGCCTAAAAAACAACCCCTGCAGACCCAAGTAGAACAGTCCCAACTAAGATGGTTTGGCCACTTCTGCAGAATGGGAGATCAGCTGCCTCGGCAGGTATAGGAGGCTAATAGCCAGGGATCCAGGACGACCCAGAATCTGCTGGTAGGACAACATTAGACAATCTATGAAAGACTAGACTGGAACCAGGCCAGGAGGAAGACAGCCGATAGGATAGTATGGCACTCTGTCTTCTAAACCTCTACACCTCATGGTAGAAGAGGAACGACTAAGTAAGTAAGTTTTTGGGCTTCCCATTAGCTCTTTTACACTAGATTCCAGTGTCACCGATAGCTTGTTTCCTTAGAATCGCCTGCCTTATGCGAGTGTCTCCACATCTTTGTTCCACTGGTATTTATGTGGCTTTAACCATAGATTCACATTGGTGGTCTTGCAATTGACTTACATAGTCTTCTTGACATGTGAACCACACACAATGCTGCTTAATGCCACCATTTGGTGACCTATCAGGTGCACAAAATACCTCTGCCTGCTGCGATCATTTGGGTGTGACATCATGCAAGGCTGTAAAAAAACATGCTGATTGGCTGATGTTTATCAAGAACTAAAAATAGAAAGAAAAACGTAAACATGGCAATTGTTAGTATGTATCTAGAAGTGGATCTGTGTAGGTAATATACATTATTTGGGGTAAGAAGGGAGGAATTGTATAGATTGTAATCAATGAATACCCTTTAGCTTCCCAACAAACACATGCCAAGTTCTCTGTTGGGCCATCAAGGCAAGCTCTTTCCATGTTCTCATCACTTTCATTTGTCTCCAGTTCTCCGTTACACTTGCCCCTCAGTCAACCTCTTACCCTTCTTACCTTGGGGATTCCAGAAGTAGGACTGCCCTGCAATGCCACCAACAGGTTTCTCAATGTGTTTCCCATCCATTGCCAGCACCTTCTTCTCATTTCTATTTTCACTGGCACTTGTGTGGTTCTTATCATCAGTTCCACATTGATGACCTTGTCACATAATTTCAGTCCTTTTCTGTGCAAGTTTGTAGCTTTTTGGTTGTTTTTGTTGTTCTCCATGTTTCAGAGCCATAAAATAAGACTGACTTGACATCTGAGTTGAAGATTGTTCTTGACTTCTTTAGATTTCCATGTATTTCCCAAGGTAATGAAACTTTCTCATATGTCTTTTTAATTCTTATTTTTATACCAGTATCAACTCCTCCAGCATTGTCAATACTGCTACTGTATGATTCCACATTGACTAGCGATGACTCTTCCAGCTGTTGTAACATTGGTGATGAATGGATGTTTTTTTTTGGTTCTGAATGTTATGTATCATCATCATCATTTGCCTTTGAGCTCCTTACAGATCATAGAGCCACCACTGTAGCTGGTCCCCTTGCTGGAAGCCTGCAGCAAGCATTCACATGCTCCTGCAGAGTTAACAATCTGTGACAATTTGTTTTACATGATGAGGTTGTCAGCCTCATGCACAGCCTCATATTAGTTGCCTTGTACGGCATGCCTGAGGGTGTGAGGATCATATTCTTTGATTTGAAAGTAATTTAGCCAAAGTAAGTCTTTTTAATTTTTTTCTTTCAGGAAAGTGGTTTTGTCATATTAGCTAATGACAAAGGAGAGCCTGTACTTCAGAAGTCATCACAGATTAATTCAAGCAATGGACCCCTTCCATCAAGTGCTTTACTAGTGTCAGCAGAAACGCGGGACTATTTGAGGAAGGCTGAAGGTGCAACAATAGGTACTGCTGTTGCTGACATTAATACTAATAAATCTGGTGTTATTAGTCAGACTGGCCATCAGGCAAGCTGTTTAGTCACATCTAATTCTGTTGATGCAGTTGATGGCTCAGCATTTGAAAAACTATTGTCTGAAATGTGTGGTGGGGATGATAGCAATAGTAAGATTAGTGAAAGACCTGCGCCAAGTAACTTATACAGTAAAAGTGATGTTATTTTGCATGATGGTATTGATGTGACAACTAATGAGTCCACTTTGTATGAGCATGAATTGTCCAAAGTTGAGCCTTTAGAAGGAGGTGGTGGTGGTGGTGATGGTGATGGAATCTCTTTGAAAACTGAGTCTAGAGTTTCTGGAGGTGACTCTAGTATTATTCCAGATGAAATAGATGCAGCGTTTCAGACCCAAACTGAGGCCACTTTGCCACCTAAGGAGAAAGAGAATTCTGCCAATACCTCCACGTTTCTTGGAATTGAGCCTCATCAAGACTTGGTTGATAACGAAACTGAAGAAGTTGATGAATTCTTTGATGCTGTCAGTACACCATCTCCATCCAGTAAGACCAGCAACTTTGATGAGCAGGGAGCTATCAACCACAGATAATAAGGATTGTCATGGCTATCTCAATGCCAGCACTCCTATCAGTAATGAATATTCAGAAAATCTGACACCAGATGAGACTGAGATAACTCAGAATAAAGAGGAGGAAGCGAAGCTCACATCAGATATAATTCATTCTACTGTTTATGAAGGTCCAGATAGCTCTTTAAGTAATACAGAGGTAGAGAATAGTGTCCTTCGTGCCACCGAGGAGACTGTGGAAGTGGATACTGGAAAACAAGATGGTAGTGAGGATGTTACAGAACAGAGAGAAGGCACAGAGGCAGTAGAGATATCCACAGAGATCTTGAGTACAGAAAGTGCTGCTATCCCTAATGAGGTAACAGAGGAACAACACATGATAGATGAGGCAGATACCAGGAAGTCTACTGTTGGTGACATTCAAGGTAGTAATAATCCTGAGGTACAAGAAGCTTCATGTACCCAGGAGATTTTGTGTGAAAAGCAAGATGAAAAGCAAGAGGATGACAATATTGTGAAGGAGAAAGATGAAAAAGAAGCAGAAGTTTCAGAAGATGGATTGAATGCAGTAGGTGAAAGTGTGGAAGAAAGTGAAGGAAGTAATCAAGAATATGGAGGAGGTAGAACTGGAAACACAAGGGAGAAGGCTGAGCACAAAGAGGATGTCGGCAGTAATGCACAAGTTGGTAATGATAGTGATGGCGAAAAAGAACATGAGGAAAGGGAAGGTTCCCCTGTGAAAGACACATCCAAGCTGGAGGTGCGAAAGGCAAGCGTAGGGGGCTCTGAGGCGTCAGATGGAGCAGGTCTTGATGACTATGATCTAGATGACATTGATGACATACTGAATACTGGTGTCCCATCATTTGCTGAAGCAGATGAGCTCAATATAACTCAAAGTACGGACACTGAATTGACTGTGACAGCAGCTGTAGAATCAGTTAAACAAGGGGAGAAAAGTAATGCCAAATCACCTGGTGATAAGGCTGGGGAGAGAAAAGAAGAGATTAAAACTAAAGATCATGTTAATAAGAAAGCGAAAGGTGAGAAGAATAAGACAAGTAAAAAATATAGTAAAGATAAAGCAGAAAAGAGTAAATCTGGTGAGAAAGAGAGTAAAGATAAAGTGGATAAAAGTAAATCTAAAGAGAAAGATGGCAAAGATAAAGCAGACAAGAGTAAAGACAAAGCAGAGAAGAGTAAATCCAGTAAAAAAGAGTCTGAGAAAAGTAAGCAAAGCAAAAAAGAGGCAGCACAGGACAGTAAGGCTGATTCTGCACATGATGAGGAAGATAAAAACAGTACAGCTGAATCGCAAACATCACTTGAACCAGATGACTTAGAAGGAGCCCTTGATAAGCAGATGCAAGAGTCTGAAAGATTGAAGTCTCCAAAGAAATCATCAAAGAAGCTGTCAATTTTTAAGAAGGTCTTCAAGTGATACGGCTGTGCATCAGATTGAGGCTGTCTTCTTGTTTGTTGTTGTTGCATCTACTTATGGTATTTTATTCAGAGAGTGTGGTAAGAAGTGTTTTTTTATTATTTGTATGAACTGCTGTCACTGTTACATGTTTTGTGATGAGATGGTGCTTTCCCATTGCTGGTCACTTGAATGCTCTTTTTGTTCTAATATGCATCATGCACTTCAAATTCAGTAAGAAGGAATACCTTAAATACTAATTAATCATGTTAATCAAGGAACAAGAAGAGAAAAAGTATTAATACTGAAGCAAGAAAACCACAAATTCATAAATATGGATTAACATTGAAACCTATGATAATTCTTTGATTTCATTATTACTATTCACACTGTGTCAGAATTGTTTTTTTTATGTCCAAGTAGTTCAATAAACTATCTTTTAGTGTAAATTTTATAGGAATCAGTTCTGTGAACTAGTACCTATTATATATCAAATTGAAGGGAAATGGATTGTTATATTTGTAAAGATTTTGGTAGTGTAACATAAATGCAGTTGTTACACAACAAACAAGTTGCATTGCAATTTAAAAGACACCTAAAAGTTCAGAGAGGAATACAAACATATACCAAGAGAGTTTAATGCTGCTGTCACTGAAACAGGTTTTTTTATTATTAACATAGAAAGGTAAACCGTTTATGCCATAATACAGTTGTGAACGTGGCCGTTTGTTGTAAATTTAGTGAATTCACACCAATTTTACTCCGGTCACTTATAAAAATCACAAATTATGTACAATAATGTATTACATAATTTTCAAACAAATAACTAGAAAACCTTTCATTTTTTTTTATTTTTTTTTTGGTTCAGTTTTTGCCTTTTTCTGGCGAGGCGCATTCCTTTCAACCTATTTGGTTATATCAGAGCGCATTTACCATCCAGAAAAAAAGTCAACTCTGTTGACTGCTATCCCGATCAGCGTTGATAGATACTAAGTCCTGACAAGGACTAACATTATCTATCTGCTAGCATAAAGACCTAACAAGGACTCGCCAGCTACGCCAATGCCCGAGCTAGATAAACCTTTCTCATAAAAACATGGACAGTTGCTTGAAATTCTAACAGTGTTGTTAGCTTCATCTTCCCTCTGTGACCATTCATCAGGTGAACTGTAGGTTCTGTTGCTTTTCAATAGGCCAGGCTATCAATTTAACGCTTGATCTTTAGCTAAATGTAATGTATTTTATATCTGCAATCACCCTCGCCATTTGATGACAAACTATACAAAAATATAAAATAAATCATTGTCACTGTCAGTGATGTTTTCTAAGTAAACTTGACACATTCATTAGATTAGGGGGCATATAATCTGTTGACGTGTAGCTTTTTTTCTCTAGCAGTAACAAAAGAAAAAATACAAACACTTTATTTGTCACCTAAATGAGATAATAACACCAAAACATGTGTACGTGCCACTAAGTTTCACTACTAAGGGTAGTGTAACAGTAGCGGAAGTTAATTTGTGGTTTTAAAAACATGAACTGGATTAGATGTTTGAGTTTCTAAACTTATTAGTGACAAACCTAAAGCAACACCGTCAGTGTTGATCCAGCAGCTATGTCAGAATAGAGCAACCTTGTAGACATTGCTCGAGTCAAAAGAGGTAAAAAAAAAAAAAATTGAAGTGAAGCTAAACAATTTTTTTTTAATGTAAACATAAGTGGAAAAGTACTGGAATAAGTGCAAATTTTCTTATATGTTGAACACATAATAACATATGATGGCATATAAGAAATGGATGTCAAAAAGGTAATGGAAGTAGCAACAATTTCATACAATAACATAAAAATGGATTACTTTAAAAAAAACTAATTTTTCTCTGAGTTTTAAAACTCTGAGATGTTCGGAATTCATGACTTAAAAAGTGTATTATAAAATATGGCAGGGTTCCAGAGTCATTCTCATGACATTTGCCTTCAGGCAAAACGTGCTATTTTTATTCAGGGTTTTGTATAGCATAAGTGTGACTCAATTGTACCATTCATTTCTCAGCATGTGTTATTGTGACACTATCTCATTTGTTATTGAGGTTTCAGTGATCTAATGTTCTTCAACTTTTATGTAAATGGCTATTTTTACTGACACATAAATATTTTGTCTCTTATATTATTTACTATTGTATTTGAATATAAATGAGATATCATTTGTGTTTGAAGTTTACAATAAGATTTTTTTTTTACAAACAAATACTTTGTTAGCTTATAAAGCTGTACAACTTTGAAAGAAAACATACTGGTCTATTAATTTACATAACAGTAGTGGTTTGAAAAAAATTATTTTCTTTACTTTTGGATTTTGGTAGCTGTTTTTTTTAAGTCTTCAGAGATGTGTCCTTATAGTATCATATCATTAATTATATTCATATCTTTCTTATTATTAATAAATTAATATCTTGTTCTCTCTGAACCCAGTACTTGTGTGTAAGTGTAATGAGAAAGAATAAATAATCAAAGCTACTAATTATCCCTGCCAAGGTAGCATTCCTGGATATAAACTCCATAAATGAAATTTATTACCCTTTGTTACCATGAAAAGTTATGTAAAAAAAAAAAAAAAAAAGAAAGGAAAAAAAATACAGTGTTTTACTCATGTTTTTTTTTCCACTACACTATCACTTTCTGTGATAAGCATGTTTTGCATGACTTTGTTCTTTAATATCAGTTGGGACCATGTGATATTGTAATTGATATTAAATTCATTGCCTAAATGTTTTATATTCTGATTTTTTTTTTTTAAATAACACTGTTGCATTGTTCCATGAATTGCATAAAGTCACTGTATTGTGTTACTGCAGTCTACAATGCTATCAAATGAGTTAACGATTTTCTTTCTGAAACCTCCTACAGCACTGCTGTTTTGTGTAGATTTTATATTGCCACAGAGCATGCCTTTTTTAAAATGTTGTTTTGTTTATTGTTAGTATTATGGAAACTCTCTTTGCAGCTGTAACACATGATCTGTCCTTTCATATATTTTTTTTCTATCTCTATGGCAAATTTTCAGTATCTCTATCTCATGTGTTATTTAACAGCCGTCTTGTTCTTTTATACCCGATGGATTTCACTTTGAAGATCACCTGATAATTTTTTGTGATGACTTGTCTAAGAGTTAACTGAAGTCCATTTCCACTTTTGTTAAGTTACCTTTTCCATTGTGTTGTGATTTGTTACTTTCAAGATTCTGTGTTCCTAAACTTGTTCATTTATTTCAGGCCTAATCAACTTTCTTAGACAACTGAAGGATAGAAAACTTTTATTGTTATTTACTTATATTTTTGTTATGGTGCAAGATTCATCTGATGTTTGACTTCCATCAAGTACAATTCACAGTTTGGGTAGATGGAGGCACATACTTTGCATTTTTTAAAATACAATCATAGCAGTTTAAAACAAAAGTTTACTGTTTTTATTTTTATCCTTTCATGTAAAACAATTGTTCCCTTTGATGAAAAGAAGGATTAGTAATTTGTATCTTTCTTCTTCTTCTTCCGTCCTTAGCCACCGACCGTCAAAGCAGTCAGTGGCCATTACGCCTAGTGGCGTCTTAGGGCAACAGCAGATAGGTTTTCTTTGCCATTGTTTCCCATCATGCCTATTGGCGTCTTTAGGGCAACGGCAAATCAATCCATTTGCTGTTGTTAGTAATTTGTATGGGATGAGTATATTGAAGCTCTTCGGTGTAAAAATGGAATAGTGTAGAAAACATGTGAATTAAAAAAGTGAATATGATATAAAACTTTGGTCTTGAAGAGGGATTGACTAAATGAATGAACATCTGTGTTCTGCTCATTAAGGAGCACAGGACCACTGTTGCAGTTAGCCTGAACTAAAGCAGTGTATGTGCTCTCACACATGGTGGTTTCTGCAGCTACATGATGAGATTGCTTGTCCCATTCATAGTCTCAGAGATTGCTTGTCCCATTCATAGTCTCAGAGATTGCTTGTCCCATTCATAGTCTCACCTTATGTGCCAAATGACATTTATGATGGAGCAGGAGCCATATGTTTTTGTCACCTCAGAGGCTAAAGGGAGTCACAGGGGATAAGATGAGAGATTTGTATGAAATATTCTGAGTGTGGAGATAATCTAACACGATGTGCAAAGGAGGATATCATGACTAGTATCAGTGTTCAACAAAATCATGTTTCTTTTGGAATTTTGCTGTAGTTATTTCTTGTTTGCAACTGTATTTGTTATATTTGGAATGTGAAAACAGTTGTAGACAGTCCTGGATGCTAATGGCATGGTTTTTTTTTGCATTGTAAATTAGAGATAACATATCAGTTCCGCATTGTCTAGATTGTTTAAAATTTAGAGCAGTTTTTCTACCATTGGGAATTATGATTTAACCATTTATGTGTTCAAGAGACTTTAACAACCGCTTGACATATCTAACCTTTCAGTTTATGGACATTATGAGATATTTATTAATGAACTTCGCAAATTTTAAGTAAGCAAGAAACTGAAAAATACTCTGTAACTAGAATGTCATGTGAGAAATTCTATGTGTCTTTTCCATGTTGTTTGTTGTGTTCTTATGCATATGAGTGTGTTTCAGAGGGAGAGACTGCTTGTGTTTATTTGTGTTGGATTTTTACAAATTCATGCTGATTCCAAATGGGCCAAAAACCTTGCCAATAATTGCAAGAATAAATTACCTTCTCACCTTTTTCCCCCCAGAGTATAATCTTCTTGTAATTTCTAGTTCAGTAGTGTTCCTTATATAGTCTTTATTTTGATACATGCAAAAGTCAGAGTCAAGTTCTCGGTCATGTATTTTGCATTTTCATGTGGACATTGATTTCTGTTTGCTCAAATGTGCGATGTTTGAAAATATCAAATTTGAGCCAACCTAAGAACATTTGCTTCAAATGATGGCTTGATTTCTGGGATCAAAATTGAAGCAGTAATCAAGTTTAGCTCCATTCAGCTATCAGTTATTGTGGGTTTTTGGTTGTTGTTTATTCATTATTTGTGCCATATAATCCAGAACAGATACTTTTATATGTATCTTTCAAATTTAACCATGTGACTAATGGACAAGATTACAAAACAAAAACAGCAACAAATAAAACAATATATAAATGTAGTCCTTATTTTAAATATTTTTTTTTAAACAGAAAACAACATATATACATACAGCTTGTATATCTTATATACCTAGTGTAGTAATCATTTATAAGTAGAATTGTTAATTGTTCCCAAACTTTGTGAATACCATAAGTCTGATTTGAAGACACACAAAAATAAACAATGAACATTGCACACTATGCAAACTCATTCTACTGGGCCAGTTTACTATATGAAGCCAAGCTGATGACACAACCATTACCATTCGCCTAGGTCAGTACCAGTTCACCAGTTTTAATATACTGTGAAAGTTTTATAGACCGGCTAATCTTTATGATGAGGCTAGTTTTCAGAAAAGAGCTGTGATAGTGCAGTGGTTAGTGCACTGGCTTCCCAGATCGACAGTCCTGGTTCAATTTTTAGACCGCAGACAGCTCTGGGGTCAGCAAAGCTTCATGAACTGGGTACCAGAGCAACTCTGGGAAGGTTAAAGCAGCCGGCGTGATGCTGACCACATCATTCCTAGTGTATAGTCCAGAAAATAAGGGCCTAACACCATATTCCCAATATGCCTCAATGGGCATGTAACGGGATCCTTTTTTTTTTTAAAGTTGTCAGAAAGCAGGCAAGAAAATGTTGTGACATGCAGACAGGAGGACAAAAAAACTGATGACGCCACATTGTCATAAAAAAGTAGTCAAGGGTTACATATTTTAAAAACAGGAAGCTAAATGAGTAATAATTTTCAGAGCCATACTACCATTTTTTACTGAGGATGATAACACTGTGAATCTTGTCCTTAAAGTGTGAGAAGAGCACAACATAAAGCTTAGACCCTGTGAGGTGTAAAAACAAAGCTTTTTGAACATAAAATTTGGACTTTTTAGGATTAGACTTGTGTGTTTTTTTTTTGTGGTGTGTAAATCTTCATACTTGTGGGCCAAGAGAGGTTTGCAAAATCTAAGACTTCAGTTTTTTATTATATGTATAAAGCTAGCATATTTTGGTGCCAGACAAGTTATTGGAGGTGTGGAACTTAGGTATTAACAATATTTAAAACTGTATTCATGGCCACCATTGTAAAGAACTATATTTGGCACTGTCATTATTGGTTGTACCTAATGAATACTGCCTTTCTTCTGTGAGCTAAATGACTTTTAATGCACCTATTTTTTCTTTTTTTTTTTCCTCTGGCTTTCTGTTGTCCTTTTGTTTTTCCATTTTTCTTTTACAGCATTGTTAGCTTTACTGTAACAACATTTTTTGTTGTTGCCTGAGATACTTTGAATTTAGTTTATCAAAGTAGGCTAGTGATGACTGTCACTTTAGATGTTAGTTCTTTACCTAATTTCAAATCCTTCCATGGTAAAAGTGATACATCATCAGTGTTCATGAACTAAATTGAAGGGGTAACCTGCAACTTCAGTGTGATACATTTTGGTGGCATTATGTTTAGTGAATGATGTGACTCACCTTTTGTTGTTCTTATGTGTCAAATTTTATTAACCACAGTATAAAAATGTATCAAGCTTTTAAATATCAGCAATTTATATAAGACTTTCAGTTATTAAAATAAAGTATACATTGGATAAACTAAGAAGAATGTTTTTCTTCTTTATTGCAAAACATTTTGCTGTGCGTCATGGCATATATTCTTAAACAAAAAAACTGATAGGAGCTGACCAGACTTAACCCAAGCATGTGCATCTTGACTCTGGCTTGAATATTGCATGCATCAGTGTCAGTACATTTGTTATAAGTGTGTTTATTTGTGTGTGTTTTGCCATTTTCCCCTTTTCATTGCTAGTGCATGGCTTTATGTTTTGTCTGTGCCAGACTTCATCCTTGAATGCCTTTCCTGTTTATTTGTTTGCAACAAGCTAAGATAATTAGAGACCGCAAGTATAAAATGACAAGAACTGATTGTATGCATACAGTTTTTATGGTTAGGTTTGCGTATACTTGTGGGGTGAGGATTTTTTTTAATAATGTTTTTTTAATTGTTACTGACAACAGTAACATTGTTAAAAAAAAAAAAAATCAATGATTTACTATTAGTGGCACAAGGCTTAGTTAATAAGAGACATCTAATATGAGTGGATTCTAAAAGATATATTATTTTTTGCAAAGTTTTATTGTGCAAGGTTATGCTTTGGATTTGTCTACGCCATTTGAATGGTTCCCCAAATTTAAACATACCTGGTTGAGCTGTGACCTCTCTGAAGCTTGGCAGGAGCAGAGAGTATTCACAGAGTCAAGTTGTAATTTTTAATTGAAATCAAGTATCAAAATCTTAGTTTTTACATTGGGACATCACAGTTCACGTTTTCTCTTTTACACAACATATCCCCCCCCCCCCCCCAATTAATTTTCTGTTGTAAAAACATATTGCGATTTTTGGTAAATGAACATTAGGATGCCATGTCATTCGAAACATAATTCCATTTTATGACATACAAAAGCATTACCATTTTGTCATAAAAATTAAAGACTATTCCATGTCATTAAAAACATTTAATTTTATGTAATAAACACACTACCATTTTACATCATAAAAACATAAACATTTGTTCCATTATCTGACTGACTCTCGCCTTACCCCACTAATTATGAGAAAACATGCAGGTACACTAAATGTACTAAATAGGCATATGAATAGTTTATCCTGTCACCCTGCTCTACGCTGAAAAATAGGATGGTTTTTATTTTCCCAACTCATTTGGGCTTTCCTTGTGTATCAGCCCAGCTTCTTATGTGAGATGCCTAAATTTGAGGCTATTATGAGCATGAAAGAATATCTGATAAATATTTTAGAATACTATACAGAGCATTACAATACAGCAGAAGGCAATCTGATCCTCAGAGTTTTACAGCTGTAACTCTTGCTGTGAACCTCTTATTTCTCAACCAGATCAATTTTGTGCATGCTGCTCATATAATCTAGATTCAGATGGCATTGAAAGCTCAATCATTATCTGGAGCGACGATAAGGAGTGTAGCACTATATCTGGTCATCTTTGAGACTTCCAAAGGATTTCAGGGTCGTGGTATGGCCTTCGCCCAGATAGATCTACTGTCATCTCCCAGTCATTGCACTTTCAATAATAGTAACCTAATATTTGGTTTGGAGTGTGCTGACTTTCCTGCTCTCGGAAAGTATATATTTGTAATTCTAGGTCAGATTTTACGATTTGCCTTCAACAGTACCAAGTCTGTTGTAGCAGCTAGCTCATTTAGTAATCTGGTGTGTCACGATGTCTATCGCCCTTGTCCTAGCAATGCCTTAAAAGCTAAGAGTATATGTTCCACTGTTTGCTTTTCCTGGCATGGTGGCTTTGAGCATCATTAGATTTTCCCCATTTCACAAGGTTTGGGGATGATGGTAGAAGATCCTATACTGATCTGATAATACAGCAGAGTCTTTGAGGGGCCATATATCATTTTATGTCAAGGACCTCTGAAGAGCTTCCCATCTAATCCTTTGACCTTGTTGAGATCACTGCACCGCTTTTTTGCATCTGTTATCATTCTCTGCTTCTCAGATTTCCCGAAATACCATGCCTCTGCATTTCTTGTATGTTGCTTTCAGATCAACAGTGAATGTCATCATGACTGATTCCCGTCTATTATTCTGGGTGTATCTAATTACCTCTAGCTTGAGTTTCTTGGGTGGCAACTACAACTTCATTCACTTTCCACTTCCTTCCAGTTTTCAGTGTGAGCTGAACAGTCTCAGCCACATTGTCTGATGGTTCTCACAATATCATTGCTAGTCTTGCCTGTCTAGCTTTGTATTTCTCCACAGCTAATTTGAAAGAGAGAACAAAGTTTGTCTTCTTGCAGTAATGTGCTACATGTGACAGATCTGTTGGCTCTCCTGACCAGTTCCTCATGAACTTGTTGATCTTCTCTCTATATTTTCCAGTTTACTTATGCTTATTTCTTATGTAAACAGTGGCCATAGCAGTGAAGGGATCAACATGAACGGGAGGCACCATATCTTGAACTTCCCTGCTTTACCTTATAATCTGCAGTCTTTGTCGTTTCTCTTATTTAGACTTCTTATGTTCGAAGCTCATTCTGTACCAGCTGGTTAGTTTGTCCAGGCATGCTAACATTCTCCGGGCCTTGTATTAATCTGATGTAAGAATTGTTGTGTCATCCATGAATGAATTAGGTGATGGCATGTGACTCCCTACATTGAGCTTTGGACCTCTAGCAAATCCTTTGGCCACCTTGAGAATTGCCTGCAGAGCCATCACAAAATGTGACAAATACGGTGGCGTGCAAGTGTGTAATTTGTATTGCACATGTTACTTCATTTATTACTATACCCATCTCAACCTGCCCTAACATTTGGCTTATCATCAGAAGAGCTCAACTAATTTGGAAAAGTACCTGGATCAAATGAAAATGTATGAAGACAGCAACTTGATTTAGGATAACTCATGGGATTTTTCCAGGTTCTGTTTCAGGTGCTATATATATACTCTTGACATGAAAAGTAGAAATAACACTGAGTAGCATGTAAGAAAGAAAAGGTATTTTCATATATTTTTAACCTTATCCACGTAGGCCTAAAAATCTAATCACAAATTTTATTCTACAAGATGCTAATATGGTTTGTGCAAGAGTGAACACTGTCCTATTGCGCACTGCCATACAGGTCTGCTCGATCATTGCCCACCACTGCGAGCGCTAGCATCGCCCGGTGTGCAAGGTTACAAAAACAACAATTTTGTTTTCAATAACGATCTCTCGCGGAAGCCCTGGCTGCCTCTCATGGAACCTTAGGGTTTCATGAAACCCTGGTTTAGAGAGACCAGATGAAGATTGTTCTACACCAGGGGTTGGCAACCAGTTGATCTTGATCTACCAGTAGATCCCAGGGGTTAATTTGGTAGATTTCTAGGTGACAGAGGGAGAAAAAATTTTTTTTTGACCCAAGTACATTTCGGACCTAACTCTCTACCACTGGCACTTAAAAGTGTGATGTCCCCTCCCCAGGTTTTGGACCTAACTCTCTACCAATGGCACTTAAAAGTGTGATGTCCCCAGGTTTTAGACCTAACCCTCTACCACTGGCATTTGGTTTGGTTTGGTTTTAAGGACTATCTTCATTGCACATGGACAACTCCATCAGTGCTCCGATCTCCTCCCTTAGATCACACAAGGAGGATCTCAGCACAGTGCACAAACTCCATAGAGAATCCCTATGTGTGTATATATAGGAATCACACATTCTATAAATATTTTTATGGTGGGTAGGTTTCTAATTTTTAAATTTTGCCAGGGCAGCGGCCTAGTAACCTACTCTTTACGATTTCCAATTGCCGTGGTATTTTTAACTTGTGTAACTTGCACACGAGGCCTCCTATTTTTTCACTCTTATCCGAGAAGGCTAGGCTTCCGATCTCACTACCTAGGAAGCTAGCTTACTAATATTTATTTTATTCGTGAATTGCATACAACCAAAAGTGATCTTTTCTTTGAAGTGAAGTTAACATTCAGTATCACATTTAATTTTAACTTTCCACTGCTCTGCCACTGGGATTGCATGAAGCAGATTATGCGGTAGATATAAAAGTTACTTACATGCTGCATCTTACACCCACTACCAAATACTTTGAAACCTAAAATCAAGCATGATTTTATCTAGGTAGATTTTTAGAGAGCCCACTGTTGCTAAAGTAGACCCCCACAGCACCTGGGTTTCCGCTGTTCTACTTTGTATATTTGTAGACTGGAGAAGGCAATAAAAGAGTATTGTACCAATGGCGTAACCACAAAAGAACGGCCTTCCCTGACATAAATTAAATGAGGCACTTTTACATAATGAACTCAACAATCATAATTTGTATATGGCAAACTTAGTCATAATCAGTATACTGCAAAGACTCACCACCTCTGACTACCATAAAGGAGATAAGGTTTCACTAAAAGTCCACAGACACCACTATACAGACAAGCATATACGTACAGTATAGTTATAGAGAAACTGATACAGTTTATAGTTTATTTACACAACAAAATAAATAACACATCAAAATAAATAACGTGGGAGGTCGCACACCTGGAAAAGAACCAAAACAGTAAAAAATGACAGACATTATAACCCAACCCTTTCACCCTCTCTTTCAACCTGCATGGGAAAAAGAATTAAGGATTAAACACACTGTAATTGGTGGGGGTCTCTACGTACGAGCCACCACTCCTAACCATCTTATTTAATTCATTTTTAAATTTAATCTACTGTCCGGCTGCAGACGTAATTAATGTCTACACAAATCTGAAGGTACTATCTAATGTCCTACACAGCTAATCACAAGCACTGATCCACTAACGGACGTCTTCCGTGCTAACTCAGAGGCTGTCCTCTGACTCTAACTATCTGACTATAAATTCTGTCTTTCCTCTGGTTCTGCTCAGTGTCTCTCTGACACTCCTGTCTTCTGCTGAGTGGCATCTCCGTTACGCCCCTCCTCTCGATAGCAGTCAGAAAAGGAATGATGACCCTCTCTCCTGATCCTGACTGCTGCCACTGATGACTTTGGTATCAAGCACGAGGTACTTGACTTGGGATGTATATGCTTCACTGCTGCTGACAGTTCTTTAACGGCCGATTTAACCCTCTTAGGGTTTAGGGACAAACGGCATTATTATGGCCATATATACATAAAACCAACCTCCAGGCCACGCGCCTCTTTGAAGTGGTATAACAAGCCAAGAGCTCCGGATTTTAAAGATAAACCCGTTCCTGCTGAAGCATGGGCTTCACTGCAGGAGAACTGCTATCTTTTACTGGTGCAGACGTACATGGCGCCGGTAAATACTGCGTCACCAGTTCTCTTTCACCTCTGGCGATGCCTCGACCCTTCTACTCCTGAGAAGGCCGAATACCTTGGCAAGTTGTAAGGCAATTTACAACCCTCCCTGTGTGCCGTGAAAATGCTGTAAAGCGAATAAAATAACGACTGTGCAACAATTCAACATATTCTTATCCATATAACCACCTAAATAAATACCTCTCCCCTAAATCAATACAGCTCCCCTACACAACTATGCACCTCCGATAAACAGCTATTCCTACCCAAGCGTCAACTCTCTACAGTCTTCTCCTATCTCTTCCCCCACCTCAATGTAACTATCTGTCTGGTAAGAAAACCCCAGACACAGGCTGACCTAATCTGTTACGTTAGTCTAGCCTCAGTAAAATTCCTAGGCCCTACTTTTTAGACTGACCCGGAAAGGTTATCAAATCTACACAATTTAACCTTTAGCACGCTGCATTCTTTGGCGAAAATTTGCGCCTGCAGCTGCATTCTTTTTCACAGCGTCCCGTTTTTATAGTGGGTGACTTTTAATGTCTACAGTTTTTGTGTTTCTTGGTCAATGGCTATCATTTTTGGAATTTATATAAATAAATGAATGGTGAATCTGATGATATAAAATTTATTTGTGTACATGTTAGATGTGATAGGAAGAGAGGAAAGGAAAGATGAAAAAAACGGAAAAAAACATGTTAAAAAATTAAAAAAATTTTTTTTAATTTTAAAATTTAAAAAAAAATGTTTTTAAATGACCAACAAATGAAGAGTCCATATCCCTTGCATCTCAATGAAAGTCATTTGACCAATACAAATCAAATGACGATCTTTTCGTTACACCCATCATCAGTAGCAAAGCAACAAACGCTCTTGTCAGCAGTGACATTCGGCCGTAACCCTAAACCTTTCCAATAAACCTAATCCTAACCCCTAAAATTATACATACTAGCAATGCCATTCTACTTTCGTTTCCATTTCTGGCATCAAACATATTCTGAGAACCGATATCAGCGCTTATAAAGACAACAATCTCATCCCCACCAAAGGTCGCCTCCAGCTGTCAGAACAAAGTTTTTTTTGGCGACACATGTCGCCCGCAGCGTGCTAAAGGATAAACACACTGTTGCTACCCCAACTCAGTAATATTAATTACACCCCTGTCTCCTGACTACACAACAAATTAATACACAATTAAATAAAATACACAAACCTGCTCGCGTATCTACACTGCAAATGATCATAATCAAAACGCGGTTTACACAGATATTACAGAGCGCCCGTTTATCTAAGCGCTTATCCTCACACAGTTAATATCTCAAAGCCGCTACACAAATTATAGATATTGCTACTATTATTCAGAGTAAAATTATAGGCACAACTTACATTTTTATTATAAGATAGCAATTGATGGCACTACTGTCTAATAAAATTAAATTCACTCCCAGAAGAAAAAACTTACTCTATCCGGCTAAGATCTATTATGAAACGAATTATCTACGACACTAATTAAGATGTACATATACCCAATGTATCGAATTTCTCTCGCTGAGCAACTGCTAACTCGCTGAACAAACGATAGGCGTAGTTTTCACGCCCACAAAATTTCTCTGGACTCACGCGCTAAAACTTTTGACGCCATTATTTATCATAGAAAATCGACACTATAACCCACGCCATGAGTCATTGCGTGGCGTCCCTCTGGGCCGACCTCTGACCAATAATATTGATGCAAGTAAATAATATCTGACTTCCACCAATGATATCGTAAACTAACTCGTGACTCATGTTT
Organism: Oreohelix idahoensis; assembly: GCA_024509875.1. Taxonomy (NCBI): domain Eukaryota; kingdom Metazoa; phylum Mollusca; class Gastropoda; order Stylommatophora; family Oreohelicidae; genus Oreohelix; species Oreohelix idahoensis. Next base: position 23,163 of record JAMPIV010005236.1, on the reverse strand, counting down.
ATTTCTGCTCCCGCGCATCTTATTGCACCATGTCAGATAAGGTTTTCTGACCGTTCACATTATCAAGATAAATTTGATTGGTTATAGCGTCGGTTCTACATACCTGAGTCATGGTTCTACCCCCACCCCTCGATTAACCAGGTAGGTGCGGGTTTTCGGATTTTCCCTAGCTGAAAAATCTACCCAGGCTAATAATATAACTCCAACGCCTAATAAAATAAATGAACGCAATTAATTACAGAGAAAAGAGAACTGGAGCAAAATGGAAATTAAAACCCACAGTAACTTCTCATAAATGGACGCAAATAATACATGGAGAAGAAAAATGGGGCCCGTTGAAAATAAAATCACAGTAAATCCTCACAATAGGACAAATAATTATCCTATACTGTATATCAGTAGACCAAACAGTGTGATTGAAGAATAGGTCAAAGTCAAGAGAGTCATAGCAGAAACTGCTGTAGGGGAGTGAAGCATTAAAGACTATACTATACTAGGTCTAGCTTTATGAGGTGAGGTGACCAGTTTACTTCCTCACTGCATTTGCCTTTCCTAACTCAAGAGCAAAGTCGGGTACCCATTTGCAGCTGGGTACATTGGAGTATGACACTTCCAGCTTTCGAACCCGGAACCCAGTAACATTGCTGTGAGAGGCAAGTACTCCTAACCACTCTGCTAATCAGTCAGTGATAGAAGATCATACATTATTTATGGTTAGTCTAGAAAGAGCTATTGAAGATTGTTCTACACTGTATATCTTTAGGTCAGAGTTCATTCATTATCTTTCGGCTCCCCAAGGAGCATTGGCCTTTAACTAGTTCACGATAAGTCCTCTTGTCCTGCACCATCCACTCAAGATCTTTTCATGTCTTCATCCCTTTTATTTCTGTCTTCAGTTCTGTTCTTCATATTTGTGTCGTGTTCTCTCTAAATTTCTTTTACCCTGGAAATTTTAGAACAAGAGCTGCATTATTAATTCTCTGTACTGGTTTTATCAACGAGTGTCCTGTCCAATGCCAGCATCTTCTCATGGCTTGTTTCTTTGGTATTTGTCTGGTTCTTTACATAATGGTGATCTTGTCATACGACTGCTGGCTATTCTGCATAAATACTTCTTTATGCAAGTCTGTCTTTCTGGTCGTTGTATTTGTTGTTCTCCAGGTTTCAGAGCCCTACAGTAGGACTGTCTTGACATGTGAGTTGAAGATTCTTATTTTTTGTTGTTGAAGATTCTTATTTTTTTGTGTTTTCTTTTCTTTTTTTTGGTTAAAGTTTCTATATATTTTCCAGTGCTGTGAAAACTCCTGATTTTCTTATTCTTATTTTGATATCACTATTCATCCAGCTTTGTCTATGTTGCTGCCAATGTGTGTGTGTATATCTATATATATATATACACACACACACATTTTGTTCAAGTGCAGTCTTGTTATCATTTCCTGCATTTATTTTCATAATCTTTGTCTTGTCCCTGTGCTATTTTGAGAGCCATGTACTGTGACTTCTCATTAAGTATTGTCATTTTGTCTTGCATCTGATTACGGTTATGACACAGAAACATCAGGCTGTCAGCAAAATCTAGATCATAGATTCATTATGTTTAATCTGGAGGAGGCACATGAAGATTGTTTTACACTGTGTATCTGAAGAGTTGACATCATGATAGAAGATAGCTTTACATAGGATATCTGTAGGCTTGAGAGAGTGCAGTGAAATTCTTTCTATGAGAGGTTAAAATTAATGGTGCCACAAATTGTATTTTACAATTTGAGAATATGGAAAAATTACAGGTCTACACAACATATCTTTAGATCTGAGCAGGTGGAAGTAGACTGTTTTACATAGCGCATATTCACGTCTCATTCAAGAAATGTAGCTTGTTCAGAAAGATTCAGCGTGTATATATGGGATGTTGTATTTGGGGGTAGATCTGCTTCTCAAGACAGAATTGGAAACCAGGCGGCATCATACTCCAGTCTACACAGCTGTAAATGGGTATTTTGATGATAGGAAACTATACAGAGCTACACAACAGGAGGCAATCTGATCATAAGAAGAGGTCCACCTGTCGATCAAGTGTTTTGGCCCCTTATTGTCCTTTACACTCTAAGGGGAACGGGCCCACCTGGGTCATGACTCCCAAGTGTCTCCGCCTGCTGTTGTCTTATGTAGAAAATGAACCCACTCCACCTTGGTTGCAGCTTTAAAATCCGCAATTCTGCCAGCCGGAGGCAATTGTGAAAGTAACCCTTATGTTGAAAACAAATTATTGCGGTCGTTCCACAGCACACCACAACTAGGGACAGACACTGACCCACCTGCGTGAAGCCAATGAGGCTTGAAGCCACTGCGCGCTAGCAACTGAAATCTACTTGCGCCCGACACCTCATATAATACACGGCCGGTTGCCTTTAAGCCACTGTCCTTTGTTCTTAAGTTAGGAAAGCAAAAGACATTGAGGAAGGGAATTGGTCATCATAATTCACAAAGCTGAGACCTAGTCTTGTGGGCTAAAATACTTCACTCTGCTACAGCAGTATCTGCTGTAGGGACTACCTTACCTTGTGTTGGTATTTTTTTTTTTTTTTGGGCATGGCACACTTTTGACTTCATCTATAATTTTCATGAACTTGAATGACATATCTCATATGCCATTGAATCTAGAGCTAATTTAAATCTCCTGAGATCACTAGAACCACCAGAACAACATTGAACAAATAAAAAGTAGTGTAAAAGTTAATTCTCTAAAATTCAAAACTGAAAAATACTGAATATTTTAAAAAATATGAAAGTGTAAAATATAATTTAGAAATCAAAGATTTAAAAACAGTATTGATGAACATTTACATTTTCTGACGCCTGTATCCAGAGACGGCATTAGTTTGGTTTGGTTTCACCAATTCTGTGAATAAGTGGTGCTTGAAATCACTGATCATGTGACCATGAGTTCTTATTTTGTTGGTTTTCAACAAAGAGCAAAATGTGGAAGAAAAACTGTACTTGTTGTCACAGAAGACCACAAGATGGTTTTTTGTTTTTTTTTTTTTTTTTTTTTTTTTGGGGGGGGGGGGGGGGGGGTTAACAATAATATTTTCCCAAGTCATTATTATTAGTTATTTTCCTTTTTGCTCTGTTTGGAGCATGGAGCCAGCACTACGTCTGGTCCTCTCACAGAAAGTCTACACCAAGCAAACATATGATCCTACACCAAGCAAACGTATGATGTTGCAGTTTGTTTGACTTGATGAGACTTCCAGCCCCCATGTACAGTCTCATGTTAGTCACCTTTACCTGGGGGAGCAGTACTTCTATTCTTTCTTTGTCTCATCAGGGAAACCCCCCCCTCCCGGGAACTCCACCGGGATATTCCCAGGTGCTGTTTCATAAAACTGTGCAGGTTTGGTAAAGTGTGTCCCCATCTAATAAAGGTGTGGAACCAGTGGATGACATGATAATGTGGGTTATCCAGGCGCTTTAATTAGAAAACTCGCTGGCATGTCGAGTGTCATAGGATAAGCCCAAGTAAGACTGCTTTTTTTTTTTTTTTTTTTTTAAACAGAAACAAGAAGTAAAAAATGCAACTTTGATGAAAATAAGTCAAGCTATTTTAAGATCTAAGTAGTGGTGCCGGTACCACTATAACCTAAATAACCGTTGTTAGGAGCTGTTTATTCCTTGTTTCCTTGTAAGTTTGAACTGTCCAACAAAAAATGAAGTGTAGGTATTCCTACAATATTACTTTCAGTTTTGCCACTAATTAATGCTTTTGTCCAATTAAAAGAAAATACAAAATTTTCACATTGTTCAATACTTAGGGGAGCAGTGGTTAGTGCACTGGCTTCCTAGCTCGGTGGTCCATGGTTCGATCCCCAGTTGAGGTGGGATTTTTTAGACCGCAAACGGCTCCGGGGTCGACACAGCCTCATGAATTGGGTACCAGAGCAACTTCTGGGAAGGTTAAGGCGGCCAGCGTGATACTGACCACATCACCCCTAGTGTGCCGATGGTCAAGAAAATATGGGCCAAACACCATATTCCCATTTTGACTCACTGGATGTGTAACGGGATCCTTTACCTTTTTTTTTACTTTTTAATACTTAAATGGAACAAATGCTTAAAATGATAGGTGTGTGAAAAGGTGCGAGTGTCAGGTGTAATGAGATGGTCATATGTTGGAGAAAAAACAGCAAGTGGTTGTTTCCAAATAGACATGGTCATATGTTGGAGAACAAACAGCACGTGGGTGTTTTCATATAGACATGGTCATATGTTGGAGAACAAACAGCACATGGGTGTTTTCATATAGACATGGTCATATGTTGGACAACAAACAGCATGTGGGTGTTTTCGTATAGAACTGGTGATATGTTGGCAAACAAACATGGAGAACAAACAGCATGTTGGTGTTTTCATATAGACATGATCATAGGTTGGAGAACAAACAGCACGTGGGTGTTTTCATATAGACAAACATTTGTCTAATATTGATATTGTCAGGTTTTAGTGAGTTGAAACAATTTTGGAGAACAAATAGCATGTGGGTGTTTCCATATAGGCTTGGTCATATGTTGGAGAACAGACATCATGTGTGTGTCCATATAGACAAACATTTGTCTAATATTGATATTGTCAGGTTTGATGAGTTGATAAAATGTTGGAGAACAAACAGCATGTGGGTGTTTCCATATAGACTTGGTCATATGTTGGAGAACAAACATCATGTGTGTGTTTCCATATAGACAAACATTTGTCTAATATTGATATTGTCAGGTTAAGTGAGTTGATAAAATGTTGGAAAACAAACAGCATGTGGGTGTTTCCATATGGACTTGGTCATATGTTGGAGAACAAACATCATGTGTGTGTTTCCATGTAGACAAACATTGGTCTAATATTGACATTGCCAGGTTTAAGGAGTTGATAAAATGTTGGAGAACTAACCGCATGTGGGTGTTTCCATATAGACTTGGTCATATGTTGGAGAACAAACATCATGTGTGTGTTTTCATATAGACAAACATTTGTCTAATATTGATTTTGTCAGGTTTAATGAGTTGATAAAATGTTGGAGAACAAACAACGCACAAATGTTTGAATACAGACAAAAATTGTTACATGCATGTATAAATAGTGATATTGTCAGGTTTAATGAGACAAGAAAATGTTGGAGAACAAACAATGCACAAATGTTTGTATACAGACAAAAATTGTTACATGCATGTATAAATAGTGATATTGTCAGGTTTAATGAGACAAGAAAATGTTGGAGAACAAACAATGCACAAATTGTTTGAATACAGACAAAAATTGTTACATGCATGTATAAATAGTGATATTGTCAGGTTTAATGAGACAAGAAAATGGAGAACAAACAATGCACAAATGTTTGTATACAGACAAAAATTGTTACATGCATGTATAAATAGTGATATTGTCAGGTTTAATGAGACAAGAAAATGTTGGAGAACAAACATTGCACAAATTGTTTGTATACAGACAAAAATTGTTACATGCATGTGTAAATAGTGATATTGTCAGGTTTAATGAGACAAGAAAATGTTGGAGAACAAACAATGCACAAATGTTTGTATACAGACAAAAATTGTTACATGCATGTATAAATAGTGATATTGTCAGGTTTAATGAGACAAGAAAATGTTGGAGAACAAACAATGCACAAATTGTTTGAATACAGACAAAAATTGTTACATGCATGTATAAATAGTGATATTGTCAGGTTTAATGAGACAAGAAAATGGAGAACAAACAATGCACAAATGTTTGTATACAGACAAAAATTGTTACATGCATGTATAAATAGTGATATTGTCAGGTTTAATGAGACAAGAAAATGTTGGAGAACAAACATTGCACAAATTGTTTGTATACAGACAAAAATTGTTACATGCATGTGTAAATAGTGATATTGTCAGGTTTAATGAGACGATAAAATGTTGGAGAACAAACAATGCACAAATGTTTGCATACAGACAAAAATTGTTACATGCATGTATAAATAGTGATATTGTCAGGTTTAATGAGATGATAAAATGTTGGAAAACAAACAATGCACAAATGTTTGCATACAGACAAAAATTGTTACATGCATGTATAAATAGTGATATTGTCAGGTTTAATGAGATGATAATTACTAAGAGCTAACGCTCAGTGATGGTGGATCAAAGACAATGAGATGAAGAAATGTTGGAAAGCAAACAACGACTTGTTTTTCTGTATTGACAAACATTTGACTGATTAGCGATATTTTAATAGACATTGAAAATGTACAGTGTGGTTTAATGAAGGTAGCTAATCCTGAATTGTATGAGAATGCAGAAGATGTCAGGTTTGTTGCCAGTAAAAATCAGCATAGTACAACCCATCAGTAGGCTGAATGTCGAATATCTTACATGGAACAGCAGGAAACTATAGCTGCCAAAGACAAAATAGTGTTTTAAAAAACTGAGTGTTTTGTGCACAAGAAAGTCAGTCACGATACCAAAAAACTTTTAATTTTCTAAAATAATGTTTACATGTTTCACTTTTGTTAAAACAAGTCAAATGTTTGCTCCATTTTAAACACATTAACTCTTACTATACGGCAGCTAAAACCGCGTTTTTACGCGCTAGTTTAGCTATCGTTACCGTTGCGTGCCACTTGAACTGGCGAGCCGTAAAATTGGTACTAAACCCGCGCCACTTCACGGGGCTTGCCGGATACTAAGAGTTAATCAAAATTTACAACTACTATTGTGCCAACACTGTTACTATAGTAATGTACACCCACAAGTTTTACAAATTTCTTTAAAATATTTTTAAAAATAAATTTTGCCTCGTCTTGGCGAGGCGCATCCTGTTCAACCTAGTCGGTTATATTAGGGTGCATCTCCAAATATAAAAGACCTTGAGGTCTGACAGGTGACAAGCGAGCTCTATATTGTTTTCTTTTTTACTGACTTAATGGAGTTTCTGATTATCTTGGAAAACTCATTTCCTACCCTAGATAACAGGAAGCCTGTCAGAATCATTAAAATGTTTTTGGTATTCTCTTGTTCTTCTTGGGAGCTGCAGTAGCATAGTGGTTAGTGCACTAGCTTCCTAGCTCTGTGGTTCGATCTCCAGATGAGGTGGGATTTTTTTAGGCCGCAAACGGCTCCTGGGTTGACCCAGCCCCAACTGGGTACCAGAGCAACTCTGGGAAGGTTAAGGCGGCCGGTGTGATGTTGACCACGTCACCCCTAGTGTGCAGATGGTCAAGTAAATATGGGCCTAACACCATATTCCCAATATGCCTCAATGGGCATGTAACGGGATCCTTTACCTTGTTCTTCTTCCTCAAGCCATGAAATTTAGTCATTTAAATCAACAAAACAAATTGTTACAAATGCATGTTATATAGAATGCTAATAGGTAGACACACACAAATTTTGCCACCTGTTTTATTATTTGAGACCAGTAGGCTGAACTGCTAATGAAATACTGAGCTAATATTTTGACATTTGTGAAGAATAAATTATGTTTCTAAATTTTGTCTTGCCCTCAGATGATAAGATAAGAGGTTTCATGCAGGAACGAGAAGCATTACTTAAGGAGGTAAATAAATGTCTTCAATTGATATGTCTTGTCAAATGATATACAGTTAATTGTTAATCAGAAGCGACCTCACTGCACTCAGGGCAAACCCATAGGTGCCCAGTCTCCCTCAGCAAATGTCAAAGAGTATGAATGCTAATATACCCTAATTGTACCATGGGTAACTTTGATTTGTGTCAAAGCACTTCACTTTATAAGGTACCTGTTTTTTTTTTTATACATACACAAATATATTTATGTGTGGATAACCCAGTTTGCTTAATTCATTTTCAGATTAAGTGTTAGGTAGCCTTATATGCTTAACTCCCCTGTTCAGTAATGCCATCAGCAGGTTTCCTTATTGCAGGGCATACCTTGTTGTGGAGTCCCTAGGGGGAGGGAGGTGGAGGGATACTGAAGGGCATACCTTGTTCTGGAGTCCCTAGGGGGAGAGAGGTGGAGGGATACTGAAGGGCATACCTTGTTCTGGAGTCCCTAGGGGGAGAGAGGTGGAGGGATACTGAAGGGCATACCTTGTTCTGGAGTCCCTAGGGGAGAGAGGTGGAGGGATACTGAAGGGCGTACCTTGTTCTGGGGTCCCTAGGGGGAGAGAGGTGGAGGGATACTGAAGGGCGTACCTTGTTCTGGAGTCCCTAAGGGGAGAGATGTGGAGGGATACTGAAGGGCGTACCTTGTTCTGGAGTCCCTAGGGGGAGAGAGGTGGAGGGATACTGAAGGGCGTACCTTGTTCTGGAGTCCCTAGGGGGAGAGAGGTGGAGGAATACTGAAGGGCGTACCTTGTTCTGGAGTCCCTAGGGGGGAGAGGTGGAGGGATACTGAAGGGCGTACCTTGTTCTGGAGTACCTAAGGGGAGAGATGTGGAGGGATACTGAAGGGCGTACCTTGTTCTGGAGTCCCTAGGGGGAGAGAGGTGGAGGGATACTGAAAGGCGTACCTTGTTCTGGAGTCCCTAGGGGGAGAGAGGTGGAGGAATACTGAAGGGCGTACCTTGTTCTGGAGTCCCTAGGGGGAGAGAGGTGGAGGAATACTGAAGGGCGTACCTTGTTCTGGAGTCCCTTGGGGGAGAGAGGTGGAGGGATACTGAAGGGCGTACCTTGTTCTGGAGTCCCTAGGGGGAGAGATGTGGAGGGATACTGAAGGGCGTACCTTGTTCTGGAGTCCCTAGGGGGAGAGATGTGGAGGGATACTGAAGGGCGTACATTGTTCTGGAGTCCCTAGGGGGAGAGAGGTGGAGGGATACTGAAGGGCGTACCTTGTTCTGGAGTCCCTAGGGGGAGAGAGGTGGAGGGATACTGAAGGGCGTACCTTGTTCTGGAGTCCCTAGGGGGAGAGAGGTGGAGGGATACTGAAGGGCGTACCTTGTTCTGAAGTCCCTAGGGTGAGAGAGGTGGAGGGATACTGAAGGGCGTACCTTGTTCTGGAGTCCCTAGGGGAGAGAGGTGGAGGGATACTGAAGGGCGTACCTTGTTCTGAAGTCCCTAGGGGGAGAGAGGTGGAGGGATACTGAAGGGCGTACCTTGTTCTGAAGTCCCTAGGGGGAGAGAGGTGGAGGGATACTGAAGGGCGTACCTTGTTCTGAAGTCCCTAGGGGGAGAGAGGTGGAGGGATACTGAAGGGCGTACCTTGTTCTGAAGTCCCTAGGGGGAGAGAGGTGGAGGGATACTGAAGGGCGTACCTTGTTCTGAAGTCCCTAGGGGGAGAGAGGTGGAGGGATACTGAAGGGCGTACCTTGTTCTGAAGTCCCTAGGGGGAGAGAGGTGGAGGGATACTGAAGGGCGTATGGAAAAGGGAACTGGAGACATAAAGGTAAGGAATAAAGAAGACACGGAAAGACTTGGAGTGGATGTCACATGACCGGAGGACTTGGAGTGGATGTCACATGACCGGAGGACTTGGCGTGGGTTTGTTGATGATTTGTGCTCCTTAGGGAGCTGGAAAATGATAAATGTTTAAATATGATGATCATATTTTCAGGTCGTCTGTGGATAGCCTTGTGTGCTTAATGCATTTTTTTTTTCAGATAAAGACCTTAAAGAGTCAAATCGAGGACCACCAGTTCAGTGCTAAGAAGGGTGAATACTCATCAAATATTCCCCAGATAAATGGTCCAGAAATGCAACTGTATGAAATACAACGTGAGTATTGTTATTTTTTTAAACCAGTAGTATGTGTATGTATATATATATATATATATATATATACCCAGGCATACCTTGCTGATACGACATGTTAGGTTGCAGGCCACTGTCGTAAAGCGAAAATTGACGTTAAGCGAAACATGGCCTTTTTTTCACTGCTGAAGCAAGTAAAGTACTGTAATGGTCATATATGTACATTACAAAACTCAAACTAATCAACTTAGAATTCAAACAAACAGTGTCAAACATTATTTTATTTGTATTTTATTGCTGAAGTATTCTTCTGTTGGTAACTACGGCTGCTAAATTATTGAAGGACGTCTGAAGGAGAGGGCACATTCTTCTAAATCGGCAGTCCATTCTTCGTAGCGGTTCCTGGCTGGAGATTCTGATGTATTTTTTGTAACAATAAAATATAAAAATAGTGAAATCCCTTTTGAAACATATTGATCACAAAATAGCAGAGCTAATTCACAATGATGCACGTAGAATGTGAGTAAAACACACGAGTCTTGAAGTATAAAGTATAGCAGAGAGAGCAAAGGTAAGCATCTCTGTGACTCAATGCCTATGGGGTTTCAAAAAGTGTCATGTTGAAAAAGCGTTGTATGAGCAAGTCAAGCCATCACATCATGGAAATGGGTGTTAATTGAAAACTGTTGTATGAGCGAAGCGTCGGAAAGCAAATTGTTGTAAAGCGGGTTATGACTGTGTATATGTATGTATGTATGTATATGTGTATATATATATATGTATATATATATATATATATATATATATATATATATATATATATATATATATATATATATATATATATATATATATATATATATATATAATATATATATATATATAATTTATTTATTTATTGGGGGGGGGTTGTTACAGTTTAATGTAATATCTGAAAAAGAGGGTTTGTCGGGGGGGGGGGGGGTAATTAATACATTTTTGGTAGCCTCTAGAGTAGACGTATATGTAATTTTTTTTTTTTTTTTTACATAAAATGAATTAAAGGAAACCTAATATGAATAACTTTTATCATGAAACCATTGCCTGATTTGCCAGGTTATAAATGTTTGTTTTTTAAATTAAAATTTTGCCTCATTTAGGCGAGGCAAGTCCCGTTCAACCTAGTCAGTTATATTGGGGCGCATGTCCAGGTATAAAAAACCTTTAGGTTTGATAACATTAATAATGATATTTATCCAGGTTATATGATCAGCACCATTACTAACTACAATTTTGTTCAGTATCATTTTTGACTCAGGGTTTGGAATAAAACTTACAAACTTACATCTTCATTTAAAGTTTATTTCATTTGGTTTTTCATGTGGAAAATTCAGGGTAGCTTTATCACTGAAGAAACGTCAAGCTCTCATGTTTTTTTGACATTTTTATAGAAAAAGTTAAATAAAACACAGAAATAATAATCTTTGACTCACACGTTAAGTCAGTCCTATTGCATGGCTCTGAAACATGGGGAACAACAAAAATGACACCCAGAAAGATACAAACTTTCATAAGTGGATGCTTGTATGGAATAGAAGAATTGAAGTCATATGACAAGGTCACTGATGCAGAACTTAATGGACATAATCAGACAGTGAGCAGAAGAAGATGAGGTGAGGAGTGGATTATGGTGTTGGATAAGAAAACCAGTGGGTAGCATTATAAAGTGCAGTCCCTTTTCTGGAAGGTAAGAGAAATAGAGGGAGATCTAAACACACGTGGAAACTGACATTAAAGGGATAAAGAATACATGGAAAGAACTTGAATGGATGGCACAGGCCAGAAAGGCTTGGCGTGTATTTTTGCTGAGGACCTGTTCCCCACACAGAGCTGAAAGGCTTTGATGATGATGAAAGGATAAGGTCACTGTAACGCCAGTCCTTATTTAGTTTGAATTTAATGATTAGCACTTGTGCATGTCCATGCATGTGCATATATATATCACAATATCTCAATCATATATATGCAGAACTATACTTAAAATATTTGTATAAATTCTCAGACATGTCAGAACGTGAACGAGGTAACTGAAAGCATGGGATGAATTCAATAAACAAACGTAGCAGTGATAATTTTCTGGAAAGATGTTTTTGTCTGTAGTAATTAAACACTAGCTGTTATAACTATAGTGATTTTTTAGCACACACTTCTATACTGTAGTGGTTTCTTACACACTGGAGATTATTGTTGTTAAGCATTTTGTTGTCAAATGAATATGAACTAGCTTTTCTGTTCTTCTGTATTTGATTTAAAAAAATTTTCTCTGTGAGGTGCATGTATGTTTAGTGGAGTCTTTGTCTACTGCGGAATGAATATAATGTACAGTGAGTTTTTTAAAATGAATTTTTTACCCATCATAGTTTTGTAGAATTTCAGGGACTTCCTTATGATTGTTCAATTTGACATTGCTTTTTTTAAATAAAAGCATGCATCTAGATTCATTATCATCGTGTTTTTTTGCTCCGTACAGAGTATCGAGCCACCACTGTAGCTGGTCCCCTAGCCAGAACCCTGCACCAAGCATTCACGTGCTCGTGCCGCTGTTAGTTTCTGTAGCAATATGGTTGCCAGCCTCATGCACAAACTCATATTAGTCACTTTGTATGACATTCCTGAGAGAGCAGGAGCTCTGTTCATTCTTTGTCTCATCAGACACCCCTGGGAACTACACAACATCCCCAGCATGATCATTTATCAGTTGATTAATCTCTAGTTCAGTTTTCCTATTGCACCAGTCTCTACATTCCCTGCCAAGGGAGATGATGACTTGCTAGTATTTCTTCTATACTGCCTGGTATTAGATTGCAGGATCCACATAGGTTATATGAAAGTTAATGCTGTAAAATAATCAACAACAGTCTGTTAATTCAACAAAGCTGAATATATTTCATTGGTAGAAACTTATGAATAGCTAATACAGAATTTGAAGTAAATAGATGTCATGTTATACTTTGTCGTCAGTCGCTGTGGTGTGACCAGCATTAAAAAGTGCTGACTAATAGAGGATGACCTAAGATGTTGTAGAAACATGTGATAGACACACACAAAAATAATTAATTAATGAAATTAGTTAAGGAAACAGTAAGATGAAAGAACAATACTAACATCTTTATAAGACCCCTTAACGAAAGTTCAGTGAACTGTGGGAAACTGGAATTCTGCATGAATGAAAGATGTGTAACATTTTTTTTTTTCATTCTGGTCTGTGGTCCTCTGTGTTTTCTTACACTTAATCTACAGCTTTACTCTTCTTTATTTTCTCTCTGCTTTAGGGTTTTGACTACCTTTTGCATGTGTTATACACTACAGACTAATGCTTCTAGCATGTGAGGCAGATTAATTTTAAGGAATATTCTGAACTGGCATAAAATTTGGTTTATATCTTTCCTGCATTACCACGTGAAAAAAAAACTACAAGCTTTGTTTGAAACATGGAGCTGAATCAGTGGTTTACTTGCATAGCTTGAAATGAGTGAAAACTAGCTTTGTACAAATATGTTGAATTATGCAGTTTAATAGCATTGCTTTTATAGACTTTAGACCAGGCTTTATAGTTTTTAATGCTGCTAGATTTTAGTACACAGGCAGATTGACTTTTTTAAAGTGAAAGCTATTTGTTATTTTTTTTATTTTTTGTTTTTTAAAGCGATTTGGTACATACAAACAAAAAGTGAAAAAAGCACGTGGCTGTATTGATTTTTTTATTGAACTAAATTGCATCTAGCACTAGCTGTACCTGCTTTTATCTTGCAATGCCATTTATAATATTCAAATAATCTTCTACAGGGGAAGCAAGTAAACAGATTCATGACTACAAGTTCAAGTTGCAAAAAGCTGAACAGGATATAGCAACTTTAGAGGGAATGGTAAGTGTTTATTTGTTGAGGTCAAGAATTATAAATATCGTATGGAGCAGTGAGTTCAGTTGCAAACTATAGTCTGTTATAATGTGTAATGTTGCTATCTGGTCTGGGAAGGATCTGTTTTGTCAAAAACCTGCTTTAAATTTTTTTGGCCTCTCAATTACCTATCATTTCCTTTTTGCTCCTTATGGAGATCTACTGTAGTTGACCACTTTGCAGGAAGCTTGCTTCAAAGGGGAGCTAAAGTAACTGTGCTCTAGTTCTGGGCTCTCTCAAGGAATCATCATGTCCCACCAGAGCCACTTCCTAGTGCCCCTCACCTGTTATTCATCCATTATGGAATCCCATTTGCAACAAACCAGGTCAAAGTCAGAGTTAACCCTGGAGCTCATTTGATTCTCCCAAGCTGAGTGTGCAGTTCTGGGTTCTCAACATTCTGCACTACAGGGGAATTGTGATGTTGGGCTGATCTGATAAGTCTATAGAGTCTAGGAAAGGCTTCTGAACTAGTAGTCTGACCCTGGAATTTGCACAAGAGCAATGCAAAGTCCTTTGCATTTCCTTGGCATTGTAATGCTTGGGTGGTTTCTTTTAAAAGCCTCAGGTAGAAACCAAAAATGCACTGTCTTAGCACTAAGGAAGATGTGGGGTGTGTTTCTGCATCTCCCTGAGGTACGCAGCCAAAGTAGGGTTCACAGTACTCTTTCCCTGCCACCAAATCACCTGCTCAATATGCCAAGTTCTCTTGGGCTCTAGGCATGTGACAAAAAATTCAAAGCAAAAGGATCTTCACATCCGGAGTCTCTGCCTTTATCACACATTCCAGATGTCATGGAGTAGTGCTTACTGGATGCCATTCCTCAAACCTGTTCAGCATAGTTCTGGCTCCTTTTCAACCACAGAAGGGTGTGTACAGTGTTAGCACACCTGGTTTGCTCCTTTAGATTGTTTGTGTTTAACCTTGGGATTCACATCCCAGTTATTAGGACCACATTGAGGAGGGCGTGAATCTTTACCATGCACAGTGGTCCTTGGGTATGAGAGGTATGGTAGACCATAAACAAGCTGACACAGAGGTGGCTGCTCTTTTCATGGAAAAAAGTTCTCTAGGCCTAGGGTCAAGCAAAGTGAGAGATCCACATAAAGGAAACCCCACTACCCAAAACACCAACACATTATACCCCCTGCCTGTGATACTTGCGGCCGGCGTGATGCTGACCACATCACCCCTAGTGTGCCGATGGTCAAGAAAAGATGAGCCTAACACCATATTCCCAATATGCCTCAATGGGAGTGTAACGGGATCCTTTACATTTTTTACTGTGTTACTTGGACACTGAGTTGAATTATGTGAATTAGTTGCTTTGTATGACTTGTTCATTGTTGAAGATTTTTTTTTTTTAAACTGTCAGTTTGTACAATATGGAGTACTTGTACCCATTGCCATATCTTCCCTGATTGTCTTCTGTGACATGCTTGGTGGATACTATTCTGTACACCCCTTTAGGACCATGAAATTACCTTGATTCTAATGCTTTATTTAGTACTGTGTGATAACAGTACTTAATTGGATTTACTTTAATATCAATAATTAGTTCTTATGTCTTCTGTATTGTTCATTGTAAGTATTATTCAATATTGGGTTTTTTGGTCGTTGTTGTTGATCTTTTGACCATAATTTTTCCCAGGAAATTTATAATTTTATCGTCAAATAAAGCATTTATATGCACTTCTTCTCTGGATTGCTGAGGTATTTTAATTTTTATTGTCATTAGATTACCATGATGGATGGTTCCTTTTATGATTTTTCCTGACTATTTTTTATTTGTTTATTATGTCATTGTTGTCCATCATCATTATTTTCAGTTTCACTTTATATGGAGCTTGCAGCCACCACTGCTGCTTGCCCCTTACAGGAAGCTTGCACAAAACATTCACTTCTTCTTGCAGCAGTGATTTCGTAACAATTTGTTTTACATGATGAGGTTAACAACCTCTTATTAGTCACCTTGCATGACATGCCTGAGGGAGCGGAAGACCTTTTCTTTCATTTACTCATCACAGACCCCCCAGGTCTCTCTCTAATTTACACATAGTAAACTATCCACTGTGCAAAACTGCTTTACTTGTAATTTTTGTTTGTTTGTTTTAAAAAAATTTTTTTAATGCCTCGTGCTTTTTAAAAACTGATTAATCTCCTTTTTTGCTCCTTAAATGAGCGTAGAGCTGCTGCTGCTGCTGGCCTTCTTACAGAAACCTGTTTCAAATCCTATGCTTCTGCAGCGGTAGTTTCTGTAGTAATTTATTTTGCATGATGAGGTTGCCTTCTCCACACACAACCTTATATTGGTCACCTTTTATGACATGCCATGGGTGGCAGGAGTCCTTTTTTACTTTGCTTCTTAGAGACCACTGGTAACTACTTGGGGATTTTTTTTAAATTCAGTTTAGCTGTAATTGTTATAGCTTTTGTTATTTTCTGTTCAGTAAAGAATGTATAAAATGACAAACATATACTAACATTGCTTAACCAGCATTAACAGACATTTCTATTTCCATCCTTCTGTTTATTTTTAGGTGACCCGGTTAGATACCCAGCTAAAGAGGTACAAAAGTGATGCAGAAAGGGCAGAGGAAATGGAGGATGAGCTTAAACAAGAGAAAAGAAAGTTGCAGAAAGAGGTATGATGGTAATGAAAAAAAGGTCAAAGCTGAGTTCAGAGAAGACCATTGAAGATTGCATTGGAAGTTATATCTCTGCAAGAAGTGGAATCATACATAGAAATAAAGACATCTTTGGAGAAAGAAAATAAGGATATCAAAGTAAGAATATAAAAGGCTAGAGGAGATTTCAGGGCATTGGGAAATATATGGAAATAAAAACATATGAAGTACAACATAAAAATCAGAATATTTAACTCAGATGTCAAGTCAGTCTTATTATATGGCCGTGAAACATGGAGAAAAAACACAGAGGACAGCCAGAAGGATACAGATTTTCATTAATGGATGATTATGCAGAATAGAAGGATTGAAAATGGTACAACAAAATCACTAAAGTAGAACTGATGAAAAGAACCTGACAAACACCAATGTATCAAGAGCTCAGGAGAAGGCACTAGAATTGGCTAGGACACACATTAAGAAAACCAGCTGCCAGCATTACAAGGCAGTCTTTGATTTGGAATCGCCAGGATAAGAGAAAAAGAGAGGCCAAAAATATTTATAGAGACGAGATCTGGTGACAGACATGAAGGGGGTAAAGAAGACACAGAGAGACCATAAAGGGATGGTACAGGACAGGAAGGCTGGGCATGCTTTTTTGAGGACCTGTACTGAAGGGTATTGATTGATAACTTACGATGCTTTTAAATTTGCTCTGTTACTGGTTGACAAAGGTCAATCAAAGTTTATCATAGAGAGTAGTAACTTTGGTCATGGTTAAATTATATTATATTATGTTCATATCTTAACAGTATGCCATTTAATATGTGAACTAGCCGGTTGTTCTAGATCGGCATGTACAGTAAAACTATAATTGTTTTGTGGTACATGACATAAGTGTGAAAGATATAAAAAGCGTTACTTATGTAACAGCATCTTAAAACAAAATCAGGCTGTAATTTATCCTGTTTAAACCATATGTTCTTGATTATCTTAATTAACAGCCTTTGTAAAACAAATAGGGCATTAAACATATGGAGTATGAAAGATGTTTGTAAAAATGATTTGAATTTTAAAACGTTTGGGAAGTATTAATTTATATTTATCTTCTGTTTTTGTTTTAAAGCTTGTAAAAATTTTCTGTTGTCACCTTGTGCGATAACTGAGAAAGAGATGTGTTTTTTTTATGTCAATGACTGCCTTAATTTTAAGACTACTAGTTTTTATTTTATTTTTATTTTTTTTCCAGTTGCGAGAAGCTTTAACGGAGATAGAGGAACTACAGAACCAAAATAAGAACCTCACCGCTCGATTGGAGCGAATAAGACAATCAAGAGCTGCCTTAGGCATTCAGTGAAAAATGTTATTTATAAGAATTGGTTTGTTCCACCTCTGATCTCTGGCCTTTAACCTTGTGTACTTTTGTTTATAAATACCAAACCAGAACAACTGCTTTAGTCTTGTATCTGTGATTTTTTTTTTTTTTTTTTTTAAACCAGCTTCCCAGTTTGAAAGTCAGGTCACACATTTCTCATAAGATCTATATAGTCTCACTCACAGAGCATCTCTTATCAATTAGATGCTTCTTCTTGTCATAAGCAGGAACCCTGCACAGCATCTCTTAACATACATTTTCTTGACATAAGAAAGAACCCTGTAGTCATACAACATCTGTTACATACTTATCTTGTCATAAGGATCCCCATTCATACAGCATCTCTTAATACTTTTCTTGACATAAGAAAGAACCCTGCAGTCGTACATCTCCTACATACATTATCTTGTCATAAGAATCTCCATTCATTCAGCATCTCTTACTTTTTCTTTGTCATAAATAAGATCCCTATTCATACATTATCTCTTACATACTTTTTTGTCATAAGAAAGATCCCCATTCATACACCATGTCTTTGTCATAAGAAAGATCTCCATTCATACATCATCTCTTACATCCATACCTTGTCATAAGAAAGATCCCCATTCATACATCATCTCTTACATCCATACCTTGTCACAAGAAAGATCCCCATTCATACATCATCTCTGACATACTTTTTCTTTGTCATAAGAAATATTTGTGTTCTATATATCTCCAGCGTCTACTACTGATCTCTTTTTCCACTGTCAGTTATTTGGTTCTTTTTATCGGTTCCATATCTTTTCATACCATTTCTATCCTTTGATTCTACACAAACACCCATATATGAATTTATAAGTAATTATTTGGTTTAGATGTCATCCCGGCCACCCCTAAGAGTTAACTGCTGGGCTGTAGTAGTGTATTCTCCACATCAACACCATTCAGAGTTACTGATGTTTTTAATTATGCAAGGCTTCAGCTTTCAGGGAAGGATATAAATATCATAATGCACTGTTTCATTAGAGTCTGTACTCATGAACACCAAAAGTGAAGCCACATGTCATCATAAAGCAGTCAAGCAGTTAAGTGCTAGTGCAACTTTACTGAAAAATGTATTATTCAGCTGTATTGCAGAATAGAGTTTGATGGGGTCATTTTATGAATTTTGGTGACTCTGTGCATTAATTTTGATGCTGACTTTATGAACTTTGCTTATTCAGTGGCAGAATACTCACACATTCTATAAATATTTTTGTGTTGAGTAGGTTTCCTAAATGCCAAATAGGAAGATGGATATGCAGTACTACCAGAGAGGAAATTGGATAGACAGTTCTACCAGAAATGATGATAGATAGGCAGTATTACCAGAGATGAAAATAGATAGGAAATTCTTCCAGAGACGAAATTGGATAGACAGTTCTACCAGAGATGAAGATATAGGCTGTATTACCTGAGCGGAAAGAGGATAGACAGTATTACCAGAAAGGAAAATGGATAGACAGTATTACCAGAGATGAAGATAGTATTAACAAAGAGGAAAATGGATACAGTATTACCAGAGATGAAGATAGGCAGTATTACCAGAGAGGAAAATGGATACAGTATTACCAGAGAGGAAAATGGATAGGCAGTTCTACCAGAGAGAAAGATGGATAGGCAGTTTTGCCAGAGGGGAAAATGGATTTATCTTGGATCCTTAATCCCTGACTGACAAAGCAGTCAGTGGCCATCATGCCTAGTGGCGTCTTGTAGCAACAAACTGTCCCCACTTTGTAAAACACATTGCTAATAAAATCACCACTGCAGAGGTACCTAAAGTAATTTGGTGCAGCTTCCTACAAGGGAGCAAACTACAGTGGTGGTCCACTAAGTGGTTGCCCAATGCTTCGTTAGTAGCATAAAAGGAGGCTGGTAGTGGTGAAGGGTTTTGAAATCTGAAAGTGCTGTTGTTCAAAAGGGCATGGCATCTGCCAGTAGTGTTGTCCTGAAGAACTTGGCATGAATTAGTCTCTTAACATGTTCCCCTTTGTGCATGAAGGAATAATCATGTTTCCTTTTCATTCCTTACGGAGCATGGAGCTTGGCCCTTTGCAGGAAACCTGCACTAAGCATTCACATGCTCTTCAAATGGTGGTTTCTGTAGCAATGTGTTTTACTTGGTGAGGCCAGCCCCATGCATAACCTCAATATTAGTCACCTTATACGACATGCCATTTAAACGGCTAATGAGAACAAATGATGTGGAAATGTGATCTATAAAGCAAATACTGTGTGTGATACTGTTTTTTTTTTTTTTTAAACTGTGTATGTAAAAAAACATTGTGTGACGTAAATAAAGCTGGTTTAACATGTCCCGCTCCCATCCCCATAGCCATAGCTTCTGCGCATAGTAGTTTTATAATTGTGACATGTTTCTGATTTCATTACTTTATGCATTAATTATAGAACGTGTTTGCAGTGCAGTTTGTACAATAAACATGCAAGTAATTGTGTGAAGTGTGTATGCACATTTATAACTTTTTTAAGTTATAAAAATATCTTAATTTTATTGTTTTAGTTGGTGTGGTCTATGTTAGACTTTTTAATATCTAATTGTGCATTATGTTTAAAAAATCAAACATATGTCTGCAACATGTAAATCCACTCATAATTTGCATATATATTTCTATTTTTTTTTAAAGTGGACAGGAATTGACCTTAGAGAAGCATGCATGGTAACAACACATGTGAAGCCAGGAGAATTAATTGTACAAATTGTTGTGCACTGGAATGTAAGATGAGTGGTTAATTTATTTCAGAAATGATCGCTGATTTGGTCTATATCAAATCAACCCACTTTTTGGAATCAGAATGGAGGATTTATGAAGATACTGCTGTATAATATTAAACTTGTGAGTTAGAATAGAGGATTTTTTACCTGTAATTACAATGAATTGTTATGAATCAAAATAGATATTATACCGTAATTTTGAAATAGATTAATTGTCTCCATACTAAGTTTATAAAACATTTGATCAGTTATCCAAGTAATCTTGTATAATTTCATGTCCATTTTGATCTCAGTTCTTTGTCACATTCTTCTTCTTCTTCTTTGATCCTTAGTCGCCGACCGTCAAAGCAGTCAGTGGCCATCACGCCTAGTGGCGTCTTGTAGGGCAACAACAAATTGATTCCACTTTGCTCGGTCGGTGGCCATCCTTCGTACAGTGCCCCAACTCTGGTTCATTCTTTGCATCTCAGCCTCCACAGTCCTCCGCCAGGTTGTTTTTGGTCGGCCTCTCTTTCATTTTCCTTCAGGGGTCCAAAGCATAGCTGTTCTTGTGATGGCATCGGGGTCTCTTCTGAGGACATGACCAACCCAGCTCCAGCGTCTGCCAGCTATGATGGTGTGCATGTCCTCTTGCTTGCTACGAGTAAGCAGATCTTGGTTAGTGATGGTATTTGGCCAAAAGATTTTGTCACATTAAAAGGATTAAAATACCATTGTGTCCAGAAGAAGAAGCCTACTGCTATATAATAATAATAATAATAAATTCTTTAAGCACCAAACACGGCGCATAAGGCAGAAACCAGTGCTCTCCAGATTGTTCATTGTGACGCCACTCCTCTTAGCTCTTGCACATTATTTAATCCCAACGTTCTTCCTTCTCTTATTATTGTTCTTTTAAGTGTTTCTTTTGGTCTTCCTTTTTTCCTCTTACCCTCAGGAACCCAAGTGAGCGCCTGCAGTGGTATTCTGTTGTTTTGCATTCGTAGGACATGACCGATATATGACCATCGTCTTTTCCTTATATAAGCCAACTTTATTAGATTACAGTACTTTTGATCAACATCAAGGTAAAAGAAAACTCGATATAAATAGAATGGAGAATTGTAAACTAGTTATGTTGAACTGTATGGGTACACACATTTTGATGTGGCCTAGTGAGTAAATACCTATTAAATATGAGGTGAAAGTCACAGGTGTGATACTTGACTGGGCTCTGTTCTCGCTCTTCTCCCCACCCCCACCCCCATCTTTCACTCCATATTTCTTGTACTTTAGTGAAAAGTACACATGTTCTCTTGTGTACTTGAAAAAGGTGTGACAAGGCAGCATGACGTGCTAATATTAATTTTAGATGTCAAATTTAAAAGCATTTTACTAAAAATCCTATCTCCTGCTGTTAAAGACCTCGACGGTAGCCTATTTGATTGTATTCTAATAGGGTTTCTATACCATGTTCTTTCTGGTCGCTGGTGTATGATGTTGTTCCCATCAGCTTTGCGAGCTTGTTGTCTCTTTTTATATGCGTAGCTGTCTCTGACACCTCATCTCATATGTTGTGGTTTTCCTGTCCCATGTTTAAGATATGGACCTTCTTCCCCTGGTAGCAAAGAATTGATACAAACATACTATTTGCTTTGCTTCCATGGAGATGCATAGATGCCTGAGCAGTGGATTCAGTTCAACAGTCACCATTTTAGCCTTTTTAAACGGTGTTTCTGTTTGTCCATAAATATGTGGTTATTGTTTTTATCGTTTCTTTGAATGAATGAATACCCTGCTTTTGTTCTTTAAGAAACATAGAGCAACTACTCACCTCCCATGCAGGGAGTTAGAGTGAGAGCACTTTGCATGCTCAGGCATTGGCAGTTCAGTAACATGTTTTACACGATGAAGCTGTTAGTTCCATTCACAGTAATCTCCGCCCCCCCCCCCCCCCCCCCCCCCCCCCCCCCCCCCCCGCAGGAATCACATTGTATCGTATCTTTCAGTGGCAGTGAATACACATTTGAAAGTAGAGAGACATGATTGCTAAATTAATTAAGCATTTTTATATCTAGTTTATATTCATGTCATAGAATGTCCTGAATAATTGAGAGCCTAGTATTTTTATTTTATCACCTTATCGTATTGCCATTAACATTCCTGTATATTTTGCTGTTTGATGATGTTTTCACATTCAGTCAGCTTATAGTTTTTTTTTAATTTGCTGCATTTCATTTACTGTCCTTTTTCCTTTTTTTTTTTTTTTGTTAAAAGAAATGTCTTCCTCTCAACTCTGTCAAGATGTGAGTATGAGCCTGGGATAGATTAACAGACTACCGTGAATATACAAACCTGAACCGATGCTTTGTAGAAATTAAAGTATGATCTGTGAAATTTTTACAGAAAAATCATTATGCTGAATTTCATTGGCTAGTCAAGTAAAAGAAAGTTATAGATAATGTGACATAAATAAATACTCTTTGCACGCCAGATTCTTTTAATTCTTTTTCAAATTTAAATTTGCATCTTATTCATTTCAAACTGTATGAATACTGCATCATTCATTCATGTCACAACAGTATATAACTTAACAGTTATTGAGTAGTTAAGATAAAGACAAGTTGGTATCTTATGAAAGATTGTTATCATGTTTCAGCTTTGGTTGTTGACATGTTTGATAAAAACGTGCACATTTTTGACAGTAGATTTAAGTCTAACATTTCTTAAAGTAACGTTTTATAACTGTGTTTTACAGCTTGTAAGGTAGTCTATTCATAGAAA